>JAJKFI010000020.1:7764713-7819536 GCA_029204185.1 Lerista edwardsae
TCTCTCTCTCTCTCTCTCTCTCTCTCTCTCTCTGCGTTTATATATGATACATACATAAATGTAAAACAACCGAAGATGACGCTTTATGCACATGACAAAATGGTCTCTGCGCCACAAAAACATACGTGCTTAAAGATGCTCGTTACCAATTGCCACTTTTCCCAGAGCGAAACATAGCACCCCTCCACTTGGTGTCACTGTCTCTGTGGAGAGTGCCGAAATATTTGAATGGGGATCCAGAAGGTGGTATGACACTGTCTTCCAGATGCTGAACATGCAAACACTAATTTTCAGTAGTCTGATCATTAGCTGTTCATGAAGCGATTTCCACATACCTCTGCCTGCTTGTTCATTGTTGACTTTTTCCATTTCTTCTCCCTTCCTTTTTGCCCTAGTTTGAAATTAGACAGCTGAGGGCTCACCTAGCTCAGCAAGATCTGGACCTGGCTGCAGAGAGAGAAGCTGCCCTGCAAGTCCCTCATATGCTGAACAAGCAGAGCAGTAACAGATACAAAGTTGTGGCTGCAGGAGGAGATTCTGATGACGAGACTACAGAGAATATCACTGAGTTGCGTCCTCCTCGAGGTGGGTGTAAAGTGGTAGAGCCATGACTTGACGCCTATTGAATGTAATCCAACCAAGCAATCTCCATTCATTTCAAAACTTGCATACTGTCCTCCTTGCTTGGGCACTTGGAGAGGGTGGGCCAGCAATAGCAAGCTGTCATACCAAATTGCCAAGAGAGGTCCTGTGATGGCTCTTCAGAATTAAATTGGAGAAGAGCAATCCCCCAATGAAGTATGCAAGTTGGCACAATGGGACCTACCTCTGAATAAGCATGGCCTTGGTCACACCATTGAACGAAAAGGATTGAGAATAGAGAGTCTTCAGCATTGTACAGCCAGCCTCACTCTTTCAAATCTTCTTCCCAGCCTTCTTTGTGTCTTTTCCAAGGTGCGCCTCTTCTCTGCTGTTTAGATTCCTTCTTTTATTAACTTTAAAACTGAAACAACTTTCCCTTCCCCCCATAGCTCACAAAATGTTCCCATAGTATAGCAATGATTCTCTAGAAATCCAGGCTCTCTATCTTTAACCCTTAGAAACCGCTGGAAGCGAAGCATTTTCTCTGTGGGTTGCACCCTTGGTTTTTGTGGGTGCTTGAAGTTTCTGGGTTCTGCAGACCTCTGGAGTTCAATATATACTAACACTTTCTGTGTGGGTGGTCCCACTTGGGCTATAGTCTGGTCAGCACACAAGACCTGAGTTTGCTGTTATAGGGAATGATGTGCAGTTTCAGCAGTTGTAATTCAAGATGTGTGGGGTGCTTCAGGCCCTTCTCCCATATGGTCAGTGGAAATCGACAAAATTGGCTTCTCTCAGTCTCACAAGGTACCTCTCTTGCTAAACCCAGGTACCGATGTGTACAGTACTGTATAGTCTGCTTGGTCTGTCCGTCCCCGTTCCCTCCATGTACTGTGGTTTCTTCAGAACTGTTCATCTACAATCCTTGATGAACCTATTAGTATAAAGCAGCAGTCTTTAAACTCCAGCCTGCAGGCCGGATCCGGAGACCACTGTTTCTCTCCGCCCGGTGACTGGCCCTTTCCATTCCACTGGGAGCATTGGGAAATGCTCATCCACAGTCCCCCAGTGTCACCATGGCCAGCCGCTTCCTGGTTCTGTTGCCCCAACAGGCTGTGCATGCGGCATTCTGGTGGGCAGGCGTGGCTGGCCGCTTTGGGGGGGGGGAGTGTTCTTTTAGAGTGAAATCGCTATATTTTTCATTAAACGGTCCTATAAATGAATTGTTGGAAAATTGGACTGTTGCTGGGGTTTAGAACCATGACTTCTTTTTTACCGTGACTTCTTTTTTAAAACTTGTGGCTGCAATCCAGCCAAGATGCAAACATTTTTTACCCCTGTTGATTTCAGTCAAGAAGATTTAAGCACATGCTTAACTTCCCCTTTAACAAAATCAAAATCCTGTTAGTTTTCTACATCAAGTATTTATGTTGGATTGGATGTTTTCCTGTGCCATTTCAGGGTGAACTGATTTGCTGCTTTTATAGTAAATTTTGCATGCTGTATTTTATACGACTGTTTCTTATTCATTTAAAGTTTAAATTTAAAACTTACTCTAAAGTTTAGGTATTAATAGCTAAAGTCATAACTTCTTTTGGCTTTAAGTTTCATTTGGTTTGCCCAGAATGGTGTACTGATTAACACTAGCAATGCAGTGAATCTTTTTTTATCCCATAAAAATCCATGCTCACATGATTTGTTGTGCTGTTACATTACTGTGCCACTTTCTAAACCAGGTTTGCATCTAGCCTCTTTAATCCATTTCCCCTTTTTAATAAGATTTCTTAGTACCTTCCTCATGGGGAACCTTTTATAATTTATGCATATATTCCTTGAGGGTTACGTTATGAATGGACGAGAGCAATGCACATTTTTAAGTAGGTTTGCTGGAATTATTGTGCTTTTGAGAGTCAGCCTTAAACTTTTATACTTTCTAGACTATGTTTCCAGGTTGCCACAAGCACATGTTGTTTCCATCTCTTTATGGAGGCTGGCTCATGAATAAAACATAGCAGTTAGGCAAGCAAAATAAATCATTTCTGAATGTCTCTACATTACATTAGTATGCTTAAGTGTGCTTAGGATCACCGACTGCATGAAAGTAAGTTTGATTGAAATCAGTAGCACTTAATTTTCAAGTGTACATGTTTGGAGATGGAAAGGCTGCTATCTGGAACTATTCAGATGAAATAGTGTTTTACCTTTGACTTTAAGGTAATACGACTATACTTTAATAAAAAAAAATTGTAGTGTTGTCTTGTACACATGCCTTTGTGTGATGTTGGTGTTTCCTGTAGTGATTATTTATATTTTTTGGATTGTTTTTAGCTGGCTTGAGAAGATTTATCCTAATATGAGGGGCATAAATATTTTTCTACTTAAAAAAGCAGGATTTGTAAACATGAATGCTCTTTTTAAAAAACAAAACATGGAAGTTTTGTTGAAGCTGGTGCCTTAGTTTCTGTGCTATTCTACCTTTCGTTTGACCTCTTTGGAATGTAGAATAAGCCTAGAATAGTGGGCTGTCCAATAGTTCCATACCAGAAGCACTAGCTACTTCTAGGTTGTGTCACTGTGTCCCTCAATGCAGGCATGTGCTCTTTCTAGAGCTTGGGTATTTAAAGCAAGAGGAGCTGGTTGGAAATTCTAGACTTGGTTGTCACCAGGAAATGTAATGAACAACATTAAATCTTCATGATAAATATTTCTGCAGTCCGGAGATATAGTTAGTCCCTTTATGCATATTGCCCAGGAGATGTTTGGCCATGATGGACGTTTGGCTTGGCCATGAAATACCAAGCCTTTACCCTTATTTCCCTCTGGATGTACCAGCATGGCTGAGATTGTTGTGAACTATCTTGTCTGTCTTTTTTCTCTATTATTCACATGTGTGTGTATCCCTGAGAGCAGACGATGACCCTTCATTCATCCATTGAACGGGCTATAGATTTGGGTGCTATAAGGCTTTTGGTGTGTTTGCAACAACAAACTACCCCTTTGGAAATTGTGGTCTTGCTTTAGCAACCTCTGGGGGCCTATCCCCACTCACTCAAACCTCTGTATGTTGGAAAGTGCCTAAAGGCAAATCATCATTGCATTGTATTGGGTCAATTCATAATTGTGTGTTGGGCGTGTGGGACTTGTGAAGCATTCATTGGGATGCCTGAAGAAGTGACGGTATAACACGGGCAGGGCAATTATTTGCTTCTTGAATTGGACATCCTGAAGATCTTTCAGGTTTGGAGACCCTAAATTCTGCCTTGAACAGTCAGCTGCTAGTGATCTAAAACTGCTTCATTCATAAGAAATGTGATACTCCCTCTCGAACCAATTATATTTCCCCCGCCCACCAGGAACAAAGGAAACATTCAGTATGGACAATTTCAGCATGCAGGGTTGCAAAATTCCAAAGAAATGCTAGACTTCTGCTTCTCTCCCCCCTTGTACCTCTTCATGTGATATTTTTATAGGGCAGCCTGTAAGTTAAAGCTCCACAGAGAGCAACAGAGACTTTCTCTGCTGTGTTGATGAGGAAGTTCAAAACCCACTGCATCTTATGGTATTTGCTGCTCTTTGGATACATAAGCTTCCAAAGAGCAATGTGTGTCTCAGTGCTGAAACAGGCAATGCATGTTTATTTGTAATATTTTTTCATTTCTACTCACCTTTATTCCTTTTAACGCGAATTACTTAAAATAAACAGTATCATTGGTCCTGCTTAATTCATGTAATCCTCACACTGGTTTACTATTAAGATGCCAATCCTATAGATCTTTAAAATAAGTGAGAGAAAAGGTGTCTTGAATTGTTTTAAGAATTCCTAATAACCTCCTTTTTGGCAGATCTTAGGAATAGGAGATAGTAATTTCCTATGGGCTGGTTTTATTGGCTACCTTGTTTTTCCTTTGTTAATTCCTTCTACCAAGGGACGTAGTCTTGACTTCCATTAAAACAATTATTGCCTTGTTGTACCAAGTCCCTGGAACTTCTGACTATGTGTTAATGTTATCCCCAGAGACAGCTAGTTAGCTCATTAAATGAAGTAGGAATAAGACAGCCAAAATGAAGGCAATAATTGGCATTAGAACGCGTTTTATCCAAAGCTGATGCATCAATGACAAATCTTTCCTTAATAAAAGGAAGGCATGTACTGGGAAAGCTCAATGGTTGTGTTTTTCACAACCATTTTTTTTCCACAAGTCAGACCAACATGATAGCATTTGTTAACCTGCTCTTTCAGCAGAGCTGCTATCTCATCCAAAACATTATTCAATTAACTGTGTGAATTTTAGTTTGATCAATTGGCTACTTAAATTTGCATATGAATAAAAATAGTCTAAAATATTACAGTCAACAAGAAAGTAACAAGAGTTAAATGCATTATCAGAACTGAAAAACAACAACAGGAAACAAATCAGTAAGAAAAACAGGCAGAGCAGATGCGTTTCCCCTCCCCATTTTAAAGACTGATGGTGACTGGGCTAACCATGCCTCTTGGGGGAAGGCAATCTGGGTGCTGCCACCATTAAGGCCATGCCTTAACTTTGAACTTTGCAAGTTATGGCAAAGGTTCCCAAACTTTCTGTGGTCATTGTGCCCTGTGATTACAATGCCCTGTCACAGCAGTGCCATCACCTGACATTCTTGGGTGCCTGCCATCTTGAATCCCACAAGATTGCACACAATTCAAGATGGCAGTGCTTGGGAGAGCTGGTAAGGCAGCTGTGGACATCCTGCAGTGCCCCTGTGAGTTTGCCGTGGCACCCTTGGGATCTGTGGCACACGGTTTGGAAGCCACTAGGTTATTGGATACAGAGCATGACCTCTTGTATTGTAATAAATGCA
Source organism: Lerista edwardsae (assembly GCA_029204185.1). NCBI lineage: Eukaryota > Metazoa > Chordata > Lepidosauria > Squamata > Scincidae > Lerista > Lerista edwardsae. The sequence goes on from JAJKFI010000020.1 coordinate 7,770,141, forward strand.
GCGGTGGGCAAGCTCACATGGGAAAATGTTTGTTCAACAAAGTATGCATCAAAACAATTTTATGCTAAATGGATAAAAGGGAATATCTGTGAGATAGCAGCCATTGTTGCTATGTTTGTACAGGACATTGGTGCCCCCGCTTGGCTCACCTAGTCTCAGGACTGGACTGTGGCTCAATCAACTGTCCTTTTATAATTAGATGCAATGCAAATGTCACCCAGTTTAGATGGGGAGTTTCATGTCATATATGCAGCAGTGCCAAAGAACAGGATTCTCAAGTACATTTTCCAAGCTTTTGGTGACATATCAGTGTCATCTTATATTGATGGTTTGGAAAAGCTGACATCCGTGCTATAAGAGTGGTTTGAGGTTTTGGGCTCAATAGAATGCGAGCAGCTGTTTCTTGTGTCATGTCAAAGTACTGTATAGTGATAACGTATCACAAAACAGTATTTTTTGGATAGAGGTATTTTAAAAACTGCCTCTGTGCCTAGTTAGCAAGGGCAAAAAAGTGTTGAGGAATTACAGGCAATCAATCAATCAACAGTATTTACAATACCGCTTTTCAACACAAGGTTCTCAAAGCGGTTTACAGGCAAGTAATAAAGTTAAATGACTCCCTGTCCCAAAGGGCTCACAATCTAAAAAAATGCAGAATACCATCAGCAACAGCCATTGGAAAAGATTCTGTGCAGGGGTGAAGAGGGAGAATTACTCTCCCCCTGCTAAACATAAGAGGAGCATCACTTGAAAAAGTGCCTCTTGTCCAGTTAGCAGGGGTTGGCAAGGCTATTGCATAGCAAAGCTTATGTGCTATGCAGTCAAGGCACTGCTCAAATACTAAAACTACTAATGTGCATCTATGAAAAGGTCCTAGCTTTTGAAATAATTTTTAAAATTTGCAAATATGAAAAGGTCCTAGCTTTTGAAATAATTTTTAAAATTTGCATATATGAAAAGGTCTTAGGTCACCTGATGGTGACTACTTGCTTAAAGTGATGGCTCTCTTTTATATGTAGCTGGGGGGAATGAAAATGTCTTTATGAAAATACAATGACTTTATGAAATAAAGACAATTTGCACATTCTTTCCCAAGTTGCTATAATAAAGAGCCTCCCTTACCCCAATTTTCCAAATTCTTCATTCTGAGAAATGGTTTATGGGGAGGCTTTTTTTTTTTCCTTTTTCATGAAAATTACATGAGATATATGTCTTTCCTGTGTTGCAGATCTTTTACAGCTCCCCAGCATCTGCAGAATCCCTTCAATGCTAACATACAAAAGGGTCATGCATAGCTTTTGAGCATTCCTTGCCATCTCTGCAGTCTAGTATAGATTGTGATGGCTACATGGCATTTCTGGTATCAATTATGGATGATTGAAATGAAGTGTGTTTTTAACAGCAGGTAGCTGAAGAGCGTTGCAATGTACTCGTAATCCAGTGATCTTGCCTTGAGCAAAACTGAGGCTTCTTCTTAAACTCGGGCGTTCGCAGAAAGCACACCTCTGACTGCAGGCATTTAAAGATCAGCAGAGGCCAAAAAAGCTTTTAAGAGCCAATGAAACCAGGAAGGCCGCCATGTTCCCTTTCAATGTCAGGTTAGATTGCCATCTTAGGAGCGCAGCTATTTCAGGTACCAAGCGCTTAGTGGTTTGGGCCTTGTTGTGTGGAGAAAGTGTGCCACGGAAAACATCTGTTTCTTTCACCTGCAAACCACAATGTGCTGTGAAAATGGCAGGGCTATAGCCACAGAGACCCAAGGGGATGTTGGGGAATATGGCTCAAAGAAATGAGCGAGGTGTTTTTTTGCCCCCTCCTGAAACACTGCATCAAAACGAGCACTTAAAAGGAGAGGATGCTTTTAAAGCATGTGATAGGCCACCAAGTAGCATATCAGGTTGCCTTTCAAGCTTGGGTGTTCCCGCCACATGCTTCCTGCCACACGCTCCGTGGTGTGGGTATTTCGGTCGGTTTCGTAAGACTATAGTGATTTTTGTTTTGTTTCACTTTCTGTTGCAGAAATTTTGTAACACTGCCTCTCTACTGGAAAACATATAATTCTTTTTGATGGAAGCTGCGTCGGTGTTTTATAAAAATTAATCATTTTGGGAGACGGAAAGAAATCTTCCTTTTCTCTCCTACCATTGGAGTTATCTGAAAAAATGACCAGGGTGCAACCCTTGAGGAGGCCTCCATTGTTAGCTAAATTCCTGTAGCCCTAAGTGGCTTGGTTCGTCCCTAGTGCGGCAAAATCAAATACGCAACAGGTTTGACATTTGGAATGCTTCTGAATTTATTCTGCGGAAGAGAGAAGGACGAAGCTGCACGATGGGCAAGCAAGTAAGCAGGTCTCTGCCCCCAAGGGGCGGGGTCATGAACATTTATACAGGGTCATTCAGCCTCCTTCCTTAGAGGCTCAGCTTGTTATGCATTGTGGTCACCTTGATACCCCTTCCCTTTTTGGCTGGGTTGCCTGAATTCTTTAGGCCTTCTATCTATCTGGTCATAACCCACTTTCTTGGCCTATTGCTGGTGTGGGAACTGCTGACTCATGCTTAAAGTTAAAGTTGCATTTGCTACATTCTGCTTGGTTCTCATACTCTCTAACCTGCTTGCATCTAGTTCTGGGTTACAGTCATGGTTTTTTTTTTCCTTACACCATGACTACTACTCGATTGCAGAATGCAGAACATGCCCCATGTGCACAGCTATGTCAGTACTGGAGAGTTGGTTAGGATTGTGCCATAAGAGTAGATTCAGGTCAGATGAATCAAAATGCTTCTTCAGTAATGCAAAGCTAACTTACGGAATTCACTGCCACATAATGTGGCAATCTATTCAGGTTTGTTCAGAAGTAATTCTATGGTGTTCATGGTTACTTACTCCCAGGTAAGTGTGTATAAGGATTGCATAAACTGTTTGTATAAGTGTGTGTATAAGGACTGCCATAAACTTCATAAAGAGTGAATTCTCAGAGGATAGGCCTATCTAGAGCTAGAGCAATTTTTCATGAAATGAACTTGCATGGAAATGATCTCTGTAGGACAACTGTATGCTCACAGTTGTGGAAAATGCAACACAAATACTCCTCATGTTGCACATGATGCCGAAGTTGTGTTTCTGTAATGGTTTTTTTTTTAATCACAATAATGACCATCATTATTTTCCAAGGCTTTTAGTGCTTGATTTTAACTGCTGCTTTTATAGAACTTGGCTTTTAAGGTTTGTCTTAAAATTACATAATAGAGGACTTAGGGTCTAATCCTAACCAACTTTCCAGCACTAATGTTCCCTTACTTTGAGGAGACCTCCATGATTGCAGCCCATGCCCCATTGGCACAGCCATATCAATGCTGGAAAGTTGGTTAGGATTGTGCCCTGAGTTTTGCTTGACTTCATTGATGGTATCATAGATTTGTGTTCAGTTTGTTGTGAGGCTTTGAATATTCTTTTTGAAACAGAACAGCAGCATCAAAACATTTTCAAGGGACTCTAAAACAATGATCTAAAATATAGCTCTACAATGTCATCTGGCAAACTCACAATGTTTATGTTGTCAAAATGCACCACCACATCGTATGAAAGATTCAGGGTCCTCCTATATTTTGTATTATGGACCCACATGGTGGAGAAATTTAATAAATTGTGCAGCTGGATTCTGGCTGTTGACACTGGCTGTTTTATATCCACAGAGCCCATGGTCAAAGACGACATGAACAACTACATCAGTCAATACTACAACGAGCCCAGCAGTGGTAAGCTTGTTTTGAATTTTAACACTTAAATTTAAACAGACTTTCAAACACTTGAGGAAGAACAAATGTTCAGAACATGCCAGAATAAGGAATTGATGAACTTCTGGAGGTAAAGCAGTCTTTCAACCCAAAAGGGCTTCGGATGAGCAGAAAATGTCAAAGAATAGGAGTCCTTAAACAAGTCACAAAGCTGCTCCCTATCAACATCAGCAGAGAAATGGATGAATGATGTAAGGCAGCTTTCTGTGCTCCTATACAGGAGGAGGTGACCACTGTTGCATTTGAGCTGTGCCACAACACAAAGTCCTGGGAAGCAGTGTTGTGCAGCTCGGATCTTGGCATACCTGGATGACCAACGATAACATACAATGTCATCGGAGTATTTGCAAACAGTGCTTCTGCACAGCAGCTGCAAGGGTCTACCCATCAGCTCGTATCTCTTAGAAGAAATATTGAAGTGACCTTTCGAGAATCCGTAAAGATAAAAACTGGCACTCTGAATGTGCTCAGAAATGAAGTGGGAGCCAGTGAAGATCCTTAATGATGGGTGTAGTGTGTTCACAGCATAAACCCCTTTCAACAGCCTGCTTGCCATGTTCTATGCCAAATGAAGTTAACAAAGGCTTTCTACAAGCAAATCCCACTTCAGGTTGGCGGGCTGGAAATGGGTTGTGACCGAACTTCAGGTGGGTTCCGGCAGCGCTGCTGCTGTCGCTTTGTTTTGAGGCTACGACCTACACAGTTTGAACAGTAGCCAGGGGCTAGAGGTCCTGGATGAGGCATATATCACTGGAGGCTTAGCAGGGGGTTTCTTTAGCCATCCCACTCCCCAGTCTTCTGCAGTTTCCCAGCCACTCATCTGTTCTCCTGCAATGGCATTTCCTCTGCTCTGCCTTGTTTCCTTTTTCTCTCCCTCCACCCTTCAAGATGAAATGCAATGCACGCTCTGCCCCAGGTCTCTTTCCAATTGACTAGAAGCAAATGATAGAATAACGCAGGCTGAATGGCCACCACCAGGCAGGAAAGGAAGAGGAGGAGGAAAAAAGTGACTTGTAAATAACTGTAGGACCTTTAGCAAACATTTCTCTTTGGGCTCTGCTCTTTTACTGCTGGGCTCTGCTAATGGACTCCTACAAGTGGGTCCCATGTTGCAGCCTGGGTTTTGAAGTTCTGGACCACAAGCGTAAGTTGAAGACCACAAGCGTAAGGCATAAACAACTACAACCAGCTGGTTCCTTTCGAGCTTGGGAAAAGGAAAAAAGGCTCAGCTTTGTTCAAGATAACTGCAGGTGTGTTTAAGTTCATGTTTAAGTTTATTATTATTTATTTAGTTATTTGAAGAATTTATACCCCGCCTGTTCCATGCTGAAGCAAATGCCCAAGGCAGCTTACATAGAACAAACAAAATACAAGGTAGACACAATAAGTAAAACACATTAAAACAACAACACAACAGCATTAAACATTAACGTGAACATAGAGAGTGAACAAGAGTGAAGCTATACCCAATTCTCAATATCAGGCCGTTTGGATAAAACAATTGACCAGGGGAGTGAAATTCATCAGGAGTTTCTTCTAATTCATACTTGTAAGGATGGTAGGGGGAGATCACACAGTAGCACAACTCCACATCCAGTCTGCCAGAGAGTGCCATTCAAATTCAATTGAAATAAATAGGAGCTCTTCAGCTCCTGTTCATTTTGGAGGGGTTTGTGGAAAACATCCTGGTTAATCTGAGCCAACAGTGCGTTGCTTGAACCTAAGGGCTACCAACTTACTTCCAAAATATGGCTGTGGAATCTTTTGGGCAGGGCAGTGCTCACCTTGTAGCCAATCCATAATGATGCTTAGATATCAAACATCTTGTGTAGAAATAAGGGGGGGGGAAACTTCTCCATGGGGGAAACAGATGATGAGTCTCCCGCTGAGAACCTTTTAAAAGGGTTAAACTGAATGAACAAAGGATAAAATAACTCAACACCAAGGAAGACCAGGGTTGGAGGAGTCACTGGGTCATACTCCAAATTGATGTTCTTTGTTTGTTTTTCCCCCCATGGGTTATCTTTATAGTCTCTCTAAATGGGCAATAGATCCTGAAACAGGCATACCCTATACCATGTTTCATACATGAGTACCCACACTTCCACCTTAAAAAAGAAGAAAGAAATCAAGTAGATGGTGTGCATCCAATGGAGTCTACTGATTTTTAGCTGGAACTCTATTAAGAAAGTGGAATTTTTCATTTTTGAAAACCATCCTTTTTTTAGTATTCAGTGACTGCATTTATTTGTCATGTGTAGCAAGTAGGAGAGGGGGAGGGGGAGCATCAAGCTCAGAACCATAACTAGTGACGGAGGTGACTGTCTTTGCACCACAAGCAGCGCAAGGACAGTCATCTCCAGGCTGTCCCTGGAGGAGGGATGCAGCCGGTTGCAAGCGCCCCTCCTCCAGGGAGACAATGGAGGAAATGCAACCGGCGGTGCCACCTCGTTCAGGGAGCCATTTCATGGGGGGGGGCGCAAACAGGCAGAGCATGATGTCACTACCCTATGGCGCTGGGGTAGGACATTACGACTCTGATCAAGCTGCCCCCTCATCATCCATCTTGGCACCATTTGGCTCCTCTCCTCTCCCCTCCATCAGATGCCATTTTACCTGGCTGCCACAGAGGAAGACGTGTGAGAGTGCAACCTCTGCATCCGTCTGTGTGCTACTTGGCTTCTCTGTGCCCAGAATTGTGTCATGCAGTTGCCATTATAGCCGGATTGTGCTTGCTTTCTTCTTTCCCCCCCTTGCACCTATTGAAATGTAAGCTGCTGTTTTAGACTGTGAACTACCTTGAGTGCATTGGTATCAAAGTTGTAAATGTGCTAAGCAAAATATGCAAATGTGCTAAGTGAATTTGAGATATATTGTGCATCTGTGAACTATAACCTGAAGCCAAAATGGAGAGCCCATGTGCCCAGATGGAAAAATCTACAACCAAAACTTGTGAATTTTGTAGATGGTATGAATAAAACTAATTAGGACCAAATCATAGAGGTCTATTCCCCCCGCTCCAGTTTTGTTGATACAGGATTCGCTCCCATGTCTTCATATTTGGGAGAGAAGCTTAGTGTGACTTTTGGAATCTAATGGCTATCAGGTTTCATAGATCTGTTGTACATTCATAGGGTTGCCCCCACAGCCTCATGGGGTCTGAAATGGTATGCCCAACACCCATTGCATTACCTGGTGGTATGCGCTGGCTGCTGCTCCTTCCACTTGCTGAGTTTGAAAAGGAAGAGGGGAATGGAAGTCTGGTGGTGAAGAGAGTATTAGACTGCAGCAACTCCAATACTCTTGGCCACTTCCCTTCACACTTCCTCACTCCATCCCCTTCTTCCTTTTCAGGGTAGACGGAGGCAATCTCCCCTTAAGACAACCACCTGAATCAACCTCCTGGAGGTTGATTGGCCCTCCCCACTCATATCTCATTTGCAGCCTTCAGATTTAATATTTTTCATTTAATTACCTTAAACGGGAATATGACTGTTAGTAAGAAAAGACCTTCCTGATTGCTTTCTTGGTATCTCCAAGGCAAGGCTCTTGTAACACCTAGTATCTTTTATCACTTGCATGACAGACAGTGGCGTTCCTGAAGCTGCCATTTGTGTTATTACAACAGCCGCCATTGACGTGCACCAACCCAACATCTCTTCAGACCTCTTCACGGTAGAAGTGCCAATGAAGATCATGGGAAACAATGGGACTTCCACCAGTGTCACGTCAGGCAGTGCCTCCAGGTCCACAGACAGCTCCATCACCAGAGCCCAGAGCAACAGCAGCCAGACATTTGGCTCTTCCACAGACTGCAGTACAACCCGGGAGGAGTCCTCCGAGTATTGCCCCTTGGAGAGGACCCACAATGTATCCAGATGCGATCAGGTAGATCCTTCCACCCACAGGGTCAACAACGCTGTGGTGCAGGAGCTGCTCTCCTCTCTGTCTGACGATTCTTGCTTGACACAAAAAGGACTGGATCCAGTCAACCTTAAACTGCCAAGTCCTGCAGGGTCTACAAAAGCCAGCCCTGAACTGGAACACCGAGTGAATATTTACAACAAGAAGAATCAAGAAAGCTTCGGTGTCTTTCAGATAAAGCCAGTGATTCACTTCCAGCAAAATGCACCTGTGATCGACAAGTACACATCTTTGGAATCCAAAAAGCAGAAGGTAAACAAGGTCCCGGATTCATAATCCTTTGGGCCACCCTGGGAATTACAAAGGAACGAGTTGCTTTGCAAAGGGGAACATTCTAAAGCTTTAATGAGGCCCTCAAAACCATCCCTAGGTGGGTATTTTGCGTGGATTGGAATGAGTTGACTATTCATTAGGGGAAAAAATGCATGAGTTGGCAGCCAGCACGAAAAATGTGACGTTTCTGTACTATGAAGTCCTCAGGCTTCACCCTCCCTGCAGTGGAGGGGAAACACTCTGTTAAACAATGACCTCAAAGATGTATAGATTCTTAATATGTTTTTTTTTTAAAGCATACACAAAATCCCACAATTTTTATGGAACTCTTGGACAATCTTCTATCAGGTCAGGTTTCAGCAGGGTATGGTACAAGCAGATGTAAACTTCTCCCCTTCTACAGTTTCTTACAGTTTTCCTTTGTACATGACAGCTGTTCACCCCTTTGTATAAATATGGCAATTATTTTTGTTCTTCCTGGCAGGGGGAGGAGGAAAAAAAACATTTTTTCAAGGAATACTTTGAATGATGCAGATCAAAGAAATTAACATAAAAAAAAGTGTGATCTCTTTTTATTTTTAGCATGAACTTTGGAAAAAAAAAATATTTTGACAAATAAAGTTGTCATCTCCAAGACAACAGAGTGAAAATGGACATTTTACAAATATGATTTTAATTAAAAAAAACCTTGAAAAGAAAATCTCAGTATATTAAATTGTTTCTTCCTTTTTTTTTCTCTAGCCATGGAGCTGGTAACTTTGTAGTTTTGCTTTGTTTGTTCGAAGAAAAATTTTTTTAACTTGTATATTGAGTTAAATTGAATTAACAATTTGTGGATTGGTCAGGCATCCTGGGGCACGTTCAAGGTGTGGGAGGGAGCCAAAGGTTCTTCCTGCCAGCAGGGTGATATTTCCTGCGGAGGAACTTGCCTCCCTGTCACTCTTCAAAGGGGGAGGGGAGAGGGGATTTGTCTCCACCCTGGCTCCTCCTAGCAAATGGGCCGCTTCCCTGGGCCTCGTGGTGCTCCCCTCTGGCTTCCTAGTTAGAAGTCCATCACGCCCGGCACCCTCATTGTGGGCTGCAGCTGGGGGTTTTAATCTCCAGCTGCAGTCTGCAGGCTCCTCCCCCTCTACTGCCCACCCCCATTGATAGAGGGTATCTCCGTTGGCCTAGCAGCAGGGGCACCCTCCTCCTGCCTGTGAAGCTGTTCAGGAAGCCCCTGGTCGGCCCCCCCTCAGCTTCTGGCTGGATTGTCAGGGGCAGGGCGAGTGGGGACAGCAAGCCTGCTGTTTCCTTGCCCGCCTCACAGTGCCGGTCAGGCAGAGGCCTCGGGATGTGGTTCATCATTTCTGCAGTGAATACACTTAAGAGAACTTGCACATATTTTCTCCTGTGCACGGGCTTATTTTTTAAAAACCCACACAAAATGTCACCCTACATAAGAGCATGCATGCCTTTGCTTCCAGGGCCATTACATATTAGACAAACAAGATTTTCTTTTTCTTTTAGGCCTCCTGTATGTATGATCCCCTCCACCATGCCATGTGATAAGTAACCTGGTGGTGGGGAAAGGTATGTAGGACTCCCTAACATCAGAAGTGGCCTAAAGGGAGAAGATGGCATTGAGGTGATGGAAGGCTGGTGACACAGCTCAGGTTAAACGTCACGTCACAAGACAGACTCTTTTAGGGACAGTGGTGCATGAACCCAAGTGGGTTGGAAAGGTGAAAGCATCTGCGTGTGAAGCTGTGCCACAACTGCACTGCACACACACCTGCACTGCACCCAGAATGCATCTGAGCATTCTCCAGAAGGAGCCCTTGCAATCATTGCTGCGCATCTATGGGTGCTCCCATTTACCTGGTAAGCACGTGACCTTGTCCCATGACCTCCAACAATCTGGCTGCTTAGTATCAGCATAAACAAACCAAACAAAGGAGCAGGAGTGGTTAGGCTTCTCCAGCTTATTCACTGTGCATCTTACTGCTGCTGTTTCTCTCCCCCCCCCCCCAATCCAACTAATCAGTCAGCAGTCAAAACAAAACAGAGGACTTGTGTCCTGGTGTGACTGGTATAGCAGGATCCCTTTAGCTGCTTTACAAACGTATTAAAAATAATAGCACTGCCAGATATTATCTCCAGTTGCTGAAACCCTGAACCCATCTGCCTGTCTAGCTGTCAGCTCTCCAGGCCACCTGCGTTCATGCACCACTCTGCCCCTAAAACAGCCTCAGTGTCTTCTAATATAATCATTTTCCTTGTGACTGCAGGAGCATCTCCTCAAGTTCTCAAACATAGGGGAGATTCAGTGTACAAAGGAGACAGATTCTATATGGTTGAAGAGCACATACAGATATAGTGGAACTCCTATTGGCAATGAAGCAATTGGTACCATTTCTGTACTATGAGACCATATACATACTGCTTGGATGGTGGTGTAAATGGCATGTCTTGCCTATGGTTCATGTTATAATATATTTGAAGATTCTTTTTACAAAGTAATAATGGATGCAGGGATAACAAATTGTGTAATATCTGGAAATCTTCCACAGAAAATCTAATTAGGGATTCTTCTGTTTTATCCATTTTCACAGTACCCTACCTGGCTAATGTCTATCCAGGACATTAGGTAGCAGAGTCCTCTACATTGGATAATGCTTCTTATCTCCATGAACATTTGCCATCATTTTCTGAGTGCTCATGTGTGATGTTTGATGATTATTTATGAACAGTTGCTGCTAACTGGCTATCTTATGGGATGGTCCTTGGAGAACATGGCACGATTGGATACCACATTGGCCTTCCTGGTGGTGCATCACTGCAAAGTGAAAGTGAAGTGTGTACCTTATGATCTTCCTCGGCGAGTCTGTTTTCACTACAGTGGTCTTCTGTCTCAACATGGTCATTGTTCTGAGATGGCCCTGGGTTTTCATGTTTTACCAGAAACCTTTCCCATGGACTAAGGATGCAATCCTGACCAACTTTCCAGTACTGACATACCTGTTTCCAATGGGGCATATTCTGCAATGGAGTAATAGTTACGGAGGCTTCCTCAAGGTAAGGAAATGTTTGTTCCCTTACCTTGGAGTTGCATTGCCCCTACCTCAGTGCTGGAAAGTTAGTTACGATTGCACTCTAAAGCTAAAATACTAAGAAAAAAAAATCTCCTTTTACCTTGCCAGAACTTTATTTTCCTTCACGCTTCCAGAAGTGTGACGTACTAGGCACTAAACATCAAGAATAGATGTGCCTGTTGGACATGCTGATCTTGAGTGCCTTACATTATCTAAGGCAGGTTCATTTGCATACTTCAGTGAAATTTAGCTTGTCCCAAAATAGGAATTAGCCCATCCCAATGCATGTTTATATTCAGGTATCCATGTCTTAGATTTACATCTTGCCTAACTATTTCCCATTCGTAATGTGTGCTACTGCAGATCTCTACCATCCAAGTACAAAATCAGAAGTCAGCGTAGACACTGCCACTTTAACGCATTCACAAGAACAGGAGCAGAAATCCTGTTAGACCTAAGACCCACACCTGCAGTTCTGCTTCCCTGCCAACTTTTCAACACTGTGCAAGATGGAGCAAGAGAACCTTTCCCCTTCTCAGTGCACATCTTATGAAGCACCAAGAAGGCATCACTTAGATTAAGTTGAGTGAACACAGATGGAGCATTGTGTGACTTCATACAGCACTTTACATTCTTGCACAATATCAACTATTTCTTTCATAGCTCACCTGCACTTCTGTAACCAAATGCCTTCAATAAGCCTGCAAGGGAGGATATCTCTCCTGCTCCCAGTGGCTTGAATCATTTATCACAGCCAGATAGGGCTTTGCTGGATACACACCATTTATTGTCAATCCTTTGCAAGCTTCCTTTCTGTTGGCATAACTGTTCTGTGTGTCTCCCCCCACCCCCTGTCTCTTTCAACTTCGTGGTTTCTTTATCTTCCTAAGCCTAACCACCATAGACAGGCTGTCTCTGAGGTTTCTGTTCTGGTTACAGCGGCTATTCTCTCCCAGTTATGTAGGCTGTCTAATCACATCACAATCAGATTAAGTCTGCTAATAGTGCAGAATACACAAGCCCCAAGACAGATACCGGCTTTGCCTGACTGTCATCTATGTATTAAAAGACACCGAACATGACAGAGAGGGAGATACGAGCACAAGGTAAAATTAAAACTAGTGACCAATCAAGGACCCAGGCTTGGTAAGAGAGAATCAAGAACAAGATGACATGTAGCTCCATTTAAGACTTTCCCAAGGACCCACAACAGACCTCTATGGACCCATTAGCCGCAGCCTGTTGCTAAATGGCTGCTGTATTGCTAGGGGCACTATTATGAAAGCCTAAGTGTTGTGGTTTTATAGGGAATCTGGAGAGCAATCACTAAAAGAAAATCACGTATGTATTTGTTCCAATGCTTCCAAGTCTCCCAAGCTTAGATTCCATACAGATACGGTAAGTTCCCTTCTACTGAGAGACTATTCGCCAACATAAAGACTGAAGATTTAGCAGGCAAATCAGAATAGTAAACCAATTCATGCAAGGATAGTACTGTAAGAATTCCAGTCTCCAAAAACCTCCCCCCAAATACATTACTAGCAGAGGAAAATTAACACTGAAATTAATAGACTCCTAGTCCTTAACTGGCCTCAACTTAATCTTGTGTCAAAAACTGTGACAAAGATCAAGCCGCTTTGGATGCCTTCAGGGAGAAATGTGGTACAGAGTACAAGTACAGTAAATAAGGTACTCAGTACATTTTGTTGGAATAGCAGAATATAAATAAATAAGCAGTGAAGATGGCCAGTGGCAACATTGTCTCACTGTAACCCCAAGAAATAAGGTTTTGGAGGAAGAAATAGAGGCAGTTGCCATCTTTAGCAAACCACCCTCCCCATGTGGCAGTCACCACGTCCCCTCTTTAAAATCTGATGGTCTCACAGGCAGGCAGGCCTGGGAGGTTGGGGCAATCAGCTGCCTCTGGTGTGAGCCAAGACCAGCAAAATAAGAAGGGTTATTTAATGGCAATGGGATACACCAGGGAAAGTTTTAGGGGGAAAGTTAGCATGAAGATTAAAAAGCAAGTTGAACACAAAATATAAAACATCTTTCTGGGTATTTTCTCTAGTCTACCGTGTATATTTACTCCAGTCCAAGAGACCTGTTCCTATACCCACATCAGGCTAGGATAGGTAAGCAGGCAATCCATGCCTAAACATCTATCTATCTCAATGAGAGACCAGAAAATGTGCAACAGAGGTTTCCTTATCTTCCTTTATATAAATTCTGGACATTACCTGTATTTACATGTTGGATTGGATACTTGGAGGGTCCCTTGAGCCCCTTGACTTTCCCAAGTGTTTACTGGTTAGTTGGGGAAGAAAGGCAAGATTAATAATGCAAAAAAAAAAATGGCTGCTACTCTGAAATGACTCTGCTAATTGCATAGGAGCCTTCTTAGTGGAAAAGCTGGTCAAAACCATGTTCCAGCTAGGGGAATTTCATCCTTCTGTATTTAATGTCACAGAATCACTAAAAAACTTGTCTCAGGTTTATGATTATATTCATGAATGAATATAGAAGTGTCAGTGATCTTACCAAAGGATGCCTTATCTACAGTAAACTGTTATTTAAGCAGCCACTTATTGTAAGAACATACAAAGCAGATGTCAGGTCCTGGAACTTCTTTCCGAGAACAGATTGGTGTCAAGTAGGGGTAGCCGTTACCCTTACCAACTGGGCAAAGAGACACCTATAAAAGTGGTGCCCTCATACTTAGCAGGGGGAAAGCAAGTATCTGCTTTCATTCCAGCATTGCATCTATTCCAGTGGCTGTTGATGGTGTCTCTTCTTAGATTGTGAGCCCTTTGGGGACAAGGAACCATCAATTTATTTTTGCTTTGTGAAGCACTTTTTTGCTGAAAATTTTTTTAACAAAATATGGGCAACGGAGAAAATGGACAATGCACCACCATTTGGATAGACAAGAGAAAAATACAAAAATCTTATGTCGGATTCATATTTTATTACAGAATTAGAAAAGTGTTCAAGAAAGACCTTGTAGCCAAATGAAAACTGAAAAGGCAAAAAATAGGTATATTACAAGGCATTTGGAGACCATCCAAGTACTTACACATTGGCAATAATTAATCAGTTGCTACTTTCTCAATCTGATAAGAATTTAAATTTGTTTTAAACTTTATCTCTGACAAAAAAAAATCACACCCATTTCAGTCAAAGCCCTTGGAAGTGTTCACTTCTTCAAAGCTGCAGTCAGCTCAGGAACAACCTGCAAACAAGATAAAAATCACATTTCATCTCTGAATCCAGGATGTGGGAGGAGAAGTAGCAGCAGAAATGGCTGGGTAACAGGCAGTGCAACTGATGCAAGGTTTGCACCAGTCCTGATTAGGGTTCAGCCAGGATCTCTGAGCCCCTGCAAGTTAGCATAACTCACATGATTCTAAAATTGGGTTGCACCCTTCTTTTGTCACAAGCATTTGAAATAAGTTATCTGTTGTGGCAGAATTAGCAACCAACTCTTTAAAAAGCCTATGCAGCCGTTACAACATACAATGGGACAGGCAAGTGGCAACTGAAAACAAAGCTTTAACAGCAGTATAGGCACAACCCTGCACGGACTCCTGTGGTACCATTGCTACCACCACCCTCCTTGGCATTGAGAGTTCAGGGATTTTAACAGCCAGGTAGACCCAACTTGGGCAGCACAACATCACCCTTGCTTTAGAGTCCAATGCTCCCATCTTCACGTTCATTCCACTTCCATTTCTTATTCATTTAAGAATTAGCCAATTAATTGCAGCAGTTCCAAACTTTTATTCACCCCATTTACAAAAACCTGCATTTCATGCAGTTCTGCATGAAAGTTGAGCCAGAAGACAGAAATAGAATTTAATTTCTTTGGTTTGGGGAAGCAAATTAACTAAAAATGCAGCACTAAGCAAAGCAGGGTGCCCTGTCTCAAAAAGGAACTGCGGGTGATGAGCAAAACAAGGAAACTAAGACAGATGGACGGATGGATTTTGCAAAGCAGCAATTTTAGAGGCACGGCTGCCAGGGCCTTGGCACCTGTGGTGGATCTGCCACTTAGCTGAACGCCGACCATGCTCACGGTGATTCTTACTAGTCCTCAGGAAAGCAGCTATGCATGAAAACAGTTGGTAGATTAGCCTACCGACTCCACCTGCAACCCAACGCGAGTCACTTGTGTAAAATATCAGTTACCTTGTCTTTCCAGGGGCCCTCACTCTGAGAGATCCCAGCTGAACTCTCGACTGAATATAGCCTCTCAATTATTCAAGAGATCTACATTTCCATTAGGTGGAAATAATGCGGTCGTACAAAATTTATTAAGGAAATTGTCTACATGTTGTTTCTTCCGAATGTCACTTTGTCTCCAGCTTATTAAAAGGCCTGTGTTTACTGCCAAGCCAGCAGGCATTAGTTCAGGAATGGCATTAAGTGCTGGCATGGTTTCTGCTGCCTCTCCTTCGTGGATATTCCAGACGCTCATGCTAGTCGCACAGACTACATGCTAATAGGAAGCCCAAAAATGCAGGCGAATTGAAGCGGGGAGAGGGACGAGAATAAGGAGACCGTAAAAGACAGACAACTTCAGTAACACTACCACACATATCCAAATACAGAACTCGTCTATGGTGTGAAATCAGGTTTGTGACAATATTCTATGGCACTGTACAGTGAGAGCCTGAGATCTTACCTTTCTGCAGAAGAAACATGTTACAAACTAATCCTACATTCAGTGTAAATTAATTCAGTGTTCATTTTTGTAAGATCCTGCGAAGGATGAAGCTCACTCAAAGTTTCTGGAAACAAAGCCTTGTTCACATGGCTAAAATATATGGGGCACGTTCCACCGGCACCTACCAGGATATGTAGCTGCCCAACAATGGATTGTTTCCCAAAACATGCCTGGATTAAAATCTACACAGGGTTGTGGGAAACACTCACTCTTGTGAGGTAACAGCATGGTATTCTCTCAAAATATACATTTCTCTTCCTATGACTGTTGACCAGAACTTCCTGCATACTACTTAAGGCGATATGAACCTTCCAATGTGTTAAGCATGCATTCAGGTTTCTTTATGTGTTTTAATTCAAATTAGGATCCAATCTACAAGACTTTGGCCTGGTTCAGGCAGAAACAGAATCATGTGGGGCAAAGGCGGCAAATGAGCAGCTCAAAGAGGCTGCTGGGTTGTCATCCCTTCCCTTCAAAGCCAGGTAGGCTGAGGGATGACCAGCCAGGCCAGAAGCAACAAATGATTCTGAGTCAAGATGCACTGAGCTTGGTCTATACTACTTCTTATGAGTATGGTGGCCCAAGAATGTTCAGCCACTGAGCAGGTTGATCACACAGCATAAGCCACCAAAGCTGAAGTTGGCTGTTTCTGTGCCAACAAAGTATGTGCTCTTGCCTTCCACCAACAAGGCTGGAGACCACAGAAACCCTTACTTCTGAAAGGTGACCATACTTTTTAGCTAGTGGATACTTAATCTGTTGAATTCCTTGCCACAGAAGGTGGTGACGGCATCTAGCTTAGGTGCCTTTAGAAGGGGACTAGACAGATTTCTGGGAGGAAAGTCCATTGCAGGCTACATGCCATAATGGACGGTACAACCTCCTTATTTTAGAAGTAGGCTACCTCAGAATGCCAGATGCAAGGGATCGACCATGACAAGTATCTTATTGTCTTGTGTGCTCCCTGAGGCATCTGGTGGGCCATTGTGAGATAAAGAATTAGATGAACTCCAGTGGGGCTCTTCTTGTGTTCCTTTGATCTTTCCCTCCTAAAGTGAAAATAATGGAGTGACTGAGTATAAAGGCCTCTGTGTGGAACATCTTTTTAAGGTGACTGATGGGGAGAGAGAGCATGAACTTCCAGCTTGCAAATGGACCCACATAAGCGTCCCAGTGAAGCCATAGTGTGTAACTCCTACTGGACTTAGATTTGTGAATTACTGTTATTACAGAAAAGCTTGTGGCAATTGATCCAACTAGATCCTCAGTTCTACAGCGTATTTGTTGCAATCCTAAGCAGAGCTATTTGATAGTAAGTTTCATTGAAACCAAAGGATCCTCTTCAAGTAAATAGTTACGATTGAAGTCCTAACCTCAGAATCCTGGAGGAGTTGTCCATCACAGAGAAATGACCACCATGTACAAAAGGTATTCTTCCTTTTTAAAAATACCACCACCACCACCTTTAAATTTCCTTTGGAAGGATGTCGATAGGGGTGCCATGCATTTTGACACATCTGTTCTCCTTACATCAGAAGTTACTGGAAAAAGCACCATATATTGTGCAAGGGCAAAGCAGTTGTTGGCCTTCTTTGATGTAAGCATTATAGTAAAAACCCAGTAAAAAACAGTTAAAACTAGTTGCAACTAGAAGCTCCATGGCTTCTTCAGAGATCCTTGTCATAACTAGGAAAACCTGGAAAGTACTGTACAAAAGACACACAGCAGTTTCTAATTTTAGCTTGTTAGAACCAAGATCTACAAAGATGCTTAGGAGCTTCTAGTTACAACTACGTAGAACTAAGACATCTACAGATGATTCGGTTTCTAGCTTTTACTAATTAGAACTACTACTAGCTAATTTTGGGTTTTACTACAACTTGAAATATACCTCTCAAGTTACAAGCCAAAGTAATTGATTAAAGTTAATCTCATTAAAAAAAAAACACTTCTACAACCATTTACTCTCAACGAAATCTTTCCAGTAAATACTAACTGATAAACAATTTGCCTGAAAAATTGATATATGGGTTTCTAATACATTAGGAAAGAGATGAAAGATATGAAGTAACAGTACTAGCCAGTTAAAGGAAAAAATAGGCTAATAGAAAGAATCTAGAGTATCTAGATGCTGGAAGATAATGCTGGATAAAATCCTTGCCTGAAATCAAAGTTATATGATCTGAAGATAAACCAGAACAAAGCTCACCTTAAACAAGTCTGCTACCAAACCATAGTCTGCAACTTGAAATATTGGCGCTTCTGGATCCTTGTTGATGGCTACTATAGTCTGAAAAGGTAATGAAGGAAGATTGGTCATAAAATGTAGCTATTTAAGGCTCTCTGCAATCACAAGCACAGTTCTTTTCCTAGTGGGGTGACTTACTCTAAAGGATGCTTTTAAAAAAATAATTTTTACAGAAATCACATAGATGAAAAAGATTTAGTAGAAGTGTTTTTTTCTATTTCAACAGACACAAGACACCACAAATGCAGCAAAAATATCAGAAAGGTTTATATGTTTTAAATATTCTATATTTGGGCTAACTGGTCAAAGAGGCACTGGACAAAGTGGTGCTCCTCTTATATTTAGCAGAGAAAGAACTGTTTCTATTCAGCCTAGCATAAATTGTTTTCCAGTACTGCTTCTGCATCTTTTTAGACTGACCCATTTGGGGACAGGGAACCATTTATTTTGCTATGTAGACCCACTCCGTTGAAAAGAGACACAAATATTCTTTGGACAAACTCAAATCCTTAAGCACCAACAATAAAATTTAAAGCAAATTGATCTCAAACCCACCAGTGAGTTGGGACCCAATTTTTGGTGGTTTGCAAAACTGAGAGGGCAATTAGGCTATGTACATCAAGGATTAAACAAGCTGCTACTTAGGAAGGCGCACTGCTGCCCAATCATCACTATAGCCATACCCTACGGCATTTATAAATCACAGACAGCAGCCTCTAGGGCCCCTAAAAAGTTTGAACCACTTATACAGATTATACCCTCAATCCATAAAAGAATACAATAAAAAGTTATACCATACTATGTTAGAAAGCTATTCTTGTGTCTACAAAACATATAAATCGCAATTTTTGCAGAGAATCATGACTCTAGCTCAATAAAAGCGAGACATAATACAAGCAATTTAATATAGAACCATAACAATAGTCCACAAGCACATGATGGTCACAACTGTTTTAAACTGCAGGAACCAACTAGACTTCAATAGTTGACTAGAAGTATTTATATTCATAACTAACCATAGACTGTAGCCCTAATTTTCAGCTATGCAAACAAAACAAACTTGATCCCCCAGAGAACTGAACATCCAGTACTGAATATTCTCAACTGGACCAGACCAAAGGCTCATCCAAGTCCAGCATCATGCTTCCTCCAGTGACCGATCAGATGCTTCTGGAAAGGCCACAAGAAAGCCAAAGCTTCTCCTCGCTGTTGCCCCTTTCATAGCAATTGGGATTTAGATATACAATGCCTCTGAACCTGAAAGTTCCCCAGAGCGACTGGCAGACCTTTCCTCCATGAATGTGTCTATATAACAACATATGTCTTGGGTAATCCGAGGTGGTTATGGATTTTTCCTCAACTCCTTTCAACAATCCCAACTGACGTCTCGCAACTGCCCTAGAAACCTAACCATTTGTCTCAGTGAAGAGTTCTGAAAACCTTGTTTACTCCTATACCAGGGGTTCCCAAACTTACCAGGGTCAAGATGACCCCACAGCCTCTTCTTCCCAGGTCAGCTGGGTACCACCATCTTGAATCTCACCAGATTTTGTGAGATCCAAGATGGCAACACCTGGAGAAACAGGTAGCAAGGGCCACCAGAAACATACTATGGCACCCTCCTGAATGTACCGCAATTCCCTAAGACGTTGTTCTTCAGGAACCACTGTCCTACACCAGATTAAGCATTTGTCCAATTAACGCTCAAGTAGCATATATTCACTCTTGTAGATTTCACAATAATCTAAAAATCACAATATCATCCACAAGCTGCTTGCATTATCAATAGTAAACTAGAATTTCACTAAAACTAGTTTAATAAACTTGAAAAGGACAATTTTTCATTCCAGTATAGGGGGAAAAAGAGCACATGCGAAGATTCTTTATAAAAACTAGTTTTCTACCTTGTCCTAAGTACAAATAAATTATACATTTTGCTTGCAGAAAGCTTCGTGGACTACTTTTGAAACATCCTAAAGTGGTCAAGTTCACAATGGCAGATAATTCACAGCATAGGTGAGGGGCAAATCCACTCAAGACTGTTGCCATAGTTACAGAAGGAAATTTTTGTTACATTTTTTACAAATCTCATCTGTCTGAATAAATACAGAATCCATCTAGTGGTGATAAGTGCAGAAGCAGGGCACAGTTCAGGTATACATAAAATAACTAAGCGCTTGAGAATATGGATGTGGATTTAAATATGAGGCAATACTGAGGAAAAAAGATCAGCAAAACGTGCATTTTGTTTATTTAGGTTTGTGAACTTTTTCACTGAACAGTGGTATATAAATACCAATGTTACCCCTGCTAACTGGGCAAGAGGCACTTTTTCAAGTTGTGTTCCTCTTATATTTAGCAGGGGGAGAGTAATTGTCCCTCTTCACCCCTGCGCAGTCTTTCTAGTGGTTGTTGTTGGTGGTCTGCCTTTTTTAAGATTGTGAGCCCTTTGGGACAGGGAGCCATTTATTATTACTACTATTTTCCTGTAAACCGCTTTGTGAACTTTGTGTTGAAAAGCAGTATATAAGTACCTGTTGACAGATTAATATTCTTCATGCTAATAATTTCCACACACACACGCACACGGAATGAACTGAAATAACAGAGCAAAACTGAGCAATAAAATCAATTTTATTTTAACCCCCTCCCCCAAAAAAATGTTAATACAGTGAAGACAGTCACCTCCAAATGCAACTACTTTCATGGTTGATTTTTTTGTTCTGCATTGACTATGATGCCCCGGCATCCTACGTAATCACTACCACCATGACGTTCCATACAACTGGCACAAGTTAAGGTTAAATTCAAGGGTGTTTTTTGCCAAGATCAGATATTTTTATAAAGTACAAAGAAGATAAATACTGCTAATTTGCCATTCCTGACTTTAGTTTAATCCAGGAGGCATCAAACCCTAACTTGTAGGCAGGATCCCATGCTTACAGAAGCCTTCCCCATTGGCATGGAGCTTACCGTCCCGCTCTGCCCAGTCTTACCTTTCGATCCAAGCTCCTCACAAAGTCGCATAGGGCAGCTGCTTTGTTGCCTGTCGCTTCAGCAGGTTCTGCGCCCCAATTTCAGGGCAGAAGCAGCTGTACAAAGCTACTTTGCGAGAAGATGGGGCTGAAGGACAAGACAGTGCAGAATGGAACCGTAAGCCTCACGCACAACAGGGAAAACCTTTCCCTTACACAGCCATCCTATGGTTTGTTCAACAATTTGCTATGAAATATAAAAGGTGCTATATAACCCTAACCATTACTAGGTATTGATGGAAGTTATTTCTTTCTCCAGGGACAAAGCCATTCAAAAACAGGTTGGTTATATTAGGGGCTGTTGGGTGCTTGGGCATGGAAGATGAAATACCCTATTGCTCATTGTGGAGGTAAGCTATTGCTTGAAGTACACAGAAATAAAGGTGGCTAACCTTAACCGGTCCCACCAACTCTTTCCTAATTGACCATGTAACAGCACATAGACCACAATTTAAGGAGCACTGTAAAGAACTGCAATAGTAACCATCATTCTCCACAAAACACTAATTCTGATACGAACATCACCTGTACTGCGTCCTCTTTGTTCTAAACTGCAAAACCTGGTTGAAGTGCAAGCATCCTGACAACAGCATACAAATCAAAATGTTCATTTCTGTAGTTTTTAAATAAGCAACACCAGACTGAAACTCCCTCACAGCATCATTTGTGGGAAACAAAAGGGAAGGGGGTGCATCCAGTAGCGTCATCTTACCGGTACGCTGGGCGGGTCTTCTGGGTGATCGGCAGCGTGCTTGCTGCATTCCATTGCGTAATGGCGAAAGCCCGCCTGCCGCAGTGGGCGGGCTTTCGCCATTACGCAATGGAACGCAGCAAGCACGCTGCCGATCACCCAGAAGACCCGCCCAGCGTACCGGTAAGATGACGCTACTGGATGCAGCTCAGTGGCACAGCGCCAGCTCAGCATGCAGAAGATCCCAGGTTCAATCCCTGCCATCTCCAAGCAGAACTGGGAAAGGTTCTTGTCAAGCCCTGGAGGGCCACTGTCCATAAATGCAGATGATACAGGTCTCTCCATCAATGGACAAATTGCCAGACTTAAAACACAAGACGGCTTCCAATGTTGATTCCTCCTCTCATTAGTGTCACTGATCTTGGATTTCGTGCATGAGACATCTTAAAACGTTACACTGCATCAGGGGCTTTCCTGAAGGATGTGCTGCCGGGTAGGGGCACAGCCAGCAGGCTACCATCACCCCCCAATGTTAGGTGACGTCATCATGTCTGCCCTGAATTTGCACTATCCATTTGCTGAAACTGCCCTACGAAGCACAGCATCTTACTGCACAGGCTTGACTATTTGGTAGGCAGCCCAATCCTAAGCTGCCCAGCTCCCATAAGAGCAGTGATTCTAAAACGGTTACCGCTGCATCCATGGGGAGCCATAGCAGCCATTGGTGGCTCCTCGGGGGGAAAGGGATGCATGTTCCCTTCCCCCAAGTAGGCCCCACAATGGGTCTCCTCAAGTCTGTGCCGGCTATTTTGCTGGCACAGACTTGAGAACCTCCGTGTTGGACTGCATGGAAGTGGAGGCCACTATCGGTCCCAACGCCCCCCCCCCAGGGCCCACTCCGCCTCTTCCTCCACCCAGTTCTGCCCTGCTCATGCTCTGCCCCAAAAGAGCACACAGCCAGCGGTTGTCACAAACACCAGGCGGTTCCACACCAGGTTCTCCTGGTGCTGGGGCTGAGTGCCTACTGGCGCTGGCCCAGTATCAGAGGTAGGACCATATCGCCAGCACTAAAAGTTCCTTATGGCACTTTTGCTACGAGTGTACCACTGGTGCCAAGGGGGTTGGATTGGGCCCTAAGGGGCTCAGCAATTCTTAGGGGAGCTTATAGGGGACAGTAGAATATAAAAAGTTCAATAAAAAACGGAAAATCAAGATGGAAAAGAAACATAGTATGGGACAGAACATATTTCGTTCTTCAACAGAAATTCACACGCACAACATTTGCATATTAAACTGCTTTAAAACCAGCCTCCTGAAAAGGCAGGAGTGGGTCTCATTTAAAAACACTGCAAAATACCTTGCACTGGTGGTATAGCTATATCATCTTGGACAGAGCAGTTCTTGTATCAGATGAAACATTTCAGCTACTAATGAGTTAAGCCTTTTAAAGTTTTATCATTTTATACTAGGTTTCCATTTGAATGGCTAAATGCCAGAACGTCAAAGGCGTTTTTTACTTTATGGAGTAGTAAGTCCATAATTCAAATTGCACATTGTTATGCATGAATTCATGTGTCAGATTCTGAAATATATGAACATGGAACTACTGTATAGGATTCTAATATGGGCTGTTTTGTTTCAGCCATAAATTCAGCCCGTTTCTCAAATGGTTTCTCAGTCTGCAATTGATGTATTTCAGATTGTTGCCCTATTAATGTGCCATTGCACATATTTACTATGATGTAGGATATTGACAATTTATTTTCTAGAACAGGATCAATTTGCAATCCTCAAACATTTTACAAATGAAAAAACACACTAAGAGGAAGTTTTCCACCATCCCCCCTTATCTATCGTATTTCCCAACCTACAAAGCCATTCCTCTTCAGGTCACTTTTTTCACCTGCTTAAGTATTGTACCTTGCTGTCTTTCATCCCAGCTAGATGTTGGATTGCGCCAGATATTCCAACTGCAATATACAGTTCCTGAAACAGAGAATAAATATTTCAGAGAACATTCCAGCCTGAAATACGCCGACCCTGCTCCCCTCCCAGGCCCGATCCTCCCCATGTTACATCCTGCCCACCGCCACACCACATTCCCACCCCCACCATACTAGGTGAGAAGCAGATCGCGCACCAGCAAGATGGTGCACACCTTTGCACCAGCACTGGGATGACTGCACTGGCTCAAAGAGGATTATGCTGTTAAATGTTAGCTACCCCCATGCTGTTGCTGATATGTGACATCGACTCTTATGCCACTGTGACTCCATGGTGGGAGACCATAGTTCAAGGACTATGGTATAGTCCTTAGTTCGGTGGTATAACACATACTTTGCAGGCAGAATGTTCCAGATTCCATTTGAGCTAGATGGACTAGTGGTCTGATAGTAAAAGGTAGGGTGAGTGTGATTTCACTCAGAAGCCCAGTGATTTTTTTTTGGGGGGGGGGGGATGAAGATCTCACTGACAAGATGCTGTTTTCCCTGGTCACTCAAACTCAGAGCCTCACCCCTTTCATACCAGATAAACAGTGATAGTCATGGATGATTTTGTTGCTTCAAGGCTACTAAAGCACTTTATGTGCAGCTGCCATAGAAGACAGAGTTTGCTGAAGCTCCAAGATGCAAAAAGTTACAGCGTGCTTCTCAACAGAGGCGTCTTTTGCACTTGTGCTTTTGCTATTTGGCTACCAAGGATAATTCATGGGGGTGGTCTCTACAGTATGCTAAGAAACAGACCACTAAGGTGGGCAAGTCTTATGTTACCAACACATTCCAAGGGCACCCTCTTCAATACCATCAGTCTGGCAGGTCCAAACAGCAAAGACAGCCAAAAAGGTGGTATTGGCAGTTGTCCAGTTGAACTACAAGTCTTCTCCACTGAGATTTCTTGGGGCAAGAGCCACCATGGACAGGGAATAAACCAGTGAGTACTGGAGACAAGCATCATTTACCTGGGCCTGGGATAGATTGTAACTACCCACAGCCCAACAGCCAATGTCCATTTTGAAAAGGAAAAAAGGGAGGAAGGTGGAAGAATCAACACAGCTAAACTATAGCTTCTTTAGATTCTTCTGTTCAAGTTCTTTATGTTCCCTTGCTTGATTTGTACCTCTAGCCAGGCATGGCATTAGGCATATACACAAGTTCCTTATAAAGGAAGGACAAATGCCAGGGTTCCACCTGCAGATGTGGCAATAAGTGCATGCTTTGAAAGTCCCAGATTTAATTCCTGGCAACTAGGCAGGGCTGGGAAAAGCTGCTGCCAGGCAGCGTACCCAATACTGAGTGGGAAAGACCAGCAGGCAGACTCAGGATAAAGCCACTTCCCAGATTCACATTGTCACAATGCCACAAAAGTGGGCTGCTCTCTGGGGTGACTGGGACAAGAGAGCTGAAGTATCACCTTCTCCCAACCGTGAAACTGCAGAGGAAGTCAGGGATAATTCTGCGCAAAGGTCCCTGCCTCCCCGAGAGTAGTAAAAAGGGGTGCTCAGCCACTGCATTGCCAAGGAGCTTAAAACACTTGAGCAGCATGGAGTTAAGTCAATGGGCCCCCAATCACCGTCCTCAAGTCAATCAATGTATTTATATACCGTTTTTCAACACAAAGTGGTTTACAGGCAAATAAATAATAAAGTAAATGGCTCCCTGTCCCCAAAGGGCTCACAATCTGAAAAATGCAGAACACCACCAGCAACAGCCACTAGAAAAGACACTGCACAGGGGTGAAGAGGGATAATTACTCTCCCCCTGCTAAATATAAGAGGACACCACTTGAAAAAGTGCCTCTTGGTCAGTTAGCAGGAGTACAGAAACACAGTAGCTGGTCAGCCACAGAAGAGGGCAGGGGATGTTTCCTCAACTCTGCATTAGCAAGCTGTTCACACACAAGTCACAGGCCCCCATCACCTTTGCAAGCTTATCAACAGCAACTCTTTGACCTATTTGAGGGGCCAGAAATGACACCAACCAATTGCCAGCACTTCAGGTCTTTGAATGCATGAAAGTAGTGACAGTAACAAGCAGTTCCTTCTGAATTTCCCATAAGGAATGTGCTAACTTGCAGAAGTTTATCTAGTTGCTGAGATGGGGAAGAACCAGGACAGTGCTGCAATGGGAAAACCAGCAATTCAGGTGGCCAGGCCAAGGAAAAATCATAACCAGGCCAGGTTATGAAGATTGACACCATTCTAGCCATGTGGCTATCAGTCCTTGGGGAGAGCTTGTCAACAGCAGACAGATTCCCTCTGCACACACTTGTGCTGCAGTACATAGACCATCAGAAACAGCAGGAGTCTTCTCTAAGCACTGAAAGATACTCTTATTGTTTCTTATCTTCTCCAAATCATGGTGTAAATGAAAGACTTTCTTCCCCAACCCTTTGTGTGCCAGTGGATTTAAGGGATAGGGTTAGTGGCAGCCACAAGCAGCAACTGGAAAAAATGTAAATGCTTATCGTTTCCCATCCCTATCACACCTTCCTTGACCATTAACCTGTCCCATAACTAACCCCAAGGTGTGCAAACCTAACAAGGCTTGCAGAAAATTTTCTATCAGACATCGGCTTCTTTTCTCTACAGAAACCCTTGGCAATAAGAGACACCTTGATTCCACGTACGTGATTAAAAGCAATTAAGCCACAGTCACCTTTTCATTTATTTAAAAAGTACATTTAGTGCACCCATCTTGCATAAGAAGAAACAGCTCAAACCCCAACCATTCAAGAGCTTCATGTTACTAAGTAGTCCATCAGGTCAAACAGTTTCATCCCTTTCTAATCCTTTTCTCTTTAAGAACTTATATGGGGCTTTGATCAACCAGGACACGTGATTACTCTTAAGAAGCGTGCTTAGGGTGTCTGCTTGAGTGCAGGGCCATACAGCATTTCCTTCTGCTCTCTTGGGAACAGCACATCAATTGCTTTCAGCTAAATGCACTCTCATATGAATATTTTAGTACAATTTAATGTTTCTGCACCAACCCCTGAGGAGCAGAGCATCAATTTGAGAACACAGTTCTCTTGGAGTTAAAAGCCACACTGGATAATGCAGGATGAAAGGGGCCGTCAGTCTCCAGCTTTTTAGCAAGTCAAAAATAGTCTGAAAATATTCAGTCCTGGCTGCAAACAAACAGCTCTTTGAAGTTTGTGGCACAAGAGCAACTTTTCAACACTGCTGACTGCTCAGGGAAAATATTCCAGGCAGTTTCTGAATCATGGCAAATTTTCTCCTAAACTGATAATTACCTCACTAACAGCACTAACTGGCACATCCTATGCAAGGCCACTCAGAAGTCATTTCCATTGAGTTCCATGAGGTTTACTCCCAGTTAAGTGCGCACAGGATCGTAGCGTTAGTAAGTTGTATCTCAGCAGCACACCTGCTGGTCTGTTAATAAAGTAAGCACACACCACATTCCTGCACAAACTGCTACGCCAAAGGGACATTGGGATGCACTATCACGATATTACCAGTGTATAATACAAGTTTAAAATCCTCCACCCTGGCTCTCAAGCATGGGTGGAAAAGCAAAAATAAGCTGATGCTTCACCTTATTTTGAAAGTAAAAAATTCATGCTGCAATTCAGTTTGAACTCTGGTTCACATACCAGCAGAGGAATTGTGCTGGTAAAGAGCAGGTACATGCACTATATCCACTCACACACCAATCCCATACCCATGGCAATGCAAGCCAAGCACTGTGTGCACTGGCTTCTCCTGAGGTGCCAAGCACCCAGATTACACACTACCATATTATGCAGGTAGCATAATATTATGCATATTAGACTACTGATGCTGCACATGCATCCATGCACGAAGACCTGTCAACTGGGCAAGCGTGTGCACCATCGCCAAGGCTAAAGGTGTGCCTCAACACAACTATGGAAAAAGCATGACCGGGGCTGGCCTGGAGTCAGATGGAGGCCATAGTGGGGGTAGTGCCACATCTGCTTCTGTCTGCCTATCCAACCTGTTACTCCTTCTCAAATTGGAAGAGGGGAGAATGGAACAGGAAATGTGAAGAATAAGGCTATGGGCTGATTCAAAGAGTGGCAGAAGCTGCTGGCATGCCACCAGGTAAAGGGGGCAGCGTTCTGCATACTACGTCAGATCCTGGGCTGGCCCTGCTTTTGCCAAAGTTACAAAGGCATATTGACCCGTGCAAAATGATGAAGAATTCATTATTCATTAAGAATAGTTATTTACTGTTTTTCAACAGGAGTAGTTCACAAAGCGGTTTACATAGTAAAATAAATCAATACATAGTTTCCTGCCCTCAAAAGGCTCACAATCTTAAAAAAAATCTCAGAAGAGACACCAGCAGCAGCCACTGGAAAAGATGCCATGCACAGGTGAAGATAGACATTTGCTCTCCCCCTGCTAAAACATGAAAGATGCCTCTTTGCCCAGATAGTAAGGGTTAGCAAGCAAAAACATCTAGCTATCCTGAACTGAACTGACTGCTATTCCAACACAATGCCTATGTATGCACTGGTACCTATGTATGCACTGACGTAACTAGCTTTGTGATGACTAAAAACCCTTCAGAATTATATGTATACCAGTGAGCGTATATACATATAATGTGTATATACTTTCATATGTATATTACATAATTTCATATCTTGTCTTCAACAAATCCTGTATCAAGCAGCCGTTTGGAACAAAGCTGCATTTGTGATGGTGGCTATGCTTAACAGAAGTTGCAAACTCCAGATTCTGATGCTGAAGGTCGAGGTGGGGACCCACTTCTTTGCGGGTACAGTCACAGTTATACACAGATGCCAGCTGTAAATTCTGCAACTTTAATGAAACCTCCCATTTCCTATTGAACTTTCCTGTTGAACTAGGATTTTTTTTCCTAGTCAATGAAGAACAATTTTTTTTATGTTCTACTTCTAAGAACATTCCCAAAGGGCTATGCTTCAAACTGAACGTGCTTCTAACATATCTGAACAAACTGGCCATTTGTTCATGTAGCGAGATGAGTGCATTTCAAGGGAGCCTCTGTTGCACTTGAAGGAATTCAGTAGGTTGTGGGGTTTCCTACAGAGGTCTGCAATAAACCAGCTTATAAGTCTGTAGTTAGCAGAGGAACTTTTCTGCTTTTTTTTTTTTAAAGCACTGAGCTGGAAGCAAAGATTGTCTTGAAATCAAAAGGTACAGTGAACCTTCAATTTAACAGAATAACGGGGGAAGGCTGTCTGTTAAAGCCAATATGCCATTAAATCAAGTGCATTTATGACACTGCACACATGCATGGGCAAAAATATGACTAGATTTTTTTGAAGAAGCAGACAGTGCCTCTTTTTTCCAGAGTCTGTTAAACTGAAGTCACAATAGAGGGTTAAAAAGCTAACAACAACAAAAGGCTATGTCTGCCTCCGTTTTAGGCCATCACCTCTGCCACCTCTCAATCATTAGTAGAGAATAATCAGCACCAATCAAAAAACCCTTCACCCTGTCTCAAAACCTATCCACAGTCCAGCCCATCCTGTCAAGCCAGAGCCTTAGGCATGCAAGAGGTGAAACACCCACAAGATGCAAGCAATCAATAATGATTTCTTTAGGGTCGAAAAATAGCAGCTAGTACTGTGTACAATTTCTTTCTAAACATATGTTGCTGCAAGTCACAGGTTACCATTATTACATGCCCCAAAAGCCAGACAGGCCAATCTTACATAAATACCCATGTGGCGAAGCAGCAGCACTAGCACAGGCAGAAAAATGCGAAATATTAGAGTCAGGTGGTAAAGGTAGCTTCCATTCAGCAGTATGAAGATGCTGCAGCTAGGCTTAGTATTTATTTTGTACTAGCTTTTCGTTACCTGGCATTGCCCGGGTAGTTATTTATCCCAAGGTTCTATTAGACATGAAAAGGAATGAATTGTACCAATCAGCTCAGCCAATCATTCCAGGCATTCCAGCGGGGCATGGCGGACGTTTTGTTTCGCACCCTTTCACACACCCCAGGGGCCCAAACCTGGACTCCAACAGCGTGGGGAGCGTCACCGCTCTGTGGTGGTGCTGTGGTTTTATTTCAGGATGGTGTGATGCACCCTTAGGAAAGCTAGGTAGATACACCCTAGGACAGCTAACTCCTCCTGGCCAGCAAGCATTGTTTTGTCATCAGTTACCATCACACCATTATTACCATGTCATTCCTTAGCTGACGCTCCCCAGTTAGGTGACTACTTTCACGTGGGGACCCTCCCCGCACCCCCACCCACAGGGACGCGAGGGGGGGTCTGACCCCCACAGAATTTGTCGCCAAGCCACAAGGTGTCTGCGTGCCAAGTTTGGAGCCTATGCGGAACATAAAACACACACACCCTTTTTTATATATATAGACTAGCTTTTTGGTACCCGGCATTGCCCGGGTAGTTATTTATCCCAAGATTCTATTGCACACAAAATTACCAAATTACCAATCAGCTAAACCAATCATTCCAGGCGTTTCAGCGGGGTGTGGCAGACGTTTTGTTTCGCACCCTTTCTTACCCCCCCACGTTGAGGGGGGCCCGAACCTGGACTCCAACGGCATGGGGAGCGTCACCCAGATACCAACATCCCTCTCCCATATCCCAACATCCCAGATCCGTTCCGCAGGACTTCTGTTCAGCAGCTGTTCAACACTTTAAAGACTTCAGGTGCTGGAAAGGTTATACTCTGCATGTCATAATCAGAGTGACATCAGCAATGACATCATAATAGATTGCCTCAGGACACCACATATCAGCTGAAGTACCCCCGCAGCGTTTGTTTGGTGTCGATCAGTCCAGGCGTTGCAGAGCCTATGCGGAACACACACACCCTTTTATTTACACACACACACACAAAGCTATGAGACAGCAAAAGATTCCATTACATCCACTTCCCTCCGTTCATCCCCTAAGACAGAATTTCTGTCACAAAGTATTCAAATCAGGCTAGATCAACTTTGGGAAGCCTCACCTATGTCACATGCCATCATTATGTCACATATTCTGTGAGCGATTAGTCAGTCATGACAAGTTCCACTTAACCTGGTATGATGACACCATACACAGAAGGGCAGAGGCAACAGACAAGACAAGGCATTTGTCTTTCACAAGACAAGGCATCACAAAAGGACAGGAGGAAGTGTCATGGTGATCAGAGCCATGATAGGGGGGGGGCATGAAAAAGAGGAAAGAGGAAGCTAGCAGGTCACGTCCCACCTGGAGACTATGAAATGGCTATGGCTGTATTAAGAAACATGCACATGCTTATGGAATTTTTTGTGGTCTCTACTACAGGAATCATTTGAATACTTACTGGTGCTACAATTTTGCCCGTCTGCCCAACCTGCATGTCATTGGGTACAAAACCGGCATCAACAGCTGCACGAGATGCACCAACTAGAAACAAGAAAAAGTCCTTTTAAAAATCTAAGAAACACTATTGTTGACATATTCAAGTACTTTTCACTGAGAACACCGGAAATTAAACATCATTGCAACATGAATACGAGATTTACAATCTACACTGTTTTCTATTCATTCACAAAAGCCACCAACTGCAAGCAACAAAATATAGCGGCATTCAGTCCAACTTCACAGTCTAAACGAGTCCCTAGCCCAATCCCTCTACCTGCCAGGACGGCAGCGATCCCTACTTATTGATTCCACAAATGCTTTGAAAACTAATAATTAGAGCACTATTTACCTGCAGCATGCAACTGATCTGCGAGATCATACAACAATTTAAAATTGTCTCCACTTTTCAATCCTCGTCCTGAAAATCAAAATATTGTTTAAATTTCAAGAAATCTCAGTGATCTACACACTCCACTCCCCCAACTCCAAAGTCCACACATGCTCTATCAGGCAGATGCAGGCATTCCAGCCAACATCTGAGGTCCCACTACTTCTATTAATCTTGAATGTCGTTTGTTTTAGTTTCAGTTTGATTAATGCGAGTGTTACAAAGAATTACTCTTGTATTTATTGACACCGTAAAACAGATAAATTGAGCAAAGCTGCACTCCCCCTACTGGTTTGACAATTATGGTTCTCAAGTTGGAAAGCAGAGAAGTGATCTTATTGCCACTGGATTGTCTTGTTAGTGTAGATGTAAAATAAAGTTGATACAATATTGCAGTAATGCATGCCACCTGCAGTAACTTTAAAAGGAGGTCATTCTCAAAATCAAGATTTTGTAAGAATTCATTTAATTATTAATAAAAAGACATTTATATCATGCATTTCTCACTGGATATGTACCCATTTTCCAGCTTTTTGCTACAGATCTTACACAGATCTTTTCAGGCATCAGTAGGTATGCCAAGAATTGCATCTTTTCCACTTTATTGAAACTTTGCTACTGAAATTCACCCTAATGCCAGTCAATTAACCATTACTTACCACCTGACACGACAACTTTGGCACTAGTCAATTCTGGCCGATCACTTTTCGTTAGCTTCTGCTCAATCCACTCAGATAGACCAGCTGGCGAAGGAGCAGATACTGTTTGGATCAAAAACCATAAAGAAGAGGTTCTGTAAATTCCCCAAGCTTTGTAAGGTCCAGAGGAGTCCCAAGTCAAAAGGCTGTACCATGAGTGAATTCTTATCAATTATTATTCTTAGTAGTCCGTCTTATACTTTTGCTGAAACAAAAAACGTATGTTGAAAATTATACTTTACATATTTGATTGAAAGGGGAAAATGGTCAGAAAACCTAAAACATGCCCAGGATTTTAAAAAGCACAATGACTAAAAAAAGAGCATATTCCGTTTAAACTTTAAATGCAGAGGCAGCAGACCAGACAGGGCCAGCTCTGAGAATGTACAGTATAGGAATAGAAGCAGTGAACACTTCACATAGCGCTAATGCTATGAACCTTTCATAGCACCACAAGAAGCTTTCAGATGTATGCAATAATCCCTGTTTAAAAAAAATGCTTGTGAACAGACCCTCCTATATATACAGTGAGCAATCCACAGGCTTGGCATCGGTGAATTTAAATATCCACAGATGTAATGCCCATGGCTGAAGAGCCACAGAAGATCTCCAGAACGTGACTGGAAGGCACTTCTGGTTTGCCAGTGGGAGCTCCCCAATGGATTTCATTATCCATGAAATTCAGTATCCATGGGGGAAATGGATCCCATAATGGATCCCACTAAGCCAAAGTTAGTTGGCTTCATCAATGCAATATATATAGTCCTGAGTAAAAACATTTCCTGCTATAAATCTTGGGACTTTATATACGAATAAACCAATATCCCAAACTAAGCATCTTTACTCAAAAGTAAGCACCAATGATTTCCATCCAAATATGCATGCCTAGGATGGCATCTCAGGAGGTTTTTCACTAGGTCTTATATCTGTTTACCCAACTGAAAATAAGTTTACTTTTATGTTACCATAGCCTAATATGTAACTTCAGTCAAGTCTGCTACAAGCACTGGAAAACAGTGTACCTAAGTGGCATGATAATTTATACGAGAGTGACGAAGAGCAGGCTGCAATCCAGGGGCTAAACAAGAAACACAAACTTCTTTAATCCCACCAAGTACCTAGACCAGTGGTTCCCAAAGTGGTGGGTGGCGATCAACCACTGGGAACCTTTACTAGGAATTTCCCCTTAAGGGGAGTGGCCCAATAATGGGCGCCCAAATGGTGCTGCAGTGATCGCGGTGCCAGGGGCACCCAGGGGATTTCACTCTGGTGCCCAAAATCCAATTAGGATTTTGGGAACCACTGACCTTAGAAAAGAATGCTGTTCATCAGCTTATAACTTGAGCAAATGTGGACAACAGATATCCAAACACTCACCTTTTTCTAAATTAGCACTACCACCACTGGCTGATGCAGCCTCAAAGGAAGTACCTCGTACAGAGAACACCTTCACTTTCTCATCACATTTCACCGTGCACAGGGCATTTCCTACAAAAAAAAAAATCCACCGTCTATGAAAACAAGTCCACAAACTCCAATAAACCATTGCTCTTAACAGAAGACAGTCATGGCTGTTGCTCAAACAATATGGATTTCAGGTAGTCAAATTAAAAGGTTCAAAGATGCACCTGAAATATTTCACACTTCTTTGATGTCTCGGCTGAGTTATTCAGCATGCTAATACAGAAGTCTGTCTTTATATTAGGCTTGCTTAATTGCAGTAAATTTTCTCTTGTGCATTTGAATGGGTCAAATCATTCTTGTTTTCAGATAATTTGTTAGAATTACTTCAACAATATTCTAATGTTGTGATCCTAGAAAGAAGTGCCTACTGTTTGAGCACTTGTCCACCAGTCCCCAAAGAAGAGGATTTTATACAGTAGTTTAATTCAGACACTATACAAAACCTTGGTTTATTCTAACCATAGTAAGGAAGCCAAACCATGGTTTTAGCTTTCAAATGTTCAATACACCATGGTATTTTTAGAGCTATTTGTGTGTTCCATCTAATTAGCACTCCACAAGTTTGCTCCCATCTCCCCGGTGCAGTGCCCACTTGAAGCAGAACAATGACCACAGTTGTGGTTCAACAACGGTTTGAGAACTTGAATGTCACAGCACTGAGACACAGTGGCTTGGATGAATGCCAGCCAGTAGCAAGGCATTTGCAAGACACAACAAGACAGTAGTCGACATTTGTTCTCACAGAAAATGTTCATTAGATCTGGACAAATTTGGACCAAATGTGTAACATTACACTTACCCTAGTAAGTAAAAAGTAGAAATAATGCAAGGAAAAAACCACAATGAAAACATGCAACATTGTGGCTCAAAAAATGGAGGAAGCAGCCAATTCCCAGTGCTCTTAAACACAGGGAGGACAAACACTAAGTGTAGTGAGCAAGGGAAATGGTTAAGGAATGCATTAGTGTGGGGACAGAGTTTTGAAGCACACTCATGGGTCCTGTTCCTGGGTACAGCACTAACATCATATCTGCACAGGGCTTATAGTTTGCTGCAAATCAGGATCAGAATTCCTATTGGTGGTGTATAAAGGGAGGGAAGAACATTTAGGTCAAAAGCTATTCACTCATACATAACAACATTAAATCAAGATTTACATTTTTAAATCTGAATGCAATCTGTGAATATACTTTTTTACTTTCACTTTTTAACTACAATTGATGAAGCAATGTGAAAAACAGCTGCTAAAAAGAAAAAAAGATATGTTGTTGGTAATTTTAAAAAAAGAAGTGCAAATTATTCTAAAATGGGAATCATTAGACCTAGACCTAAACACAAGCCATCAATATCTGAAGGCAGGAGAACACTGAAAAGGGAAAGGAAATCCTACCATAACAAATTTAAAAGAAACAAAAGCTAATGCTTTCATGTCCAAATTTAATTATGGAATCAGACAAGCATGATGAGGCTAGACAAACAAGGGCTGCAAAATAATTAGGGAAAGTCAATTAAATATCACAAATAATCATATCAATGTCTCCCTAACTAAGAAAAATAATCCTATGGATTGCTGAAATCAGAACTAATGTAACCCATATTAAATAAAAAGAATTATCTGAATGGCTTACATTTTGCAAAATCTTATCAGAAGTGCATTAACAGAAATATAATACATTTGAAAAACATCAGCCAATTCTGTTAATTAAGAAGCTGTATCTGGTTTTGCAAGACTTTCGCAAGAACTACAATCCTATAGAAGTAGAAGTGATTCTATTAGTTGTGTCAGAAAAGCAGTTTCCTCATTTCCGGTTCTTGTTGCCAAAGTGATTTTGGACTCACTCACACAAACTATTGCACCTCCAAACTGCAATGATACAGACTCACCTGCATAAATAGTCCTCACAAAAGTGTCAGGCGACTTAATTTCAATTATGTCCGAAACAGGAGCAACATCAAGCTTAGCTGCCACTCTGGGAAGAAGACTCTAAACATTTAACAAAGAAACAAACAGGTAGTGCTAAAAATTAGAACTGCAAATAAAAATAGTCATGCTAACCGAAAGCTCAGTTTGGAAATGAAATGAAGCCACCCAAAAATAAGCCAGTCTTTTGTACATATTTGGAGGCTTTCTAGGAATGCAGGAATATATTTGTTTGTAAATTAAAATATGTATTTAAAACAAAAACAAAAAGTGGTTTGAGCTTTCAGGTTCAAACTCAACTTCTTGCATTACACAGTGAGATGAGGGAAGGCACCTTTTCCCCCTTTTAGCTCTTCAGAAATTTCTCTCTCACTGTGCTACACAAAACAATGAAACATGCAAATGATTGTGCAAGATGCCACTTTAAAGCACACACCACCTCCCCAAGCTATCATTTTATCCTGGTACCTTCCAAGGCACAGGGAAAAAAAAAATTAAAACAGTCACTCCCATAGGCCTAAAGTCTGTCCTGTTATACAGGACTTGGTTAAGAACTAGTTCCCTGTCCTGAACCTGTATGTTGCTACATATCAGGCAAGAGGGTTCTCCCACTCCATTGTGAGCTCTAAATAGCACTACAAAGCTCTGATACCTGGAACCTGAACAACTCTCCTGTGAGTGGGACAGGGATACACTGCAATATTTTGTTGCCAGTTTCCCCCCCCACACACACACACACACTGTTAGTATCCTAATATAATGGTTAAAATATTTCAGAAACAGACAGTACAGAGCACTTCTCATGTGCATGGTCCATTAGAAAAATGAAAAATTCTCCCGAAACTGTGTATTTTAAAAATATACAAAAATGGAGTCACATTACTCAAGGATTCAATGTCTTTTAGGGCATGAGATTTTGGATGGATTTCATATATGCTCACCTTTCCAAAGGCAGATGCTCCAGCACAGATGTGTGTGTAATTAAACTGCTTCTGAGTTGCCAAAATCAATGGAGTCAGCTCCTCTGGGGATGAAATATATTAGTCAGAACACCTTATATTTTCTAGCACAGCAACAACTAAAGAGAATCATAAAGAGGAAACAGTTATTTACAAACAAACCTTACCAGGCAGAAGTCCTTTGTATGCATCATGCTGGGCAACAAGAATCTTGGCAACCCCTTCCACTTTGCTGAGCTCTTGAGCCACCTGTT
Source organism: Lerista edwardsae (assembly GCA_029204185.1). NCBI lineage: Eukaryota > Metazoa > Chordata > Lepidosauria > Squamata > Scincidae > Lerista > Lerista edwardsae. The sequence continues at coordinate 7,806,935 of JAJKFI010000020.1, forward strand.
AGAAAGAAGCACATTATGCTATTAATTTGTGTGTGTAGTGTAGCTGCTGTGACAGGAGCTCCTGTCAACCATTTCCAACGAAGGACACTGTCTGCAAATACAGAGCATCCAAAAGTATAATAGCAAGCTCTGTCCCATGCCCAATAGCCCCATCCCCCACTCTCTTTGTCCGAAGAGGTGAATGCTCTTCACAGGGAGAGGTTGTCCCCAGGATTTAGAACACTGAAACCTCCGCACTGTAGACCACAGGGACAATCTCTCCTTGTGGACAGCATTTGCCTCTTCAGACAAATGTTGTTGGTGGGAAGAATGGAGCAGGAATGCTAGGCAAGGGCAGGGCATGCTGCCAACACTATGGAAGAATCTCCATAGCAAGAATCTTCACAGGTTCATAACATATGAAAAGGCTTTATACACTGCTCAAAACAATAAAGGGAACACTTAAACAACACAATGTCACTCCAAGTCAATCACACTTCTGTGAAATCAAACTGTCCACCTAGGAAGCCACACCGATTGACAATCAAGTTCACATGCTGTTGCACAAATGGAGTAGACAACAGGTGGAAATCATAGGCAAGTAACAAGACACCACCATTAAAGGAGTGGTTCTGCAGGTGGTGACCACAGACCACTTCACAGTCCCTATGTGTTCTGTCTGATGTTTGGGTAACCTTTGAATGCTGGCGGTGCTGTCACTCTAGTGGCAGCATGAGGCGGAGTCTGCAACCCACACAAGTGGCTCAGGTAGTGCAGCTCATCCAGGATGGCACATCAATGCGAGCTGTGGCAAGGTGGTTTGCTGCGTCTGTCAGTGTGGTGTCCAGAGCATGGAGGCGCTACCAGGAGACAGGGCAGTACACCAGGAGACGTGGAGGAGGCTGTAGGAGGGCAACAACCCAGCATCAGGACCGCTACCTCCGCCTTCGTGCCAGGAGGAACAGGAGAAGCACTGCCAGAGCCCTGCAAAATGACCTCCAGCAGGCCACAAATGTGCATGTGTCTGCTCAAACGGTCAGAAACAGACTCCATGAGGGTGGTATGAGGGCCCAACGTCCACAGGTGGGGGTTGTGCTGACAGCCCGACACCGTGCAGGACGTTTGGCATTTGCCAGAGAACACCAAGATTGGCAACCTCGCCACTGGAGCCCTGTGCTCTTCACAGATGAAAGCAGGTTCACACTGAGCATATGTGACAGACGTGACAGAGTCTGGAGACGCCAGGGAGAATGTTCTGCTGCCTGCAACATCCTCCAGCATGACCAGTTTGGCAGTGGGTCAGTTATGGTGTGGGTGGCATTTCTTTGGGGGGGCCGCACAGCCCTCCATGTGCTCGCCAGAGGTAGCCTGACTGCCATGAGGTACCGAGATGAGATCCTCAGACCCCTTGTGAGACCATATGCTGGCGCGGTTGGCCCTGGGTTCCTCCTAATGCAAGACAATGCTAGACCTCATGTGGCTGGAGTGTGTCAGCAGTTCCTGCAAGATGAAGGCATTGATGCTATGGACTGGCCCGCCCGTTCCCCAGACCTGAATCCAATTGAGCATATCTGGGACATCATGTCTCGCTCCACCCACCAGCGCCACGTTGCACCACAGACTGTCCAGGAGTTGGCGGATGCTTTAGTCCAGGTCTGGGAGGCGATCCCTCAGGAGACTATCCGCCACCTCATAGGAGCATGCCCAGGCGTTGTAGGGAGGTCATACAGGCATGTGGAGGCCACACACACACTACTGAGCCTCGTTTTGACTTGCTTTATGGACATTACATCGAAGTTGGATCAGCCTGTAGTGTGTTTTTCCACTTCAATTTTGAGTATGACACCAAGCCCAGACCTCCATGGGTTAATAAGCATGATTTCCATTGATGATTGTTGTGTGATTTTTGTTGTCAGCACATTCAACTATGTCAGGAACAAAGTATTTAATAGGAATATTTCGTTCACTCAGATCTCGGATGTGTTGTGTAAGTGTTCCCTTTATTGTTTTGAGCAGCTTATATTACACTTAAGAATGCTACACTTTTAAATAAATAGTAGGGTCTTGAGTACTTTTTCCTTGGGGAAAAAGTACAAAGAGTACTTTTTCCTTGGGAGGGGGGAGAGGGAAGAGAAGGCAGGCAAAAAAAAATACTTTGTGCAAATTCAATTTTCTCTCACTCTTGCTCAAGCCCAATTCAGAATTTACTAGCTCACTTTGAAATATGCTTTCATTGAGCTGAAACCAGCATCAAATTGCAAAATCTGATCATCACCTCAAATCTGAATAATTCCCAAACCATACAAAAGTCAAACAAAAAAAAATTTTTTTTTCATGAAAGCTTAAGATTTTCTTGTCAACACTGGCTAGCCATTTTTACTACACAAATCTTTACAGATGAGAGCAATCTTTATTTTTCACCTTAATCATTATGTTTTTGTAGCCATGGGACACAGCCCTTGCACGCCTCAAATCTGGCATCCCTTTAACATTTTAGCATACACTGACATATTTAAGTACCTGACTGGATAATGCCGCACATTCAGCGGTGGCATTCAGCTGGTACGCTGGGCGGGAGGAACGGGTGAGCAGCAGCTCGCCCATAGCTTACCGCTCTGTTTCACCGTCTTCCCCACCCCTGCGGGGAAGAAACGGACCGGGACGCAACAGGCGAGCTGCCACTCACCTGTTCCTCCCGCCCAGCGTTCCGGCTGAATGCCGCCGCTGCGCACATTATATGTTCACTTTTTATTTGAACTGTCTGAGCATGTGATCAGAGCAGCAGAGACCAAACAAACATTCAAGTCTGGTCTCATTTGTCAATAGTTACAATGTATATATTTTGAAGAGAAGGCTAAAAATAAGATCACACACCCCATGCTCCACTCTCCTTAGCCCATCCCCTCATTTCTGAATAGAGAAATGTACTATTTAAGTATTTATACTCTGTCTTTCAGACCCGGATCATCCCAGAAATTACCATCTTTGTTTGTTTTTACCTTTTCACAATTGGTGCCAGCTACTAAACATGATACTTCACCTCCAAGACGTTTGGCTGCAGTGATGGTGTTCAACGTAATAGGCGTAAGAGCCTCATTTGTGTGTTCAGCAATGACCAGCGTACTCTGAAACCGGTGAAGCAACGAGACCTTTAAAACAAGAGGGGCAGAGAGGGAGGAGAGAAAAGGTTTATCATCACCAAATGCTTACCTTTACACAGATTCTTGGACCATATTAAAATCACATAAACCAGCCATGCTAGCCCAACCATTAACATTTATTCACTAGACAGATACTTGTATGGCACTGTCAGAACAGGATTAGACAATCCCATCCAGCACAACCCGTTTAGGCAGACTTCTCTGCACTCCATGGCTCCTTGCAATCTGGATGATAAGGGGGAAGAAAAAGCTGAAAGTAAATTATTCCCAGATAGCACAAACAAGGAGTTCATGTGGTTAGAGACCTACTTGAAAACTGGCCTCTCTAGTCATTAAAGACTTTCTCCAAATTTTAATTTCTCCAAATTAAAGACTTTCTCCAAAAGAGATCCTGATCTCTTACAATGTAATTTTATGTACTGCATGTCTGGTCAGAAGTAAGCCCCATTAAGTTTCATGGGACTTACTTCCAGGTAAGTATGTGTATGATTTGCAGCTTTCACTACACCAGCTTTCAGGGAGACTCATTTTTATGATTTAAGATTTTTAAATCATTTGAAGTGAATTACCAGTAGCAAACTAAATTTCTGCCTATACGTATATATCAAACACAATCTTTTTGAATAATGTTTCATACATCATTTTTCATTAGGAAAAGTAACAAGAATAAATAAACCCACATTTTCATGGCAAAAAGCCCAAGGTTGCTAAACTTTATAGTCCTGTTACATAGCAAAACATACTGGACTCCTCAAAGAGTCAAACTTTAAGGTTTCAGGGAAAGAGTTAATGATATTTTAAAAGCTAATCATTCCAGGGCTTCTTGAATGAACATAGCAGCATTACTGAGGGTCCAATCCTATTCAACTTTCCAGCATCAGTGTAGCCACAATGCAGCCCCAAAGTAAGTAAAGGGAACAAATGCTCCCTTGCCTTAAAGAGGCCTCTGTAACTACCTCTCCAATACAGGATGCAGTGCATGCCCCATTGGCATGGCTGGAACACATCACATCAGTGCTGGAAAGTTGGAAAGGATTGGGCCCTGAATATAGTGATTGTGATACATTGCAAACTTTCTGGAAAAACATATAGAAAATATTAATTGTAAATACTGAAATGCAGAATTATTAATTTGCTTGCAGAATTGTAACATAAGGGACAGCTCATTTTTATACAAATACTCTCTATGCTTTGATGCAAAGGGTGAAAATACAGTACTTGGTTTGAGTTTATTTGTACATATAAGATCATTCTTGCACACATAGAAACTTTTTTCAGTTAAAAAAAGATGTCTAGAAAGGTCCCAGTCTTTAATCAGATGGCACAGCTAATAAATTCTTTCTTGAAACTCTGTATTAGAAGAGTAGCCCTATATTATCCTGTCAGCTAAATTTAACATACAAAAAGAACTGTCATCTTTTAGCAACCTGAGTGGCAAATGAACAAGCCCAATTCCGCATGCTAATAAAGCAAAAGAAAAATCTAGAATTTAAATGCATTTTATCTACAATAGATGAAACCAGTCACTTTTCCATCCCAGTGGAGTCCCCAAACAGCGTACAATGATCAAAAGTGAAAATGTACAAATAATTAACAGTTCCACAGCAGATAAATAAAAGAAAAGCACAATGAGCCAACAGAGTAAAACTGCAAACCAATCAGAGGAAGCAGATTGCCCATCACTGAAGGCCTGTATAACAAGATAGTCTTCTTCACCACCATCCTTGAGGTTAGCGGGGAGGTACCAGATGAGCCTCCCATGTGAAGGAGTTCCAGAGTCTGGGTGTTGTAACTGAGCACACACCGCCCTGCACACCCAATCAGCCATACTTCACTCAGGGTGAGACCCAGATCAGAGTCTCTTCCCAAGATCTCAATGGGCAGACAGAATTAAGGGATTGCAAAGAGTCCTTTGAAGACTAATACTTTGGGACTAGGCTCTTTAGAAGTAAGTGAGTTCAGATAATCTATACCATTCTGGAAAGCTTGAACAACCTTTTGATTTGGAGGGAAGAAGACATTTTCTATTAAGTCTGTATATTGCTTGAGCTTTCAAAACAAGCAAAAATGCATATGACGTTTCATACACTTTTCACAGACGTTATGACAGTAAGATCTAAGGCCTTACTGCTTGTCGTACATAAAATACAGCAGCAGCAGCTGGGAATGTGTCCAGCGAGAAATGTGTGCAAATCCTATGCTGACCTTTAGTTCCCACACTAACCCACCCATATGCCGTCACACTTTTAAGTTTACATGAGACACCCAAACAAAACCAGACGTTTTATTTTAGTTATTCAAATGCCTTAAATCAAGTGAAATGCCAACATGAACTCACACTGCCACTCTTTAAACAGCCCCTTCTGCTTCTTAGTATCTATAAATCTTTATAAACTGAGGATGCCTTAAATGGGATCTGGGCCAAGGAAGAGTCTGGACATGCTGTACTTGGCACACTGATTCCCTATTTCTTCTCACCCCGTGTCCATGCATATATTTCATACTTCTTGTGTCATACACTTTATTCTTCACTCTTATTAGAGTGTCAGTCATACATGCACCTATTTATAATTGTTTTAAAAAACAAATTCTTTATCCTTCCTCTGTCCACCAACCTCAACCCATTAGATAATAACTTCAAGACCCAAACTATTTCTCTTGGGCCAATTCCTTCATTCTTATATAATTTATGCTCATAGCATCCATTTTGCTTCTACTAAAAATGGAAGCGTCCCATGTATTTCTATCCTTCCTTCCAACTGATGGGACTATTAGATTGCAATGCCACAATAGAGAAACTGTGACATTTTCCTAAATATATTGTGTATACTGTATACTGCTTTTAAAATACAAATGTCCAATGTGGCATACCAAAACGTAAGCCCAGAAAGCTCAACACTAATGCAAAATTCCATCACTAGTCTTTTGTCTCTTTTCCAAATGAAGCACAGGATGTAGTCCGAAGTTATACAATATGTTGATATTAAGCAGGTCTGGATCTGGTCAGCATGTGGCTAGGAGACCTCCGGAAAATCCAACAGATAATAAGATCAGACAGTAGAAAGCACTTAGGAATAGTAGAAGGAAATGGCACTACGTGGATTTGCAAGTGAGAATGAGATTTGAACTGGGAAAATTCTGATTTGCAGCCTCTTAACCGCTACATGGCATCCATATTGTCAGCTATCTTGAGCCATTGGCCAGAAAGGCAGTACAGTAATGCCTTATTATTTATGTGAATAAATAATCCACAATGCCCGTACTTATACTACTGTGAGTTAGAGATGCAGGGGAATTGTTTGGCACCTTCAGCACACATAGCAGGTGTTCTCCCAGGGAGCCACAGCCTCTCCCCACCTTGAGAGGCCCACTCCCGCTGTACTGATTAACTCACCAGTTCCCAAACTGTGGGTCCATGGCCCACCAATGGGTCACAACCCAATTTTTGCTGGTCGCAAAACAGACAGCGTAATTAGAATGTGTGCATCAAGGGTTAACAACCTGTTACTTGGGGATTTGTGGGGGGGAAGCACTGCTCCCCAATCACCACCACAAGGGCTTGAGCAGCTGGTAAAGTGAAACTGTTTTGTAGGCTTATGCTAAAAAGCTTGAGAACCACTGGATTAACCGATTGCATTTTATAACCCATCCTTCCCTCCAAGGCACAAAGCATTTTCCCCCACCTCCTCTAGCCTCACAACCACCCTGCGAGGTATAGTAGGTTAGGATGGGGCAGAGAGGGAGGGAACCTAAACTTGCCCAAGGTCACCCAGTGGGAGCTTCAGGGTCGAAGGAGGAAAGTGAGCTCAGGTTTTAGTCCAGCCCTGTAACCGCTACACCGCACTGCCTCCGCCACGCCCCCTTAGGGAGTACAGGGGAAGGGCAGCGCCAACAGCGAGCTCTACCTCCCCGCTTGAGGTGGTGACCTTTGCCCCAGTGGGAACGCAGCCAACCTATTCCGCAGGGAGGCGGGGCAGCCCTGACAGGAGGGGACTCCTCGCCTCCATGCCTAGGTTGTGGGAAGAGGACACGGGTCGGCCCCTCGCCCTCTTCTACCACGGAGATGGAAAAGTGAGGGAGGGGCGCCCCTCCGAGGTGTACGATCCCAGCCGGCACTCACCGCCCGTCGCCCGAGGCGCTGCGACTTTAGAAGACCCCGCAACATGGCCACCGCCTCAGTCCCAGCTGAATTCCCGTCTCTTCACGCGCACCCACCTTCGCGCAGCCCGGCCCGGCCCACAAGGAGAGGGAGGAAATGTCGCGAGAAAAACCTTTGCGAGAGGAAGCGGAGGAGAAGGAAGCCGTCGCAGCCATCGCACTTGTGGGCGTGAAGGGCGGTCCCGAAGCGGCGCGGCGTTTCTCATTGGCTGGTGGTTGTGGGGGTGGGTGTACTACACACACACACACACACACACGTCACCATACTCCACTGTTGGCTCTTAGGATTGATTGCAATGTTAGATACTCAATTGGTTCCCTGGATAAGAATGGTTACCTCACAGGGCAGTTGTTGTAAGGAATACTGAAATAAAGGAAGCAGCGCTTTGAATATTCTAGACCAGTTCTCAAACTTCTTAGCACCGGCACCCAGTTTTTTAGAATGCTACACTTTAGAAAGCCTCACTAACAACAAAGCTAGTGGAGGTGACAGCATTCCAGCGGAATTACTCCAAATCTTAAAAGATGATGCTGTCCAAGTGCTGCTCTCCATATGCCAGCAAATTTGGAAAACCCAACAGTGGCCACAAGACTGGAAAAGATCAGTTTACATTCCAATCCCAAAGAAGGGCAATGCCAAAGATTGCTCGAATTACTGCACCATTGCACTCATTTCACATGCTAGCAAGGTCATGCTCAAAATCCTACAAGCTCGGCTTCAGCAGTATGTGAATCGAGAACTACCAGATGTACAAGCTGGTTTCCGAAGAGGCAGAGGAACTAGAGATCAAATTGCCAACCTTCGCTGGATCATGGAGAAAGCAAGAGAGTTCCAGAAAAACATCTACCTCTGCTTCATTGATTATGCTAAAGCCTTTGATTGTGTGGATCACAACAAACTGTGGCAAGTTCTTGAAGAGATGGGAGTTCCAGACCACCTGATCTGCCTTCTGAGAAACCTTTATGCGGGTCAGGAAGCAACAGTTAGAACTGGACATGGAACAACTGACTGGTTTAAAATTGGGAAAGGAGTACGACAAGGCTGTATATTGTCACCCTGCTTATTTAACTTATACACAGAGTACATCATGAGGAAGGCAGGGCTGGATGACTCACAAGCTGGAATCAAGATTGCTGGGAGAAACATCAACAACCTCAGATATGCAGACGATACCACTCTACTGGCAGAAAGTGAGGAAGACCTAAAGAAACTTTTGATGAGGGTGAAAGAGGAAAGTGCCAAAATTGGTTTGAAGCTCAACATTAAAAAGACTAAGATCATGGCAACCACTCCCATCACTTCCTGGCAAATAGAAGGGGAAGAAATGGAAGCAGTGACAGACTTTATTTTCCTGGGCTCCAAGATCACCGCAGATGGTGACTGCAGCCATGAAATTAAAAGACGTTTACTTCTTGGGAAGAAAGCTATGGTGAACCTAGATAGCTTAATCAAAAGCCGAGACATCACCCTGCCAACAAAGGTTCGCACAGTCAAAGCGATGGTTTTCCCAGTAGCCATGTATGGCTGTGAGAGCTGGACCATAAGAAAGGCAGAGTGTCGAAGAATCGATGCTTTTGAATTATGGTGTTGGAGAAGACTCTTGAGAGTCCCCTGGACTGCAAAGAGATCCAATCGGTCAATTCTCCAGGAAGTCAAGCCTGATTGCTCCCTGGAAGGACAAATGCTGAAGCTGAAGCTCCAATACTTTGGCCACCTGATGAGAAGAGAGGACTCTTTAGAAAAGACCCTCATGCTGGGAAAGATTGAAGGCAAAAGGAGAAGGGGGCGACAGAGGATGAGATGGTTAGATAGTGTCACCGAAGCAATGAATATGAAATTGGGCGAACTCAGGAAGCTAGTGGAGGACAGGGAGGCCTGGCGTGCTGTGGTCCATGGGGTCGCGAAGAGTCGGACACGACTTAGCGACTGAACAACAACAACAACACTGTCTGGGACCCACCAGAAGTTATGCCATGGATGGAAGTGCCGTCATTGTGACACTAGAGCCTGCTGCTTTCCTGAGCATGCAGCAATAAATTGGGTTCTTTCTCAACCATTCTCCAATATCAAAGTGAGGCTGCAATCCAAATTCCTGGGAGTAAGCCCTACTGAATGCAATGGGACTTACTTCTGAGTAGACATAGTTAGGCTTGTGCCCTGAGTCAGAAAGGGGGAAAAAGCCTTGACACTTAAAACAACCACACAGCCCTCCCCTTTTCCAGCATTCCCATATTTTCAATATGGCTGCTCTAGGTGATTCGTGACCCACCTGAAATTGGCTCATGACCTACTGGTGGGTCCCAACCCACAGTTTAGGAACCATTGCTCTAGACTCCAGAATGCAATATAAATATTTATTTATTGCCTAGCAGTAGTATTAGTATTATAGTAGTATTATAAAGCACTATCAATGTACATGATGCTTCACACAGAAGAAAAAAAAAAAGGCAGGTTCCTGCCCGGTGAGATTTACAATTAGGTATTGATTAGCAAACAACAGGTGAAGGGAGATGGAGGCTAGGGTAAATTGGAGAAAATAAATAATAATAACGCAAGTATTTATGTACCGCCTTTCTTTGGCCATTAGATTGCTCCTCTGGCTTTAATTCAAGGTGGTTTACATGGGCAGACTTTATCTCTAAACCCGCAAAGGATTTTTACAAATTACAGAGAAGTTCTATCTTTCAAGAACTACAAACAACATACAGATGGAACTTGCATGGTTTAGTCCTTCTTTCTGGCCACACACTTGCCTTCCTGCTGGCTGATAAACAGCTTCTCTGCTCCCACCAAAGAAACAGCTGGCCTAGCACAACTCCTCTCTCACAGGCAGCTGGAGACAGCTCTTATCAGTCACACTTCTCGAGGTCTGCCGCTCACGGAGACTTCCGGTATTGTCGAACTGGCGACCTTCAGATCTTATCTTCGGGCAAACTGAGGCTTTAACCCTCTCGACTAAACCTTCTGCCCTATCCATATCTGATTGTTTCAGTTAGATGTATTTAAATCTTAGGGTGCACTGTAAAGTGCATTTGGACGACTCTTTGAGTCAAGGAGGATGGCACACACTTGTGTGCTGGCCTCTCTGACTCGGAGAGTGGTCAAACATACTTTTACGGTGTCCCTTGCGCCAGCCAAACTTAGTTGGCCTAACTATGCCAGCCTAACTTCAGGTTAGGATTGCGCCCTAAGGCATTGTGTTAATGTTGAACCCATTGAACTCAGCATTATTTTGCTGGCAAAATATGCATCAGATCATGCCTACGTGACTGCAATCTTATGCACACTTATTAAGTACACCCCACTGAAATAGATGGGATGGCAATAATGCTGTGCTCTTGGATGCAAGAATACAACATTATTGTCAGCCAAGGATAAAACATTTGGCACTATCTCACAGTTAATTGAGAACAGGCAGGCACTGACACAAGACCTCCCTATGTCTGAACTGACAAGTCAGAGATTCCAATGCTATCAGTCATTTTATCCTATCCCTCCTCCAGCAGAGGCGTTTCTACAGGCATGGCAAAGCTCTAAGTTTTGCAAGAAGCCTTACCTTGTCATGTAAATCCCTCCTCTCCTTTGCTGCTGTAGCCAGTAAGCAACGCCAAGATGTTGCTGTTCCCTGTGAGGATTGGCTAAAACGGTGCAGGAGAGGAGGGATTTCCACTGCAAGGTAAGGCTTCTTGAAAAACTTAGAGCTTTGCCATCCCTGTAGAAACGCCACTGTCCTGCAGAAAACTCTGGGCAGCATGCATTGCCGTGTTCCTTTTGTCTTCACAACAGCCATGTGAGGTAGGTCAGACAGCACATGAATGTCTACTCGGAAAACAGTCCCATTGTGTTCAATGAGACTTACTTCCATGAAAGTGTGTATAGGATTGTAGCCTGAGAAATCATTCTAGCCAAAGGCCATCCAGCGAACTCCACAGCAGCAAAGGAATTTGAACTTTAGTCTTTTCCAGACAAAAATCAACACAAATTACTACACTATGCTGGTTTTCTGCACTTTAATCTCACTTTACATTTAGGGCGCAATCCTAAACTGAGTTATGCTAGCATAAGCTAAACCAGCAAAGTTTGACCAGCACAAGGGACACTGTAAAGTATGTTTGGGCTACTCTTGGAGTCAAAGAGACCAGCACACAAATGTGAGCCATCCTCCCTGACTCCGAGAGTAGTCCAAACATGCTTTATGGTGGCCTTTGTGGGGCCGAACTTTGTTGGCTTAGTTTATGCTGGCCTAACTCCAGTTTAGGATTACGCTCTGACTCACTTTACCCACAGAATATTCTCATGACTGGAGGTGTTTGAAAAGGGCATTATTTCTCTTACTCAGAAGTAAGCCCATTGAGTTCAGTAAGACTGGCTGTAATCCTGTCTTACTCATCAGAAACAAATACCTTTCAGTCAGTGATGTCATTCAGGGGGAACGGACCAGAACGGGCGTTCTGGATCCTAACGGGCTCCATGGCGACTTCCAGGGGTTTTTTTGTTTTTGTTTTTTCAACATTTGAATTTGAACTCAAAAGTGAGTTCCTGTTCCTAAATCATTTGAATGACACCACTGCTTTCAGTGTTTTCAAAATGTCCACCCTAGTATTATCTAAAATTAACAAATGTCTTGTTTCCAGTTAGAGCAGTAGACTGAATGCTGATTTGTGGGACCAAGAATCAAGTTCCTTCTTGGCCATTAATAAGATTCTTAATAGGCTGTGGTGGGCAAGATTCACAGAGCGCAATCCTAAAGTGCACTGGAACAGCAAGCCCAGCAGGCCTGTGCTGTATCCAGTGCAGCTTTGGAGCACTGAGGAGCCACCTCAGGGCAAGGGCATGCTGATGGGAAGCCTTCCCTATGGGCTCCTTCAGCTAGCGTAACTCAGTTTAGGATTTAGTTTAGGATTCAGTTTAGCATAACTCAGTCCTTAATAATAATAATAATAATAATAATAATAATAATAATAATAATAATAATAATAATAATAATAATATTTATATTTATATTTATATTTATATTTATATTTATATAATACAACAATGTAATATAATCATATAATATTTATAAATTAATATTTATATTTATATAATATATAATATATAATTATATTATATTATATAATTATTATAATTAATATATAATATAATATATTAATATATAATTATTATAATTAATATTGTATTATATATAATATTAATTAATACAATATTAATTAATTATATTATATTATATTATAATAATATAATATATATAATATAATATAATTATATATTATAATAATATATTATAATATATAATATATTAT
>JAJKFI010000020.1:7819636-7890369 GCA_029204185.1 Lerista edwardsae
ATAAATAACATAATATTTATATTAATATACTATTTATATTAATAAAATATATTAATATTTATATACCGCCTTTCTAGGTCATTAGATTGCTCTTTTGACTTTATTATTCAAGGTGGTTTACATAGGCAGGCATTTCTAAACCTAAAGGGTTTTTACAATCACAATAAATTCTAATCTCACAAGAACTGCTACATTTCAGATGACACTTTCAAGTCCAGCCTCTCTTAGCCGCATGATTGCTCTCCTGCCAGCTGATAAACGACTTCTTGCTCTCACCAAGAAATAGCAGGCCGACACAATTCCTCTCTCACAGGCAGTCAGACACAGCTCAAATCTTATCAGCCGCATTCTTTGAGGACTGCTGCTCAAGGAAACTTCCGGTGGTTACAAACTGGCGACCTTCAGATCTTATCTTCGGGCAGGACTGCGGCTTTTACCCTCTTGGCTAGATGTCCTGCCCTGAGTTACATTATGCTAGGGTAACTCAGTTTAGGATTGCGCCCTAAATGTAAAGTGAGATTAAAGTGCAGAAAACCAGCATAGTGTAGTAATTTGTGTTGATATGGCTTTATGGGCTGCAGCCTTCCCTATGGGTTCCTCAGATCTGCGCTGCTAATCAGGGGGGATGGTACACTTCTGTGTCTGGCCTCTTTGACTCCAAGAGTGGTCATACTTTACGTAAAACATACTTTACTGTGTCCCTTGTGCTGGCCTAACTGTCCTGGCCTAACTCAGGTTAGGATTGCACCCTGAGTGTGTGTATCGATGGCTCAACACTCTGCTGATGTCACCAGATGGGGGCTTGGGCTGGACCTGTTGTGACCATTTAAATCTTCAACCGCCTAATCCTGCACAGGCTACTGCTGGTGAAACAGGTTCACATAAGACTGTGGCAGAATGGAGGATTGTGGCGCCAGCAGAAAGGCCTGCACCAGTTGGAGACCAGCATCCTCTAGAGCAAATGGGCTCTCCACAGGCCAGTGGAGGGGAAGGGTTAACCAGGTGAGGGAGGGGCAGGGATGGTGGCAAAGACGTCCTCCAGATCCTATCCCCCACTCCCAAGCCCAATCTGCCAACAAAGGCTGCTCAAGCTATTTTGCTGGTGCAAGCCCAAGTAGCCCCACAGCAAATAGCCCAAGCAGACAAGAAGCTCTTCCCTTGGGGAGGCCTCCAACAGCCTTTCTTTTTGTGCTGGAGGCAGCAGAGGCCATTTCGGCATCACCGTATTGCAGAGCAGAGAGGCTGGTTAGGACAGGGTCGCCTGACCGTTTATACACGTTTCAGTATTCATTCAACCACCTCCGCAATCACAACTGGATATGTGAGAGACCGATCCAAGATGGCTGACACAGACCAAGGCACGGCCAGGGTAAGCCTAAGCAATGTGTTCTATATGGCAAGGAACACATTAAGAGCTTTTGAAATCAGAGGCACCTTGAAGGCGGTGATGGTTGGGTGACTCGGAGCGGAGCTGTAGACTTGCAACCAAGGTCAACACAGCTCTGTCAGCCCAATCGGTGGGCGAACAGAAGGGAGTGGCCGTTCTTTTACCTGGGTAAGGGCCAAACTCAACATTACATTTAACCAGTCTCCAGCAAATGGGTTTAAAGCAGGAAGTGGAATGGAAGTGATTCTTTTTAGTGCCTGAACAGTCACCAGAGGCCCAGTTCAGGGGATGCTGGGAAGAGGGAGGTTAATAACGTTCTCCGCCATACTATTTTGGCACCAAAAATGAAGCTGCTCTTTCGCCCCAAAGCCGCCATTTCTACATAGCAGGATTATGTACTATCCACCGCTTGCTTTAAACCTGTCTTTTTGAGATGCTTTACAGCAGCATTTCTGCTTTGCTTCTAGGTTTCACGTGCATTCACAGCCCCTCAAGGCTTTGCTGTTGCTTTATAGCCGAGTCTGAAGCATCTCGTATCCCAAGGTTAGTTCTTGGAGAAACACACACCTTTTGTATTCCACTTTTCTGCATGTCTCACAAAGAAGGCAACTTGATGGGCCTCTGGTTCCCAAACTGAAATGAGGTCTGTTTTCCACCGGTTTCTGGACGTTTTCCTTGGTCTATCTTGCCAAAACCAAAGAAACCAAACGTTGAGGTCGAAATGGAACATATAGTAAATCTTTTTCTTTTTCCTTCTTGCATCTGCTCAAAATTTTGGAGGGTAGAAAATGGGGCCCTTCTCTTCATCTGTCCATAGGTGCTGGAACGGGCTATGAAAGAGCAGACAGTAAGCCTGTTTTCCACTACCGCCGGCCCTGCCAATTGTCGATGTGACCTGGCAGCTTCAAAGCCCAGTCATGCAACACCAGTCTTGTATGGTATCCCCATTTCAGAGGACAGATTTACTACTTCTTCAGCCGACGCCCCTTCCTCAGACGCAGCCCAAGCCCCATTAAACCTGCAGAGCCCATTTCAGATTTGGGAGGCTCATTCATTTGCGTTCGTAATTTACGAGCCTCCCTGAGTTTTTAAGGAATCGAGCGTCTTTTGCTGGGGATTTGAATTTCATTGGCCAATATGAAAATGATTAAAGGATAGCTCCTCGGAATGTGGTTTGTGTTCTGGCGCTGGGAGAAAGCAGATGATACAGATCAATTCCAAAACCAATGACATGCCTAATCCTTCTCGAGACAAATGGCACAAAGACCAAAGAGACATGCACAGGGCACAATTGCAGCCACATGGACAAAGTCATTGCTGCCGCAGTCTCCAGGCTGCACTGGCCTTCCAGTATTATGAAATCATAACACAGATACGCTAATCGCCTTGACATTTGGCCCTTGTTATTTAGTCCTGCTCTTCTTTCAAGTTTTAACATTATCAAGGCAAGTGCAAGACCTCCCAGGACTTGTAGCCATACAAAATACCTTTTCCTTATCTGTAGTATTTGAGAGCACAATCCTAACCTGGAGTTAAGCCGGCACAGTTAGGCCAGCAAAGTTTGGCCTGCACCAGGGCCACCCTAAAGCGTGTTTGGACCACTCTTGGGGTCAGGGAGGATGGTGCATGTCTGTGTGCTGGCCTCTCTGACTCCGAGAGTAGTCCAAGCATACTTTACGGTGCCCCTTGTGCTTGCTAAACTTTGCTGGCCTAGCTGTGCATTGCCTACACATTGCCACCATGGTTCCTCTTCCTCTTCCCTGGACAAGGAAAGAAGGAAGGAAGTACAAAGGAGAGGAGATTATCTGACACTCTAGCCCACCACTCTCATATCTTCCCTCTTTGGTATGCCAATACCAAACGCTGCAGGTTAAGATTGCATCCTTAGAGGTGCATACTGGTCTAATTCTGAATGCTCAGTTTTAAAGGAGAAGAAAAAATCAACATCCATTTCTTCCAGTATCATTTGTATATAGATCTCCAAATACTTTTGAAAGGGAGAAAATGGCACACATATGTCCTTTGGTTACAAATCAATCAGATCAATGTGGTTAATAGCATGAGGCCATATGGATTTGTGACACACCTATCCCCATAATAACCCTTCTGAACCAGAAATCAATTAATGGTTGTCTCCCGTCCATAATTTCCTTCTTTGGAGACAGAGCACAATGTGGATGGTCTCCAAATACTTGTTTCCGGTCACCAGAGCACAAAATATGAAAAAGATGAAGAAAGGGGGGAGGGAGAAGGAGAGAAACAAAACATACTGACTTTTGTTGTTTGTGATTTAGGGTGCAATCCTAACCTGGAGTTAGGCCTGCACAAGGCACACCATAAAGTACATTTGGACCACTCTCAAAGTCAGAGAGGCAGAAGCAGATCTAAGGGAGGGCAAAGCTCTAAGTTTTGCAAGAAGCCTTACCTTGCAGTGGAAATCACTCCTCTGCTGCACCGTTTTAGCCAATCCTCACAGGGAAAAGCAACATCTTGGTGTTGCTTACTGGCTACAGCAGTAAGGGAGAGAAGGGATTTACATGACAGAGTAAGGCTTCTTGCAACACTTAGAGCTTTGCCCTCCCTGTAGATCCGCCTCTGCAGAGAGGCCAGCACACAGACATGCACCATCCTCCCTGACTCCGAGAGTGGTCCAAACGCACTTTAGGGTGGCCCTGGTGCAGGCCAAACTTTGCTGGCCTAACTGTGCCTGCCTAACTCCAGGTTAGGTTTGTGCTCTTAGTTTGTGCCACCAGAAGAAGTTAAGATCTAGGTGATTTGGAAAGTTATTTACGTAATGTGTAATGGAATATTTGAGGCTGCACCAAAGGTTTTGGAGCAGTTTCACTGGCTACCTGTCCATTGACAACACTCATCACCATAAATTAAAGTGCTGAGGTTTATCTAGAATGCCTTAAATAACTTTGGACCTGGGTACCTCCTGCCAAATGAGCCTCTCGGTGCACTGTATTAATCATCTAATGCTTTGTGTTCTTGCACGCTTGAAGCTAGGTATGCAATTATGAGATATGATGACTTTTTTGATTGTGGCGCTTTAATCATGGAATTTTCTCCCCGAGAAAGCTCATTTGGTGCTGTCTGGAATATGCACTTGTATTCACCCTTGGCTTGTTGCTACTCATTGCCACTGGCAGGTTCATGTGGGTCCTCAGTATGCAATATGGTAGAGCAGCTCTGTTGGCACATCATGGTTTACCTTTAAGGTCTTCCCTGCCCATTACATCACTAGCATTGCACTGCATTGCACTATAGATAAGCAAAGATGGTGACTGAATCATCTGAAGCTGCTGAAAAAGTGCTATGGACTATCATGGTCACTAAGGTAAGTCCCTACAAGAGTTTGGGGGAAGTTTACCTAGACAACAAGCAGCAGCAGCAGCAACAGGTTGGGGTACCTCTTGGCAGCCATATTGGCAGCCACAATTTTTTTTCCACTGGGGCTCCTAGATTGATGTTAAGCCTTTTGAAAGCCATGTGTGACCCTACCTCACAGCCATCCCAAGACTGCTCCTGACCCCTGAGGTGGCATGCCAAATTCTGTCCCCCTCACCTGATGATATGCCAGCCTCTGTTCCTCCCACTCTCCAATGTTTTAGCTCAGCACTCTCCTCCTCTCTACAGCTCCTCTTCCTTGTTGTCCCTCCCCTTTCCTTTTCCAAGTGGAAAGAGGAGGTAGAGGAGCAGTGGACCAATCTGCTGTCTGATGCAACTGTTTCAGTTGGCCTCATGGATGGACCAGGCCTGCTTTAGCCACAAACACAGTTGGCTGACTCACGACACCAGCCCTGCTCTTATTGGCAAACGATGATTTGCTGTTACAACCTTCTATATGTTCCTGATGTAGCAACAAACTATACTCTTGTGGAGTTGCCTCAATATCCGTGATATATTGTAAGGCCATGTTCTTATGGTACAATAAAGAAATATTGAGTGATTGGCTTGTTACAGCAGCTCTCAGCACTCTAGTTACACACACTACCTGTCCAATGGCAGACTTAGCACTGGCAATAAATTAAGAGGAGTGATAATATCCTTATTGCAATGCCAACACTGCCTTTTAAATATGCCATTCATCCACATTTTATTGTCTCTGCAGTCTTTCAGACCATAGATGACACATTTCTGTTCAAGAGCTCCACAATGAGTTGAAAGGATTCACCTGCTTAATCTGCCAAAATCCAATAATAATCTAAGACTCCAAACCTGCTTACCACACCACTGGAGAATTTTTTTAAAAAAATTGCACAGACATCTGTTATTGTTAGATTGCAAAGAAGCTGATAGATCACCTGCTCTAGGAAAAATTCTAGGCGTTCTGTCTGGCATTGGCAGTGCAGACTTTACAACAGTTGTGGAATGCATGGGCCAAATCTGGACAGGAAAGCAGCATCACAACCTTGATCACAAAGAACCTACATAGGTTCAGTCTGGCTTTATAGTTAGACCACAATAGTCAGTCATGCAGGAGTTGGGAGAGCGATGGGGTGGGGAAGGGTGGCAACAGTGGCGGGGAGGAGGGCAGATTGAGGCCGGGAAGGGAGCATTTTTGGTGGCAGCAGTGCCCGCCAAATCCTAACCCTCTTCCTGGGCCTGATCCACCTTCAATGATTAATGCAGACCTGCACCGATGATGTTCCCTTTCCCCAAGGGGGCTTCCACATGCCAACAATTCCCCACAGGATACAGCTGATGCCACGTTGGTGCTGCTGTGTTTCCACACAGGGAGCTGTAGTTATTTGGGCTGTGGGCATAGCAGATGATTGGGAGCTTCAGACCCTTGCTGGAGGAACATCTAAGCCTGTTCTGAGCCCTTTCCAGTTGCGCCTCAGAGCTATCCAAGGTGCTGAGTTCCTGATTGGACTTGTGCTCTGATTGGACTTGTGCTCTGATTGGACTTGTGCTCTGGCCTCCCCCCCTGGGATACGCAACGTCTGGATCGTGTGTTGCTGTTTTGGGCCCCTCCCCTAACTGAACACCAGCTTGACTCTGCAAGAGGAACAGGATACGTTTCCCCAAGAAATCCCCAGCCTTAGGCATTGTTTTCATGGTGTGTTCGCTTTCTCAGCCCAACTACACTACGATGACACTGCATCTTAGAGCAGTTTTACGTATCCAGAATGGCACTTCCCAGGAGGAGGGCTGAGCAGCAGCCAAAACTACAAGTACAGATAATACGTTTTGAAATGAAACGCAAGACCAAAAATGAATGGGGTAGCAAACGGGGTTCTGAAAACAAAACCCGTCTGTACCCATTCAAATTGATTCGTGTACCACTGAGCTCATTTTGGAATGAATGAAATGGAACCCTCACTGCCCCCGTTCCATTCAGATTCCATTCATTCTGAAAATAAGAGCCTTTCCCCTTTTGGGGGAAAGGAAAGCACAGGCATTGCCAAGATCAGTGAGGACTGAAGAGTGCACTACTCCCACCTGAACCGAAAGAGAGCTGGATTAGTATCTCAGCTTCTATATATTACTACTAGCCTTTTGTTACCCGGCGTTGCCCGGGGGACAAAGTATCCCCAGCTTCTATTAGGAGAAGGAATGAATACAGGGACAGAGTCAAGCAAAAGAGCGTAATGAAATTGTCACACTCACTGACCAATGTCTGCAGGTCCTGTGGTAGGGCAGTTAGCCCTCTGGAAATAGGTCCCTCTCAGATCCGACTGGGTGTTGGAACTCTCTGGATCATGCTCTTTCCAGCCTGGGCCACTCAGGCAGTGCAAAGCAGTTTCACTTTCGTTTCTGAGGTCTCTTCCTGTGTATCAGCTCAGTGAGTGCAATCCCAGCTCATGACCTGCAGAATCCTTTGTGACCACAGGGTGGCAGCACACTTTCACTCTAATACAATCCCCTCACTGTCCCTCCCCCCCCTGGGGGCTGTAGGGGGGTCTGACCCCCGCAGTGTTTCCTTCCAGGCTGCAAGGTGTATTCCTGCCAAGTTTCGTGCGGATCGGTCCAGGCGTTCCCGAGCCTATGCATAACATACATACATACACACATACAGACATACACAGACACCCACATACCCACGTCCATTTTTATATAGATAGATATTGAGGTTACTCAATTGAAATGCCTGCAAAGTGCCCTGGCAGTCTCAAGCTCTGGTAAGCAGAGTTTACTCTCTGTGCTGTTGTGGTCACTCCCCAGAGGAGGGAGCTGCTTGCTTGCCTTCAGTGGCCTTTCAGAAGTACTACCACAGATGGTCAGAAGGGGTGCTGCACCTACCAACTCATCTGGCATCTAGTGGCATACCTAAGGTTCCACCCACTCCTATAAAACTGCTTGTCCTGGGCTGCCTCTTCTCTTTGAGCAACTTGTTATGCAGACTCTAAATGCTGCTTTAGGCAGATCCAGCTTGCACCGTAAAACTGATGGCACACATTTTGTTTTTAATGGATGTGCCACCTGTAGGAAAAAAAAAAAAGCTTTTCATTATTGAAAATGTGTGTGTCAGTCACTTCTGCCACTCTCCTTCTCAGACCCTGTATTTGACCTGGAAGAGGGGAACAGAGCAGAACAGGAAGTGTGGAGGAAAGGCAGTGCTGAATGAGAACAGCATCAGCAATCTTGCCCAAGGTTGCCCTATAGAAGGTCCGTAGGATGGATATGGCCCACAGGAGCACTTTATCCAGCCTCCGTGGATGCACTACCATCCGTTGCTCTCAGCTGCTGAGCTGCCGAGTGACACAACAGCAGAAGCAGCACGGCTGAAAGGGAAGCACTGAGAGAGCCCAATGATCGTGCAGGGCACCCGTTCAGCAGCACCACTTCTGCTGAGGCATCACTGCTGAAAGGGCAGCCGACGTGATAACTGGCCTCTCCCAGTGCTGCCCTTTTAGCAGTGCTGCTTCTGTTGAAGCCTCACTTTGCTAAGCACCTCTCAGCTGCTGAGCTGTGGACTCCTCAGCAGAAGCCATACGGCTGAAAGCGTGGCCCATGTGATATTGGACTCTCCCAAAACTTGAAAATATGGTCAGGATTTGCATATTTTCTTTTCTGTCATTTGCAGCTAGTGAGTTTCTAAGAGGAGAAAGTGTCTATTTCTGGTCTTCATCAGCTTAATGATGCCAGTTCCTGCCTAATGATGTCAGTTCCTGCTTAATGACATCACTTCCGGCTCTCAGCAGGCACTGCGAATGCTGTTCAGCCCAGTGTATAAAGAGAAGAGGAGAAGAAAAGCCTGATGGGATAGAGTAGAGATATCAAACCCCTACCCTATCCCATCTGGTTTTTCTCCTCCTCCTCTCCTTCTCTTTTGCTTAGTTCCCCAATTCATTCTCAAACCTGGGAGGTTGGATGAGAAGGTGGAGTGGTATGGAGGCAAAAGGTGATGAAAGAAAGTGGAGAGAAGAATTGAATTATACAAACAAACCCAGCCCAATCTGCAACCTGAACCAACCATCTCTGTCAACCTCATAAATGGGCAGGCCTTCATTCCCACTTGTTCTAGGATGAACATGCTGGTAACAAAACCGTATGAACGTTTTTTGTTTTTTGTTTTCCAGGACACTTTTCATACCCATTCATTTTGGAAAGGGAGAAAATTTAGAGCCCAATCCTATGCATGTCTGCTCAGAAGTAAGTTCCCCTATAGTCAGTGAGACTTACACCCAGGTAAGTGTGGATAGGATTGCAGCCTTGATCCATAAATACTTAAATAAATCAAATTAAGAAGAAACACAACTCACTTTTGCCCATAGCTTTGCCTGCTACCTGTGCTGCTAGTAGCAGGAGCTGCACTGTGGAGCGGCCTCCTGGTTACAAAAACAAATCGGTTACAAAACAAATCAGTTATAAAAACCCTACCCTCCGAACAAGCCTCGCATCAAATGGGAGAAAGACCCAGTGTTGAAACAGACATGGGACTCTTCAAAATTTATAAGGTTCTCCAATAAACATTTGTGGAGTACAAAAAAACACACACCAACATTTGGATTTGCTAATGTATTGCACAGAAACGGGTGTATAAAAATAAATGGGATTTTCTTTTAAAGTTTTCCTTGATAAAATGTTTCCATATGCTAAAGAACAATGCGAGAACCTGAAAATAGACAATTAATGAGATAATGGGATGTTGCCTGTCACCTCCTGTCCAATGGGATTATCTGATGGCTAATTATGGACAGATTGTGATTAATGTGATTATGGATTGGATATTAATCTGATTCTGGATTGATCTAGTTATGTTTTAGTCTGCTCCAAATGGTTAATTGGATCTGAGATAATAGAAACACAGCTTGAAACAGATTTTGCCACATCAGTTGATGAAGGATCTTCTGAACCGGTTGGGCTTGTGAGCAGTAGATTATTTACTGCTGCCGAGGAAGTTGTTCGCCAAGAGTACATTGACATGCATTTAGTTTTGAAGAACCCCTGAAATTAAAATCAATACCTAAAAACAAAATCCGCCTTGATGAAAGCAGCCTATGTAACTCACAAACACATGGGAAGAAATTAAAGCATTGTCTACCCAGTGTCTGGTTTTACCCTCAACATCTATATAGTACAGGCCGTGTACTGTATTCCACTGTGCTCTGTGCCTTGAGGTCACCAGGGGTTACCTGGACTTTGTAAAGACAGATTCTCCATGGGGCCGGCCCACCCATGAGGCTGATTGAGCAGTCGTTTCAGGTGCACTTCAGGTGACTCCGCCCTAAGCACCCACTGCTTATCTAACTTCCTGGATTCAAAAATGAAAAGAGGAACAGAGCAAAAGAAGAAGACTGGAGGAGAGGATCATGCTGGGCTAGAGAGCAACATGTTCTTATGTTTGTTCGGGCCGTGAAGGCTGCTATGAAAATAGGGATGTTATCAAGATCAGTCCATCCTTAGAGACAAATGAGGCAATCATCTCAAGTGACAGACTAGAAGGGAATGCTCACGTGCACCTGACTACCTCTGCGCATCCTTCTTTGTGGATTTGAGGGAAACGAGACACTCTAGCCCACCACTCTTCTGCCCTCCACACTCCACTCCTTTCTTATCTTCCTTTTCAAATCCAGAAAGCAGAAGGAAGAACATTGGAATCAGCAGCTGACATGCTGCCAAATAAGGGGGGTTCATGTTCTTGTGCTTCCTGACCCAGAACCCCAAGACACCAACCCATCTGGTCAGGGCCGGCTCTAGCAGCGGTGGGGCCCAATGTGAGGCATTCCTGTGGGGCCCCCAACTCTTCCTGTAGTGCCCCCACTCATCAAGAAGAGCACTGTTTGTGCCACATGCAAAGCATGGCATCTGGAAGTAGTTGGTGATGTCATAACATCACCGCCAACTGCTTCCAGGTGGCCCATTTTGGGCTGTTCAGAGGCAGAGGCAGGCAGGAGAGACCAAGGTAAAGCTGCTCTGCTTGCCCCACTGACTTACAGCCCATCAAGATCATAGCTGCAGCCACAGGCAATATGTTCACCCTGCTAGTGCAGGGCCCGATGTGACAACATTGGTCACATTGGCTTAAAGCCGGCCCTGCATCTGGTTGATCTTCCATTGCACCAGTCCCTTGCTTACTAGGGTTCTGTTCCTTTGAGGGAGGAGGAACCCCTGAGCCCAGCTCACCGTCATGATTGGTGCTATCATTAGGCCAACTAAGCAGGTTGCCTAGGGTGCCTACTTTAGGGGTGCCGTTTTATACTTATTCTTGCAATAAATGTAGCAGTTTCATGTGTTGTGCTTTTCATTTTTTCTACAAGACATTTGTCTTTGAAAATAGAAGTGGGCAATGTCGGGGATTCCCCCAGGGCCCCACCTTACCGTGTGTGTGTGTGTGTGTGTGTGTGTGTGTGTGTGTGTGTGTGTGAACAAGTCTCCACTGCCTGAGCTGCCAACGCAGCAGTCCTCTGACAGCAGACTCCTCCTGCCCCCTAGATCTGGAAAAAGAGCAGGGCAGAAGAGGAAGTGTGGAGGGGACTCTCCTCCACGCATTTTCTTCCACTCTGCTGTGCTTCCTTTTCGAGTCCAGAGACCCCGAAGAGGAGGCCTGGCAGAATTACGGCTGGCTTCAATCCAAACTCCATAGATTCAGCAGAATCATGCCCCGCGCATGGGGGAGCGCCACGCTGCGGCAGACAGCCCCACCCACCTCCGAATCCAAAAATGCCAAAATTGGCCACTGGAAGCAGCTGGTGTTGATGTCATCATGTTGCTGCCATCTACGTCTGGGTGCCATGCTTTGCGCGGGGCGCCATCAGTCCTGAGCTCACTGCTGCCGCACTCCTCCCAATAAGTAGGGAGCCTGCAGGGGTGTAGCCCTCACAAAAATGCCTGCCATTGGGCCCCACAGCTTCTAAAGTTGGTCTTGGGCAGAAGGTCCCCACTTCAATCTGCTCCCTGAGACAAGAGTCTCATGTGGCCTCATATGCAGGCCGACCCTGTGTGAAATTCCTAAGAGCACTATTGTAACCTGGAGTTAAGCGGGCACATTTTATTTAGGCCAGCACAAGGGCCACTGTAAAGTATGTTTGGACCACTGTTAGAGTCAGAGTGGCCGGCTCACAGACATGTCCCATCCTCCCTGACTCTGAAAGTAGTCCAAACACACTTTACGGTAGCCCTTGTGCCGGCGAAACTTTGCTGGCCTAACTGTGTTGGCCTAACTGCAGGTTAGGATTGTGCTCTGTGTTGATAGCAACAAAGAAAGGCTGTTCCCTGTGTTAAACATGTTGCCATCAGCCATAAAGTAGTTTGTGATCAGAATGTTAGCAGAACCTTACATGGGGAAAAAATATTGTGGCTGAAACATAAATCTCTTTAGGGAAGCAAAATCCCACACCCCTGTTTTTGCCTCAGATGATTGGGAGGACGTTTTTCCTTTGTCCTTTGTATAAGCCGAAGCTTTCCACAGGATGTCAGATCCAGCAAGACACAGCGAAAGAGACCTGCAGTCCATGCCATTCCCCCAGTGCTCGTTGCAAATTTTTATGTCATGTGGGTAGCCAAAAGGAACCTTTCCAAAACAATCCACAAGGAAAACGCAGTGCAGCGTTGCCAGTGTGTGTTTCCAACTGTATCCGGTATCAAACTTCTGATTTTTCAGTTTATTTGCAGTCATCTGTGGTCTGGAGAGGAAGAGGCTTAACTTGGTGGAGACCCAGAAACCCAGAACTTGGAAGCAAGGGGCTTGTGGGCGAAGGAAAGAAATCGAGATTCTACGTTTATTTTTTAATGAATCCCTTTTCTATCAGCACACCACAGCTCGCTTATGGTTCCACCGTGCTATCAGCAGGCATTTTGCTGTGAAACAAATTCAAATATCAAGTATTATATTGATTTTGATATTACAGTAGCTAATGGCTTGTTTAGAGCTTAAGTAAAAATAATAGTCTCTCTCTCTCTCTCTCTCTCTCCCTCACACACACACACACACACACATCACATCACATCACATCACATAGTTTGCTTATTTTTGTGAGCCAGTGCAGACCAGGAGTTGGAAAGCAAGCCAATTATAGGAATCTGTTAACTAGAAAATGGGAGTAACTAGAGCAGGGATGTCAACCATAAGACCTGCAGGTTGGACGCGACCAGTGGCGTTATTCACCTGGTACGCTAGGCGGGACTTACCTTTGAGCGGCAGTCCACCCGATGCATCACACTGCGTTCCGTCACTTTCCCGCCCACCGAGAAAGTCGGAAGTGACATCATCAAGCAGGAAGTGCCGTCATTGTCACTGAATAAAATGGCAAACTGGCATTCTTGGACTGCAGCAATTGCACAACCATGAAACATCCCTATCAGAAAGCAAGATGAGGACAAAATATTATGTAAAAGCACTGGACTAAAAACATATTTTTTTTTTTAAAAAGTGAAAATTATAATTGTTCACACTCACAAAAGGAATATAGCAAGAGTAAGATCTGCAGTTTCCAAGATGGCTGCTTCCAGCTTTCCACGACCCACCTGACATTAGGTCATGACCCACCAAGTGGGTTCTGACCCACAGCTTGAGAAAAACTGCTCTAGCCTAGTGGTCTTCAAACTTTCTTGTGCCACAACTCCAATACATAAATAAGGATGAGAGACTGGGGACCCCATCACTGGTCCTTCTCCCTCCTGGGACCCTATTCACCCACTACCTGCCCCCATCCCTGTCCACTCCCTGTCCCAGTTACAGCCTCCCAGCACTGTAACCAACTATTTTTATTACAGGCAGCAGAAAAAGCTACCATGAAGCCTGGCACTCAGTGGCATCTCTACAGGGAGGGCAAAGCTCTAAGTTTTGCAAGAAGCCTTACCTTGCAGTGGAAATCACTCCTCCCCTGCACCATTTTAGCCAATCCTCACAGGGAACAGCAACCTCTTGGCGTTGCTTACTGGCTACAGCAGCAAGGGAGAGGAGGGATTTACATAACAGGGTAAGGCTCCTTGCAGAACTTAGAGCTCTGCCCTCCCTGTAGAGACGCCTCTGCTGGCACTAGTGAAAGCTATTTTAGCACAATTGCTGAGCAGGACTGGAACACAATCTCCTGGTACCAGAAGGGGTACACCAGATGCCTTCCCCAGTACTTGGCGGTGTAATAGTACAGTGGACTTCAACCTTTTTCATTCCCGTAAATTGTTGCTATTCCACAACTGAGGCTTCACGACACCATTGGAGTCCCGATCCCAAGGTTGAAGGACACTGCTCTACCCCCCCCACTCTCCTCACTTGATTCTCCTTTTCCAATGTAGCAAGTGTAGGAAGAGCAGGGGCATAGCTAAAGAAGTGCAGGGGGTGCAATTGCACCTGACAACAAGGTTTAGGGGGGGGGGCAACAAGCTGAGCTTGACACTAATGGCCAAAATTGTGAAAACCTTGGTATGTATGAATAATACCATCATGTTATATATCATTGGAAAGGTAATTTAATGCAGAATGCAATGAAACAAACTGGAGTGAAATAGCTTTACTCTATCAAATGTTATGGCCAAAAAGCAGAAAACAAAAATACAACTGTCATGCAAAAATTGTGGTTTGTTAAAACCGCAGTGTAGGAACAATGCCGTCTTGTTATATATCATTGGGTATTTCATGCAATGAAACAAATTAAAGTGTAATTTCTTCATTCTATCAAAATTATGGCAAAAAAAGAAAATGAAAATACAACTGTGATGTCACTTCCTGTTGTGATGTCACTTCTGTGGCATCATTTTGACCTCTGTGGGGAGCTACATTTCCATTAGCTATGCTAATGAGGAGAAGTAGAGGATGTGTGGAGGCCACAGTGGAGGATGAAGACAAGGTGCAGAGAGGCAGATGTGGGCAATGGTACTGCCCTCTACTTCTCCACTATTTACTACAACCATCTCAGTCTGCTCATGGAACGGACAGTCTCACCTCTTCTCTCCTGATTCCTTCAGCATCGTAGCTTGTAAGCCATCCTTTTAAACTGTACATTTTTTGGCAGAAAGTAATAGGAATATAGGGCGCAATCCTAACCTGGTGTTAGGTTGGCACAGTTAGGCCAGTAAAGTTTGGCTGGCACAAGAGATAGCGTAAAGTATGTTTGGACCACTCTCCAAGTCAGAGAGGCCAGCACACAGACATGCACCATCCCCCCCTGACTCCAAGAGTGATTCAAACATGCTTTATGGTGGCCTTGGTGCCGGCCAAACTTTGCTTGCCTAACTATGCCGGCCTAACTCCAGGTTAGGATTGTGCTCACCGTCATTTAATAAAGTGACAAACTTCATAGGGCTCTTGGGCAGGGATAACATTTATCCCACTTCAACAATCCATTCTGGAGAGGGGAAGGTATGGACGCCAGCCATAGCTCTCACTTTACATTAAAGTAGTGCTATGGTCATAAATATAATGCTTCACTGGAGCCAGTGGTCTCCTGACCACTGTCTGTTTCATGTCAATTTAAATTCAAGGGTGACAAGAAAGAGCAAAAGGCACCCTAAGATCTCTCCACAGTGCTTGGCTCACAGTTGGTATGAGCAAAAATGATTACAGCAATTGAAATAAGAGACATTTAAAACCAAACAAGAAGCAGCAGAAAATCTTATACACTTCTGGATATATTCTTTTATTTATTAATCCCAATTGTTAAGACTCATTTCCTTAATAGGCTTAGGCTAATGGACTCTAATGAGTCACTTTTGAGATTAATCAGATCCCACAGGCTCTTTTCTCTTATTTCTACTTATTAAAACCTATTTCTCCTTCATTGTCTCCCTTTTCACAGCACCAGTTCTTACTTCTTATCTTGTTCATCATTATCCATTTTCTTTCATCCTCAGGGCTCAGCCAAGAACACCCAGCAGTTGATGCAAGGTGCCATATATAACCACTCCTAGGTGTAGCATGGTAACTTGCTCCTCCTAGTTGCTCCTCCTCCTTCTCCCTAGGTTTTAAAGGGAAGATGGGAACAGAGAGGAAGAGGGAGGAAAGCAAACTGGTGGACTAGAGAGCCTGGGGGATAATCTAATCTGTCTCAGGGAGCAGTCCTAACCTGGAGTTAGGCCAGCACAGTTCGGCCTGCAAAGTTTGGACAGCACAGCGTCAAGTATGTTTGGACCACTCTCGGAGTAGAGAGGCCAACACAGAGACATGCGCCATCCTCCCTGACTCTGAGAGTGGTCCAAACGCACTTTACGGTGGCCCTATTGTGGTCGAACTTTGCTGGCCTAACTGTGACAGCCTAACTCCAGGTTAAGATTGTGCCCTCATGCTGCACTTTTGTGGCAGTGGATACACAACAAGCCCAGCTTTTCCTGGCATTGAGACAACAGGAATGAGATTCACCTGTTTGAGTTTTTTGCTGTCACATCAGAGATTTAGAAAATGGTGCAAGATGTGGAGAGAGTAGATAAGCAAAAGAGTTTTTTTTTCCCTCCCTCCTCCCATAATGCCAGAACTTGGGACACTGGTTGAAAATTGATGAGTAGTAAATTCAGGACAAGAGGGAGGATTTCTCCAAAGAACACATAACTTGGAATTGTGGAACCCACTGCCACTGGTTGTGGAAATGACCACTGGATAATATAGGCATGCCCTGGTATCTGCAGGGGTTTCATTCGGGTCCACACTGTAGATACCTGAAACCATGGATACTGGGGCTGCCTTTTTAAAGTTAGGTTGTGGTTTTGCTGCAACAAGGTAAAAAAAAGATTTGTTTAATGTTCCTCTATCTTTTTAATAGGCATCCTGGTATCTATGGATAACTGAAATTGTGGATACTGAATCAGTGGATACCGGGGCCCACCTGTACAGCTTTTTTAAAGAAATGAGCGAAATGTGTGAAGCTTGGTTTTACCAATGGCTGGTAGTAATCTATGTAGAACCTTCAAATTCAAGAGCAGTATATCATTGGATACCAGGTGCTAGAATGCACCAGAGGGAAAAAACTCTCATGAATTTCAAACTTGTGAACTTCCTGGAGTCGTCCAACTGAAGCAGAATGCTGCACAAACTGAATTTTGGGGCTGATGTTCTTATGAAGGCTTATATAAATGCACAACATGGGGTATTTATTTTTGTTAAAAACGCATACAAACACAAACCACCAGCTTTTGGGGTGTGTGTGAAAATATCTGAATAAAAGCACAAAACACTGCATTTTGATGTTTAAGATGTTTTCCAAAAATTAAAATTGATTACTTTTCCAATTTGAAATAACACAGTGGCTGCGTCTGCTGACACCATGTCACCTTTAAAGTAAATTTTAAAGGCATTTAAAATTACTGAAAATGAGAACTTGGAATCGGAACTTAGAATAAGAGCACATGACACTGCTTTCTGCCTTTCAAATCATGAAATCTGCAAACGCACACACACACACACACACACACACACACACACACAATTTTCAAACACCCCTACCCTCAGCAATTCATGATGTTAGCTAAAAATTGAACTTCCCTGTTCAGACGCAGTCTACCTCTGAGTACCAGTTGCTGGGGAGGTACCAGTTGTTGCTGAGTACCAATTGCTATTGTCTTCTCCATTCTCTTCTTGCAGGATTTCTGGGGTCGAAACAGGAAGGATGCCTGTTTGGACTTTGGTGGTGTGATCCAGCCCCTCCCTGTATTTTTATAGTCCAGTGAATTTAGTTCTGGCCGCTTTGTTCTGCTCCCACCCCCAGGTTTCTCTCTCTCTCTCTCTCTCTCTCTCTCAGGGCCCCTGGAAGGGATCTGGAATAACTCCGGACAGGAGGCGGTTCATTTCTCGTCCCTCGTCTCGGACAGCGCTTGGAATTCCCCAGCCACGAACGATTCCTCTTTAGCAACCGGCGCCGCGTCTCCTGGAAGCAGATCGGAGCCTATTTCAAGCGCTTCCAGCCCTTCTCCCAGCAGAGGTCCCTCGATCCGAGTGCAGGGAGCGGAATGGGGGGGGGGGAGGCGACCAAAGGCAAGAGATCGCTCCAACAGGGGAGCCGAAACGGGTTGCATCGGGGACGCCCAGACCCCCCGCCCCCGCTTTCCCAGGCAGAAGAACAACAGTAGTGCCGGGCGTGGAAATTCTCACTGAGAATCATCCCGGGGCTGAAGGCTGATGGATTGCGTCCTTATTGAAGTCAGTGGGGCGTGGATGTGCTGACGTTTAGGGAGGATCGGGGCCGATGCTTGGAAAGGTCTTTGGAAGTGTGCGTGTGTGTGTGTGCGCGCGCGCGCTGATTCGTGTGGCTGCCTATGCACACTTGCACACTATTTTCACCATTATTCATAAGTCATCATTTACAATTTATCATTTTTAATGAACGATAATTTACTAGATCATCGTTAAGATTTTTTAATTAGCAGATTGCAGATCGGAGCAGTTGTATATAGTATTATAGCTGATATAATGGGGGAACACCCCCGCCCCACACGCATCTTTTCAATAAGGAGAGGTTACCGATGGGACTGGTCTGTCCATAAACTGCTATGCTACCTTGTGTGTGTGTGTGTGTGGGGGGGGGGGGAACTAGCTGCTTGGGGGGGGGGGTCAGGTTGCGAAGACTCGCATGATACAGGCTGCAATCCTGTGCACGCTTCTTGGAAGGAAGGAAGCCCCCTCGAACATAATGTTGCTTACTTCTGAGTAGACATGCATAGCCTTGCACTGTCATTTGCGAAAGCACAGGCTTATTTAGAGCATCTAAAAACAAACTCACCAGGGTGCTAAAAGTTCTTCCCCTGGAACAGACAGGATGTATTTCAACGAAACTCCCGGTGTAGCTCCCCGCTTTCCTGCCATCCGAGTGGCGCCGTCATGATCCCACGCATTTTTTCAAGTCTGAAAGAAATCTAGAATCAGAATCGCGATTGCTAAGCTTGGACCATGTTTCTCTTCGGTCCCACAGACGCAGAGAAACCTAACAGGCCATCTTCTGTTAGGGAAAACTTCACCAGATGTCGGAGCAGGCACGTTTTCGAGTGACACAGAACTCTGCGATCAGAACGAAATATGTACACTGCAACATTATTTCTATTGCTCTTTCTGTTGACCAGTGTTCTCCAGTTCTCATCAGGTTCTTCTTCTTCGGAAGAAAGGTAGTCCAACAGGAAGCGACCAGGCGGAGGCCTCCGGGCTTAGAGTGGATGAATTTGGACCTCCCCCAACCCCAACCAAGCACGCTCACTCTGACCTCTGTATCACGCTTTCCCCCTGCATTTACTGGCAGTCCGAACCAATGCATGTCTACGCAGAAGTAAGTCTCATTGTGTTAAATGGGGCTTATTCCCAGGTAAGAATGCCTAGGATTGTAGCCTCATAAAGGTGTCACTAGTTGAGGGAACCTTATATTTTGAGATTCGTACAAGAGAAATTATAATGAGGAATCGAGGCGATAGAAAGAAACCGAGGAAGAGAAATGCACAATATCAAGGTATGATACGAAGTCCATACCCCCCCCCCCAAAAAAAATCCTAGACTCCAAGGGTCAATTCCTTTGGGAATTATGAACGATTCCGTCGCTCACAGTGGCAATTCCAGCCACACTGACCTGTGTATAAGAGCCCAATCCTTTGCGTGTGTACGCAGAAGTAAGTCCCATTACAGTAAATGGGGCTTACTCCTAGATAAGTGTGGATAGCTTTGCAGCCTAAGTCTCGTTGATTCCATTGAAGTAACTCCCGACTAGCCGTGCAGAATAAGATTGCGTTTACACGGATGCACCTTGGCCTAAAAGTAGGTCCCACCATGCCATATTGAACTTAATACAACTTACTTCTCAATAAATATGTATCAGTTTGTACGGTAAAAACCCGGTTTGCAGATGATTCCCTGCATAATAAGGTCACGCTCAAAAGACATTTCCACACACAGGCCTTTTAACATATGTGGAGGCGGGAGGGGGACTTGGTTTCAAAGACATCGGTTTCTCTTGAAAAGAAAAGCTGGGAATCCCTGAAATGAAATGAAGGGAATCCCGAGACGGACTCTGTTACCAAGTTCCCTGCTGACCCACGTCGCAAAACATGGCCAATGATCTATCTAGATCAAGAGAAGCGAAATCAACTCAATCCTGCCCTTAAAAAAAAACTGCAATGATTTTAAAAGCCAACACACGCACTCAAATTGAAAACAAATAAGTAAAAACGCCTCTTTTTGAAAATCTTCACCTTCTGCGCAGAACGAAATTGACTAAATCGATGGGTTCCCAGGGTTAGAGGAATGAACATTTTTTTTTAGAGGATTTATTGTGGCTTTTAGGGACAAAGTCGGAAACTGCGACGTGACTTTATTCTATAGGGGAAAAGTTGTGAATCTCAAACAGGGAAAAAAAACGTGGTGCATCTCAAACAAACAACGATGTGTGTTTTCTGTCTGCAGTCAATGAACCGGGCTTGGAAGGAAGAACTTTTTCTATTCCAACATTTGAAGATTTCCTCCAGAAAAGGCGAAGAGGCTAGAATTGCGTTGCTGTGTAGTAGGAGACATCTTAAGCCTACAATCCTATATGCAATCCTAAGAGGAAAGCCCATTTAATTAATTTAACAAAATGTGACTAGGGTGACTATTAAACATGTATAGGATCAGGCGGCATGGCTGTAACCACAGTAAATACATACTGTACTTGGTTACACACACACACACACACACACACACACACAATATGTATACACTATATGTACTTGTGTATATATACACTGGGAAGTCTTGTTAGCTTGTGAGTCCTTTTGGGATAGGGAGCCATTTATTTATTTGATGCCCTCTGTAAACTCTTATGAACTCTTTTGTTGAAAAGCGGTATATACATAAGAATAATGGGAATAATGAGGGGCATTACTTAAAGGCTCATTTCTAGCCTATGGAGCTAAGCCCCATATTTGTGTTGCATGGGGCTTATTCCCTGAAAAGTGTGCACAGAATTCCAACCTAGGAGTAGAAGAAAATCCTAATCAGATATGTAATGAGTGCGTAAATAATGAGCTTATCTGATAAGCACCAATCGATTACACTGGGCTGCCAGATAAAGTGGAGGTTTTAAATTAGAATAAAATTATGATGGCAGGAATGCCAGTTCCCCAAAAGATGACAACGGAGGCTTCAACGCCCAGATCTCCCTTCAAATGAATGAAATGTGAGCATCGGATTTGCAAAACAGCCGTTCCCACGGAATTCCCTCACTGGTGGTACTCTGGAAAGTCAGCGGCTGTTGCAGAGGAAACTACTGTAGGACGTCTGCGCCGGTGGAGACTTTGGAGAATGAGAGGGGAAGGAGAGATGGGACCCACGTAAGTAACGTTCTTTCTGCCTGGTCCACTACGTTCTGCGTTCCATTGTTCCGTCTCGTCCAATCCGCGCTCAGTGTCTCCCTCGCCGCCAATCGTCTCTGGGGGCTGCTGAAGCAACCCGGTGAAGTCACCGCTCGGCCTCCTCCTTTTTCCCAGGGCTGGTGGGTGGTCCGTTGCGTGCTGACGTCATGCTGCGTATGGGACAGGGCAGGCTCGCCTCCCCGGTGCTCCGGGCTGGAGTAGTTAGTTAGGAAACAGCAGACAGTGGGCTGAGAAGCCTTTTCCTTTCTCCATCATAAGACTTTTGCACACCTCCTTCTGCATGGTGGATATTATTTTTCCTTATCCTTTCCTGGGTGCTATGGGGGATCATTCCAAAAGTAAGTGGCTCTTCTTCTTTTTTAGTTTTTCTTTTACATCTTGATATTATCTGTAAAGATTTCCGTGCATTGGTATGTGAAGGCGGGTTATTAGAATAGGTTTGTTTTTAGGCAAACCACATGGGGGAAACCCCCCCCCCCCAAAAAAAAATCCGGGGAGAAAATAAGCATCATTTTTGCAATCAGAGATGTTTTGGCTCTACTTACACGATGCATGAAACCCCCCCCCCTTTTTTTTTTTGCTATTGCACTCTAATCTTGGGGAGGGAATATTGTTGTCATTTATGTAAGGACTTTTTGTTTCCCTTAGTAATTCGATCCTTGGCTAGAAAATCGTAAAGCAGAAGGAAACGATGCAATCATGATGACTATTCTGAATGTATTTATTTATTTATTTGGCCGATTCGACAATTCTGAGCTGATCAGATTCTCTCTCTCTCCAGTTGGCCTTTGATGAAATATTTCTAGCCGGCGTCTGTGACAACCTACTTGCTTGGGGGTGGGGGAGGGTATATGTAAACACACACACACACACACCCCAAAATGCAGGCTTCCCAAGTGGACTTTTTTTTTTTTCTTATTTTCTTTATGGATTGGTTTGGCTCCGGAGGTTGATTGCCCGGAGGATGCCCGAGGAAAAAAAAAGCTGTGTGGCACAGGTTTGTTGTGGCTGATTGGGGTGGATTTGGAGCCAAAAATCGATTTCCCGCACCTTTGCGCACGTGTGCAAAGTCCTGCTGAGCGATGCTGCCCGTTCTTAGTGTCCTCTCCTCATTTCCACTGGTAGAAAAACCCGGGATTGCCATGTGTGTGGGCTGCGGGAGCGAAATCCACGACCAGTACATCCTGAAGGTGTCCCCGGACCTGGAGTGGCACGCGGCGTGTCTGAAATGCGCGGACTGTAGCCAGTATTTGGACGAGACCTGCACTTGTTTTGTGAGAGATGGCAAAACGTACTGTAAAAGGGATTATATCAGGTGATTCCCTCCCTCCTCCCTAACCGGGACAGCCCGATCCAGACGAAAACAAGCCCCTCACCCTTTTCCTTTCCTTTTCCTTTCCTGGGATGGAAATGGCACCATTTCGATGGATGTGTTCCTAGGTTGACTAGCAAAAATGAGATCCCCTCTCTTTGTGAAAGTCTCGCTGGGGAAAATTTAAGGCGGGTCAGAGGATGGAGTTATTTCTTTGCTCTTTGAACTCCTGGCCACCGGAAGTTCAGAAAGAACATCGTTGGTGGCTCGCAATAATTCACCCGTCGTTTGCCTGCTGAGTTGGGGACAGCGAACATTGCACTCCTAGAGACGATGCATTCGCCTGGAAGTCGATCCCGCTGAGTTTAGATGCAGCTTCTCTCAATCCGCGAGGCTGCAATCCTCTGCACGCTTTCTTGGGAGTAAGCCCCATTGACTACAATGGAGATTACTTCTGAGTAGACATGCATAGGCTTGCACTGTAAAGGGTGTTTTTCCCTCAACTGACATGAATCGTGGCAAGAGGTATTGGCTAATCATGCCACGATCACTGGTTTCCTTCTGGCCTAGCACTTTCTTCCCTGAGGAGCCAGAAAGAGCTGCAGGGCAGCCAGATTTCTGTGCAGGCTGAAAATAGACACCCATAATAGTAATAGAAAAAGAATAATATAAAATCGAATATCAACGAAAAATATGGCTAATAATAATATCCAAGGCACAACGATATTTATTATAATTAAGCGCTGTTTATATCGTTGGCACCTTAACGTTTACGGCTCTGTTTCTAGGAACATACACGCTCAATTGCCAGCCACGGGACAAACTACATTATACAGAAGTTCCCGAAAGGCCTGCACTAAACTGGTGCCATTGAAAGACTTTGTGGCCTCCGCGCTGAGGAGGTTCCATTCTAAATGATTCCGAAGCAGATTATAGCTACGAAAAAGTGGGTCTTGCTATTGTTTTTTTTTTAACTCTTGGTGCCCCTTGTGATAGAACGAAGAGATAGGTCCTCGCTGCGAGGAGCTTACAGTCTACAATGGCCATAGTGGTGGCACTCCTCCTGCAATCCGCTCTTTTAAACTGCCTCTTGCTGTTGCTGGGTGGGGGTGCTGTCGGGATGCAGGGGCTGGTGGTGGCAGTCTCCCTTCACCCCTGACGCTTGCCCTCCTCCTCCTCCTCCTCCCCCCCCCTCCAGGCTCTTCGGTATCAAGTGCGCCAAGTGCGCGTCCGGCTTCAGCAGCAGCGACCTGGTGATGCGCGCCCGGGACAACGTCTACCACCTGGAGTGCTTCCGCTGCTCGGTGTGCAGCCGGCAGCTCCTGCCCGGCGACGAATTCTCGCTGCGGGACCACGAGCTCCTCTGCCGCGCCGACCACAGCCTCCTGCTGGACAGGGCAGGCTCGGCCGACAGCCCGCCGCGCAGCCCCGGCCACCTCCAGGGCACCAGGCAGGGCCTCCAGCTCTCAGGTAGGCGCCCCACCCCAGGTGCCCTCTTTCCTTCTCCCCCTTTTCGCCCTCCCTTGACATCTTCCTAGAATAATGCCCGAAAGCCCCTTTGCACACGTCCACATGAGCAGCCCGAGCCTACGCCTGCCTACTCAGAAGTCAGTGCCGCGGTGTTCAAGGGGGCGTCGGCCCAGGAAAGTGTCTCTGTAGGATTGCGCCCTTGAGGCATCATCTTTTGCGGGGAGAGTTGCTGGCGTGCGCTGCCACAGACGCGGCGCCCAGGCCTAGGTGCCTACTCGGAAGCAAGTCGCACGGCAGTCTGGTGGGTGGGGGTGGGAGGAAAGGAAGCGAATGGGTAGTAGAACCTACCCCTGAGAAAAGGTGGATCAGGATGCACGACAGCATGGCAGGATCCGGAATGCTGTGTCCCTGGGTGCGGTGGCGCGTTCCAGAGCAATGGACGCCAATGGACGTCTCTGCTCCGAGGACCTTACAATCTGTATTTCGACAGAATGCGATAAGAAGGGAGAAAAAGGAAACGCGCAATCTTTACTTCTTTTTAGCGACGGTTCAGACGCTTCCTGGCTGGCTGAGAGCCGTTTTCGGATTTCCCTCTTTCGGGCTGCACTTTCCGTTTCGGGGAGGGAGGGGGCACTCCAGCCCCCGAAAATCCCAGCCGAATGGGCAGGATCTTGGAGACCAGGCAGGGCAACGGACGGTGGGTTCCCCCTCCCCCTCCCCCTCCACCCAGAGCAGAGCGCTGTGCCTGCGCGCGGGGGGTTGGGGTTCCCATTGTTGAGGCTTTCCAGGTCCGCGCCAGCGAGAGCCCCTCCGCTCGCCTCCGCCACCGCCTCTCCTTCGCGGGCCTACTGAACTCTGGGAGGTCCTGTAGCCACGAAAGCCCCCGTGGTGGATGAGGGGGAGAGCGCAGGAACATGGCCTTCCTCTTGGTAAGGCGGTGGAGACAAGTGGTGAGAAGGGGGGGTACCCTTGCCAGAAAGCAGATCCTGTTCACATCGCGAGAACGAAGAGACGTGGGAACGGATCGGACTGACGTTCCTCGGCTCCAACGTTTTGTTCAGGGCCCCCTGCCAGCACCCACGCCCTATTTCTCAGAGGCAAGATCGGTATTTGTGGGGGGGGGGGTTAGGGAAGGGGGGATGACGATTCTCTCTGGCCTTTCTTGGGTGTTCAGGACCAGCCGGGAGGCCTGGCGCTCGCCACGGCTACCTTTCTGGAGGTGCTCCTTGGAGGACTTGGGGAGGATCCTTGGGAGGTCAACGGGATGCAAACTATGGCTGGAAAGAAGCTGCGGAGGAATTGCCGCTCCACGCTACAGCGCGACCGGGAAGTTCAGCGAGGCCTTTGAGCGTGTGCAGAGTGCATTTCTCATGCAGATGCTTAGGCTAGCGCACACAAACACTCTTTCAGAGATGAGAGCAAGACGCTTCTGGGGCAGCAGGCAACTTCCAGGCAGGCAGCAGTTCAGCAGCTCGCTTTCAAAAATTAAGGGCCCAATCCTATCCAACTTTCCAGCACTTAGGCAGCTCCAAGGTAAGGGAATAAACGTTCCCTTGGATAGAATTTGGGCCCAAGTCCTGATGAGTAGAGGCAGGATCCTGACAGGGTTGTGTCCTGCTGCAGCCTTTATATATAAATAGACCTACACTTGTCCCGGCCATTTTTATATATAAATTAAGGGGGCCTAATTTATATATAAAAATGGCCGGGACACGTGTAGGTTCATTTACATATAAGTAAGTGTGTGTGTGTGTGTGTGTGTGTGTGTGTGTGTGTGTGTGTGTGTGTACACTGACACAAAAAAAATTCGAAAGTAGTATCAGGATCGTGTCTTTACTGGGGCCAATTCTCCGGTCACGTTTCTGTGATCCTTTAGTTAGCTCTCATAAAGGGGTCAGCCTACTTTCCCTTTTTGGATGATTTTATGGCATTTTATTTTATGTTATTGTCCCCTCCCTCAAACCGGCCATACCAGTCATCGCTTCTCAATTTAATCTGGTGCACACGCACACAAAAAATCGGAGGCCGTCGCAGCCCTTTTCTTGATCGTTTCGAACACAGAATCTGTGCCGCCACGTGCACGCGTGAGATCGCAAAGCGGAACGAGAACGAAACAAGTCACTTGTTGTGAACCTAAATGGGGAAATCGTTTCCAGGTGAAATTTGGGACAACCAGCCAGATTCACATTTTTTAACCCAGACGATCCAATTATCTAAAAAGATTTCCTTTCTCCTCCAACCACTTTTTGTATGGTAGTTATACTTGTGTAACGAAACGGGTTTAACATTTACTGTAATTTTAAAACAATTACGCAGAGGGAATGTTTTTCAGGCCCATCAAAGGAGAGAGCCCTCAATCAACGCTATGTTGGAGCCGGTTTGCTAAGGGTCCGATCTCCAAAGTTCTCCAAAGATCTGCCCGAACTGAGAAATTTCGGCGTGTGATTTCCCTCCTTTCAGGCTCCCGCATCTATTTTTTTTTATTATAATTTTTTGGTGGTGGTGGTATCTGATTCGGATTCGATTCCCTTTTTAGCCTTCCGCCTGCCATGTAGACGGACTTCTCAGTTCAGTTCAATCTCATCTGCTTTTGTAGGGGAGAGAAAACCAAAACGGTAACACGACGTCGTTGTGAGTCTTTTTAAAGGATCGCCTTTTTACCTTCTAAACTGTACCTCCTCCCTCCCCCCCCCCCCCCACCTCGGGGGGGGGGGCTTTTTTTAAAAAAAGCAAAACAACGATTCCCTCTCGGAGGCCAGAGGCCAAACCTGCGGCTCTATTTCCCCCGCTGTGTTTCTGCAGTGGCGCTTCAAAGGAACTCTTTGGGGCCGTCCTGATGTGGGGGCGGAAAAAAAGACATTCGAAAGGGTTTGAAATACCTGCTGCTTTGAGGTGTTGTTTTTTTCGCGATTATTTGCTGGCCTCCCGCAACAACTCGGACTATCCACCTCCCGAACGATCCGTTTTGAGATCTCATTGAGACAATGCCCCAAACTGGAAGTACCGTAGTTCGAGGCGCCGAGGGGAAGGGAGACGTGGCATGTGGCGGGATCGGGGCCGGCCTACAGTACACTTACCTGAGAGTAAGCCCCATTTCCTATAATAGGACTTACTTCTGAGAAGACATGCCTAGGCTCGGGCTCTGAGAAAGGTTCCTTTATTCCCTCCCGGAGTTGCAGTTGGACACAGAGGGTCGTCTATTTGAGGGAACGGTCGCTTTAAGGGATGCCGGATGGGGGTGTGGGAAGGGGGCGCTGGAAGAAGCTAGGCTGGGAAAGCGATTGAGAGATTGTTTTCCTTCACCGGGGAGTGGGGAGTGGGAGGAGTAGCCTCCTCGGAGCGCCCTATACCTGGGGTACAAATCTTCCAACGAAAGAAAAAAAAATATTAAGAGTTACTTTCCAACGAAAGAAAAGTAAATATTAAGATTTACTTCACTTGCATTGTAAATAAAATATACATTGGGAGTTGCACACAGTTTATCCCACGACGAAGGGCATGTGTTTTTTTCACGGCAATGAGATCGTTTCTTCTCTACTGGATTTCGGTTTTTTAGAGGTAGACCTCGCTTTTCCCACATCCACGTTGTGGAGTCTGGGTCGATTCGTTTAAACACCCCTCTTTGGACAGCACTCGACTTTGAGGGGAAGGGCAATAATTATGAGCCCCTCCCTCAAAACGGTCCCTCGTCGAGGTTAGTCCCCGGGCTTAGTTTTTGCTCCTCGGAAGATCTAACTTAGGTATATCATGTCTCGCCGTCGATACGCATGACGCGTTATGCAGTAGATATTCCCTGCCCCGAGGGGTTCCCAGTCTAAAACGATGAGAAGCAATAGAAGATAAAGGTACCCCATCCATCTTTTTCCTTCCAAGGGGGACTACCTTTCCCCAAGACTGGTTGCCCCCTTCCTGATCGCTCTTCCTCTCCCCTCGCTCCTTCCCTCGCATCCCAGATTCGGTGCCTGGACGGCAGCCCTCCCTCCGTCCGCACGTGCACAAGCAGGCGGAGAAGACGACGCGGGTGCGGACGGTGCTGAACGAGAAACAGCTGCACACGCTGCGCACCTGCTACGCGGCCAACCCGCGGCCCGACGCGCTCATGAAGGAGCAGCTGGTGGAGATGACCGGCCTGAGCCCCCGGGTCATCCGCGTCTGGTTCCAGAACAAGCGCTGCAAAGACAAGAAGAAATCCATTCTTATGAAACAGCTGCAGCAGCAGCAACACAACGATAAGGCCGTAAGTGCAAAGCCGCGGGTTTCCTTCCCCCCTCCCCTCCGCTCCGGTCTGTCTAAATCCTGAAATGTACCCTCTCTCTTGCAAAGGATCCCTGATCCTGAGAAGCGACACACGTGTTTGCCTTTTCTGACGAGCTCTAGTGCATTTTCACGTTTTGCAATTGACATCAGTGTGTGAGGTGCAAAAAAGAGTCTTTACAAATTGACCATTAACACCGATTGGCAGCAATGGGTGTTAATGGGGACGGTTCCTGGGGCCCAGGTTGTGAAAATCTAGGAAGAAATATCTTGTGATCCTTCCCGTCCATATCACCCCTCTCATCCCAACGCCTTATTCCGGAGTAACTGGAAATAGTATGCTTGTATTTTAATACGTTGCCAATGACGTTCGTCTAGGGGATGTTTTGAATTCTCTAGTCTAGAGAAAGATTTCCCAAAATTATTTCCCTTTTCGAATTGTTCTTTTAAAATGGTTTGCCAAAAAAACCTGCGAATTCTGCTCATTTTAATTTTAAGCCTGGAAGAAAATTATATCCATTCATTCAAGAATACTTGGGCTGGCAGGAAAGCGTTGTGATGTTGTGCGATCCAGCGTGCGCTTACTGATGAGTAAACTCTACTGAAACCAAGCAGGCTGCCTCGAATAAGCCTAACAGTAGGCTTGCGCTGCGTCCGTGTGAACTGCAGACGCGCACCCATTACATTCAAAGCATCGTAGTTCGTTAGGCGCTCCCGCAGGCAAGCTGCAGCAGAATTACCCGCATCATCCTAATTGTACAATGCCGGCAGTGTGTGTGGTGCTTCACAACAGAAGGCGTCCCTGCCCCGAGGAGTTCGCAAACTTTCCGGTGGATCGTGCTCATGCGAACTTGAAATGTTTTGGTTCCCACCTCTATTTGCGCACTAGCTGTAGTACGTGAGGAAACGATGCTCCCGCAAAGCTTTGCAGAGCTGTTGTAAGAACGGCTGACATACCGTTTGGGCGACTCTGGAAACCCGCTTTTAAAAAGAGACGACTATCCTATAGGCACTGAGGGCCCAATCCTATCCAACCTTCCAGTGCTGATGTAGCTGCAATACAGCCCTAAGCTAAGGAGGGCTTCCCGTATCTTGAGGAGGCCTCCATGACTGTCCCCCCACTGCAGGATGCAATATACCTCCCTTTGGGGTGGTTGCATCAGCCCTGGAAAGTTGGATAGGATTGGGCCCTAGGAAATTCAACTGGATACTGTAGGAGGTATTTTCGAGTAAACATAAATACAGCTGGGCTGCACAGCCCCATGTAAACAGTAAGGTGGCCGGCAACCCGCTGGAAATTCTCCTTCCTAAGCCTCATCATGGAAACGAACGGGAAGAATGCAAGAGAGTTGCGCAGGAGAGTATTTTTCTGGAGAGGCTTTCTTCTGACTCGGGAGCATTAAAAACCGTGTAAAAATCGAGCCCGGTTTTCCGTTCGGAAACCAGTTGGAAGCATTCTCAAATGTAGTGAAATTGACTAGGATAGTGCCAGGGAGAAGAGATGCAGTGTGAGCCCTTATGAAATTGATGAGAATACCCGCTGGAGAAAGAAGGAAATAGAGATGGACCCGCTTTCACGTGGATTAATGTTCAGCATTTAAAAGCTGGGATACTTAACCAGGGGTATTCGTACCCCCATGGACTCGAGCTCTGAACAATTACCCAAAAATTGTTACTAAATTAGATTAGTTTAACTATCACCATTATCAATATGGATTGAGGTGTTTTGTTCCTAACATATGTAAGCTATTGACAGCTTTTGAAGTCCTCCTAATGGTGCATAATGGACTAGTGGTGATGATGATTTCGACAGTCTGGTGACGGGGGTATGGGGGGACATACTGGGCAATCCACTGGGGGTCTGTAATCCTACACAGGTTAAGAGCCCCCAAGTTGAACTGAGGGTTAGTTGCAGGGCAGGAATATCTAACATGATCTATTATTATTATTAACCAGATGGCATTTGGTATCCGTTTTCTTGTCAATGTTTCAAAAGCAGGGGAGCAAATCTAAGGGAATTTCTCCTGCAGGAACTGTATTAAAATGAATGAGAGCCCCCGCCCCTCCTTTCAGTGTGATTTGCACTGGAGAATTAAATTTCCTGAATCCATGCACACTCAAGCAAGTTAACATAATAATAATAATAATAATAATAATTATTATTATTATTATTATTTATTTATTTATTTATTTATTTATTTATTTACTGTATTTGAAGAATTTATACCCTGCCTTTCCCGTGCCGAAGCAAATGCCCAAGGCGGCTTACATGAGCAGGCTAGTCTAAACCACCATTTTATTCCAATGGGGTTTTAACAAATCTACAGTATTCTTGTGATCTGCCAATGCCTTCCCAGTGTGGCTCTCTCCTTTGGCTGGCAATCGCAAGTCAAGCCTGGACAGGTCCTCAAGGTCGTATTCCCTTCCTTGCCGGCTGGCCTCCTCACACACTCCCCCGCAACTCTCACTTGCAGTGAGTTAATCAGCTCCACAGCGACTCTGTTCTGCCACCACAGGTACTGCAGCTTGTCCCAGCCTGGCATTCGTCTCCCATCCAAAAGCAAACCGCAGATTTTCCTGCTTAGCTTCAGGCAGTACCAGCAGCACAACCATCTGTCCACACCTCCTGCTATACTATTATTATTATTAATCCAAATAATGATAATCATTCAAACTACTTGGAGCAATTTTGTTTAAATCAAGACCCTCTGCATTCAAAACCAGTGTTTTACAAAGCAACAGGAATGGTTTAAAATCGCTTTAAATTCTGTAATGCACTTAAAAGCGCAGCTCTTGAAAAATCCTTGAAACATTTCTGATTTGTCTTTGATGCTCCTGAGCAGAGTGAGAGGGAGAAATAAATTATTTGGGAAAGACTGCATTTTTTGAAAGGCTGGGGTGTCTCTGCATCTCAGAGGAGTAGGAGGTGGTTGTGTCTTGTTTCTTCTTGAATCAAATTTCTTCTTTAATTTCCACTCAGTGACTACTCTAGGTTGGCTGAAAGCATGTATGTAGATGGGTGGGGGAAATAGCGATATGATTGATAGTTCTCTCAATCTTGGGGCTAGGAGGGGCTCTAGGTAAGTGAAGACAACAAAGGTTTAATTTACTCCGGGCCAACAGGCGATGCTGCTCCCAATACACTACCCATGCCAAATTTCGCAGGCTAACATCAGAATTCCAGCTATAAATAACTAACGGCACATGTTCAGTAACAGTAGTTAATCTCTTCCCCATTTTGGGTCTGCCCCTCCCTGATTTTTGCTTGTGCTGTTTGTACCTCTCTTTAGTTTGGGGCATTTTAGAATAGAACTCTGTCGTTTTCCCTGCCTACTACTTTTTCTGGATTTGTGAAAAGGTGAAAGGTGGTAAGGTGATGATGGACAGCTTTAGGATGTGTGTGCTGGTGCTCAGGTCTGCAACATGTTAAACAGCACTGGGAAGAGTGCCTCTGAGCATGCACAGAATTATTACTGAGAAGTCACCATCAGCTCCCAAATCTCTGGCATTTGTATGGTTGGCTTAGAGGAAAGGAGACACAATTTTCAAGTATGCGAGACCTCATAGCAGGTTTTATTTTAGAACTATGGTTCTCAAACTTTTTAGCCCCAGGACCCACTTTTTTAGAATGACAATCTGTCTGGGACAAAGTGCTGTCATTGTGATGCCAAAGCCAGTTGCTTTCCTGAGAATGCAGCAATCAGTTGGGTGATTTCTCAGCCATTCTCCAATAGCAAAGTGGATCAGAAAGAAAAATTGGGTGCCTTCGGGCACAATAAGGCGGGGTACAAATCTAATAATAAATAAATAAAATAAATA
Source organism: Lerista edwardsae (assembly GCA_029204185.1). NCBI lineage: Eukaryota > Metazoa > Chordata > Lepidosauria > Squamata > Scincidae > Lerista > Lerista edwardsae. The sequence continues at coordinate 7,851,583 of JAJKFI010000020.1, forward strand.
AAAAAAAGCCTATTTACAACCTTGACACAAGCAAAACCACCACACAGCCCTCCCACTTTCCAGCATCCCGTCTTCCCATCTTTTCAATATGGCTGCTCTAGGTGCTTCGTGACCCACCTGAAATTGGCTCACAACCCACTGGTGGGTCCTGATCCACAATTTGGGGACCACTGTGTTAAACAATAAAGACAAGTGATATGGCCTCCAAGCAAAGGTGTACTTGAATGTATGCTGCTGATAGGGGATGCTTATGCCCTGCTCAACTGAGAAAGACAAAGGTCCTCTTTCTGATCTTATGTGAATGACATCCTCCCCAAGATGTTCTGGGAGGGAAGGAAGCCCCAAATCATTAAATAGCACCTCCCCTGAATCTTTGATGCTCTTTCCAGCTCCTTCTTGGAAAGGTTTGGTTGAATCTTTGCTAACCACGTCTCTTTCCCCCCCCACCCCCCCAACAGAGCCTGCAAGGCCTGACTGGAACCCCACTGGTTGCTGGCAGCCCCATTCGCCATGACAGTGCCGTGCAGGGCAACGCCGTGGAAGTGCAGACCTACCAGCCTCCGTGGAAAGCGCTCAGTGATTTTGCCCTGCAGAGTGACTTGGACCAGCCTGCCTTCCAGCAACTGGTAAGAAACAGAGATGGGGGTGGGAGATGCCTTCCTCTTTAGCCTGTACCCCTGTCAAGCTGGGAGAGGATGTGTACGTGTCTATGTGTGAGATTATGCATGCAACGTCTTCGCATTGTTTAGAAATCATCCTCCCCACTTCTATGGGTGGTTCATATCCTCTTAGCTTGGGCCTAAGGAGAGGAGCAAGGGGGCAAAATCTCGGGGGCCCGGCTTCCAGGAAGCCCAGGCTATGACAAAGCAAACTGTGCAGTACCCATGCATTACAAAATAAATTGGAGTGTCTCAATCTCAGCCTGTTCATGGCTGCATTTCTACTATAGGCAGCTTCTTTGATCTTCTGGGCCATTGACTGGCAGCTTCTTTGATCTTCTGGGCCATTGGCTGCAGTTCCCCATCAGGGCTACAATCCTACACATTATTGTATGGGTTCTTTGCAAGGGTTCTGCATGGGTTATTGCAAGAGTTCTGTGACTCCCCTGGCTGGTTTCTGTGGAGCCAGGGCTCACAGTTTGGGAACCATTGCATGGCAGTTTTAATCCTCTTTCAATGCACTTTTGTTACCCCAATGCGTTTAGGGAGGGGGGCTCCATTGGACACTTTCCCCAGGTCCAATGCTAATTCTCAGTGGCCCTGCCTCAGCTCCCCCCTCTCAGCCAGGGGTTGTATGAGAGGATGGTAGGTGGTAGGAAAGAAATTATTACAACTGATTTTGCCTGAATAGCGTTAGGTGCGTGAGAAAGGGCTGTGTTTGTCTGCAATGAGGGGACAAAGGGAAAAAACACTTGGAACAGAAATAGTAATTGTTATAAATGGCTGCTATTGGCAATATTTTGGTGGTGGAGGGACAATGAAGGACATTTTAAAACAACAGGCATTTTAGCAAGTGCTGGACAATAATTCTGGGTGATTGATTTTGATATCTTTTACCATACAAGGGTGGATGATGCTGATGATGTTATTACAGAGGCATCCTAATGTGCATTATTACACAGGTGCTCTGGGAGGCCGCTCCAGGAATAAGTAGCAGAATGGGAGAAAGGACAGAGATGTCTGAAGGGACTGGAGGTTGTTGGCTAACTGTGAGCACAATCCTAACCAACCTGGATTAGGGAACAAACTGCACCTCCACTGCACCCAAGGAACAAAACATTCTAACACCTCCTCCATCCACAGCCTCCCCAGGTCTCAGAAGGCTGCTTTTTTGCCTCGGGTTTACCACCAGGGGTGCAAGGTGGCAACCCCCAAGGGATTGTACCCCCCCGTCCCCCGTTATCTATGTCACTGACAATGGAAATGATGAGGACTTGGCCATTTTTGCAGCATTGCATGGATTTTATATCCTCATATCTCATATCCCACCACATTTCTTCCTACGACCTTTGCTTCTCCAGCTCTACCATACTCAGAGCGCAATCTGGAGTTAGGCTGGTGCAGTTAAGCCAGCATAGTTTGGCGGGGCCCAGGACCACCCCCAAGTGCGTTTGAACCACTCTCGGAGTCAGGGAGGATGGCGCACATCTGTGTGCTGGCCTCTGACTTGGAGAATGGTCCAAACATACTTTACGGTGTTCCTTGTGCCGGCCAAACTTTGCTGGCCTAACTTAACTGTGCCAGACTAACTCCAGGTTAGGACTGTACTCTAACTGTCCTTGCAAGCAGCAAAGTGACAACTTGCCGGGGCTAGAAAAGTCCTGCCTTGAAATGTCTAGAATTGTTCTTTATTGGTCGTGATTCAAGACTGGTGATAGTTTGCCCTAGGTCAAGTGTCCCAACCCACAGCACACCATGTGCCACTTTTTATGTAGAGAGTTTTTATGAACGTGTGACTCCACCTTAATGTTGCTTTTAGCAGTTACCATGATAATGAAAAAGAGCCTCCTAGTTCAAGGGCAGTATATCTCAGAGTGCCAGAAAGTCCAGAATAAGAAACGTGGGAATGCTGTTGTCCATTTGGCGCTTTCCAAAGGCACTTGGCTGACTGCTGATGAGGCCAGAATGGTCACCGGTGTGAACCTTTACTCCGGCCTTAAGGACCCGTAACCAGAGCAATTCAAGCACAGTAGGTGTGGCTACCCTGAGCGTGCCCACTATAGCATTAGAAACTTGAGGATGTGCTGTGCAAGGAGTAGCAAAGAAATCAAGCAACCCGTAAAATACCGTGGTGCTCTCTTTGGTATTATTAAAATGTGTTTCAAAAATATATGGCAGCTTTGCCATGCTACACAGAAAGAGTCTGTGTGCCATTAGTGGCACATATGCCATGGGTTGACCGCCCCTGCCCTATGTGCTCTTACAGTAATTGCAGCTGAGGGTGCAATCCTAGCCTAGAGTTAGGCTAGCATAGTTTGGCCAGCACAAGGGCCACCATAAAGCATGTTTGGACCACTCTCGGTGTTAGAGAGGCCAGCACACAGACTCTGCTATACCTCCCTGACTTCAAGAGTGATCCAAATGCCTTTTACGGTGGCCCTTGTGCCAGCCAAACTTTGCTGGCCTAACTGTGCCAGCCGTAACTCCAGGCAAGGATTGAGCTCTGAATATCAAGAAAGGTACACATGCTCGGGAATATTTATCATTGCCACCCTCCCTCTCTTAATGCAGAATAAGCATGCTTTAGCGGATCATCAAAAACTGAATCCTGCACAGTATTTAGTTAATATAATGGGGGGAATTGAGACGGGAGAGCGGCTTGCATAATTAAACTATCATTTGCGAGCACTGGCAAAGTCACTTGGTGATATATGAGACCTATACATCAACTTGTGAAATATGGAGTACAACAGAGTGTCACTGCCACTGGACTTCTGCCTAGTCGGAGAACGTTCAGAAACCATAGTGGATTCCTCCATGGGTGGCCCCCTTTCTGCCGGGAAAAGCCAAATGGATCGGTATTCTTGGAGGCAACAAGGCAAGGGAGTTGGTACTTGTTTGATCTGTAAGGACAACCTGGAACAAAATCAATGCCTTCCATTCAGTCTGCCGCATAAGGAAGAAAGCATCTTTCTAGGTAGGAATGCAGCTGTCAATCAATTACTCTGACTGATTAAAAACCACTTTGACCTGCTGAAATGGTGCCATGATTAATCAGACCAGCAATTTTTTTAAAAAGTATCTTGTTCTGTTTCATTGCAAGCAGCTTCTAAAAAAAACCTGCAGATAGCCAACTCTCTCAGTAGAGGCATCCCCTTCTTCTTCACACTGGAGGGAATGCCTCTTATAGCTGCTGTGACATACATGTGCATCACTTTAAAAACAGAAGGAGCATGCTTTTTTTGTTCCACAACAATTGCTGTTATATGGACCTGAATGTATGCAGATTAAATTTATAGCCCAGTCCTATGTGCACTCACTCAGAAGTAAATTCCATTATGTTTAATGGGGCTTACTCCTATGAAACTGTGGATAGGATTGCAGCCTTAAGCAATCAACTGACTAAGGGCCCAATCTTATCCAAATTTCCAGCACCGATGCAGCGGTAATTCATGACTGTCCCTCAGTTGCAGGATGCAGTGCATGCCCTTTTTGGCACCTCAGCACCAGCATTGGAAATTGGATAGGATTTGGCCTTTCCAGCATCAGGATAAAGGCAATGCAGCTCCAAGGTAAGGGAACATACATTCCTTTATCTCGAGAGGCCTCCGTGTCTACGGCTCCACTGCAGGGTGCAGAACATGCCCCATTGGCATAGCTATGTCCGTGCTGGAAGGTTGGTTAGGCTTGTGCCCTAAACTTAATAGGATTATTCAGACATGAGTCTTCTTCTCGGTAACAGCCTTACTTTTGAGGGGGTTTTTTGCTTCCCTTAGCCTTGCTGAATTTATCTAAGTGCCAAGGATTGGTATAAAGTGCTACATTGCAGCTTTATAATGTTCAACATGAGGGAATTGTCATAGAAGTGTATTTACCCGGGGGGGGGGGCACAGTAAGTAATGCAGATGTTGCCATCACTGCCCAGAATGGCTCAGATGGCAAGTGGGAGGGGCTGCTTATGCAGCACCTGCAATGCTTACTGTGCCGCCGTCCTGTAGCTACACTATGGGCAGCCCCATCTAAATCCTCACGTTAGTTCAGCCGAGTTCAGCGGGCTGGGGGAGGGCCTGATCTGAGCAAGCCCATTGGGGCGGCTGGCGCCTACCCCAGGGTAAAGGTGCAAACATGCCCTTGCCCCAAGGAGGCTCCAGCCAGCTCCTAACTTGCACTGGATATAGCCAGTGGTGTCATTCAAATGATTTAGGAACAGGGACTCACTTTTGATTGGCACTTGTCGGGAACCCGGAACCAGCCACGGAGCCCGTTAGGATCCGGAACGCCCGTTCTGGTCCGTTCCCCCTGAATGACATCACTGGATATAGTGCAAGCATGCTGGCCTGCCCCCTCCAGCCCTAGTTAGGATTGTCATAAAAATCAAGAATGGGGCACGGTTTTGAATTGCGTCTGGGACCCACCCAAGACCTCCACTACAGCCTTCTCTTATCCAGCTGCCACCTCCACTGCTCCAGGCCCTGGATTAGACAGAATGGTGCAGAGGAGGAAGTGAATAGGGAAATGGGGGGGGGGAGACGGCCACTTCCTCCTCTGCTCCATCCTTCTGTTTCTTTTTGAATCAAAGGTGAGGGAGGAAGAGGGGCCTTGGCTCATTTGTTACCCGAGGCAGCCACCTTAGCCGACTTTGTGATGGGCCGGCTCCAATTGGATTTCGGTTTGCATCCTTTTGTCAGAGTGGATAATTGTTCTAAAGAGAGACTTTCTGCCAAGTTGTTTTTGGACAGTTGTTTTTAGTTTTAGTTGTTTTTAGTTTCAGCTGCTAGGCCAGTTCCATCTAGATCATCAGTGGGGGTGAATAATAATGGAGCTGTGATTGAAATGCAGGCTTATTTATATTTTGAAGCTATTTTGGTTCTGGTGTGTGACTATGCCAGGGAAAAGTACAGGCAACAACTATATGCGAAGCGGGGCCATTAAGTGTTCTAGCTCAGTGTTGTCAATATTGACTGGTAGCAATATTGGGTTTCTCCAGGGTTTCGGACTGGAATTTTCCCTCTGCCCCACCTTGACATTGGAGGGACTGAACGTGGGACCTGCAAGATGCTCTTCCATGTCACTATGGCCTTGCTTGCTTCCTTTCTTGTATAAGAGAAAGAAAATATTAATTATAATCCCCACCCTGTCTGGCAATGAGTAGCTGCTTGCTTTTCTTTATTTATATGATGCCTTGTAATTTCTTCAGTATCTCAAAAAGGCACCTGCATCAAGGCATTGGTGTCTACGGTTAGTTGGTGGGCAGCCCAATCCTAAACTGTGTCGGAGCACGCAGCCAGCCTGTGTTTGCATCCAACACAAGCTGGGAGGCCACTGGAACTCACCTTGGGGTAACCCCCTGCCAGCCCTATGGGTAGGGGTGTGTTTATTTGGTGGTACTTTTCCAAAATTCATTGATTACAATAGCAAATTGCAGCGTTGTGTGTTTAGTCTGCATTCCCAATCAGAGTTCTCATTTTTACTCACTTTAAATGCTTTAAAAGTGTACTGGGTAGATCATACAGGTGAAACGGTGTCGGCAGATGTAGCCACAGTATTATTTCTAATTGGAAAAGTGGTCTATTTTAATTGAAAGACCAAAATGCAGTGTGTTGTGTTTTTGTTCAGATATTTTAACCGTCAAAAGGCAGTTGTTAATGCCCAAAAGACAGTTTTCAACAACAAAAGAGAAAACCACCCCTATCTATAGGGCTGCTCAGATCTGCGCCAGCGAAATTGCCCAGGGACAGGGGTTAGGATCTGCCAGATCCTAGGAAGTGCCAGATCTGGGCTCCGCCCCCTCCCTGGATTGGCCCTCCCATGGGGTAGCTCTCTCTCTCTCTCTGCTCTCCCCCTGCCCTGTTCTGCCTCCCTGTAGCCCTCCCCCCACCATACCCAAGCCCCCATGTTATCCAAACTCGGCTGGCGTGGGCCTGGTTTACCTGGGTGGCCCAGCGATGTCCGTGGGCTGGTGCAACTCCCTGCGCCAGTCCAGTGCCTCCTGCACTGGTGCAGACGTGCCTTATGGCACACCTGCAACAGTGCTGGGCTGGTGCAAGTGACATGGGCCGGCCTAACAGGAGCTTAGGATTGTGCCCTGATTCATCATCGGCCTAGTTACCAATTCATCCACCGAGGCTGCAATCGGATTTGCATTTGTGTTCGAGGCAGCCCCGACTGAGCTCAGTGAAGCGTACTTCTGAGTAGACATGCATAGGTTTATGCTGTGAAGTCGTCATTGTTACTCCCAATTTTTTAGAGACTGTTTTTCAACGAGTTTCCCGAAGCAGTTTATGGTGCATGAATGTATAAATACTAACTTTGAATAGCTTGACAGCCCACAGGGATTTTGCTACAAAGCCGTTTTGTAGCGTGACCTTTCAGCTCGGTTTTGGCCTTGCCCACTTGCCTTCCCTCTTAGCACAAGTCCCTGATCTATGGGTGGAAAGCAGCCCCTCTTGCCACCCAGGTGGAGCAATGCCGGTCTTCTGCTTGTCACTGCTTGCCCTCATTCTTTGTACATGGAGCCCAGTTTGTGGTGCAGCGGGGAAGGCATTTTCCCAGCCTCCAAAAACATTACTTGGCATAGAGGCTAACCACCTTAAAGCTGGCGTTGGGAACACGGATTTCGAAGAGAGTGTAAAAGAGGGCAGGAAAAATGTGCTGCAAGTGAAGCCCTGCTTTGTGGTCTGAGTTTCTGTGTTACGCAATGGTTGTCTTAGCACACTGGGGTCTCATTTACATTTCATGTGAATATTGTTATCGCATGGAACAGAAATCAAATGGGTACTTCTAGCCAAGAAAGCCGATCTGGTCATAAAGTGATGGCGGCCTTCTGTACATTGGTTCTGTTCAGGGCTGCCCCAAGGCATCACCTTGGCAGCTGTCACGGTGCCCCAAATATGTTCAGGGCATCACCTTGGCAGCTGTCGCGGTGCCCCAAATATGGCTCCCTCCTGTGCAGGACTTTGCAAAACCTAATAATGCCCCTCACTTACATGATGAGAGTTGGCCCCTGCCTTCATTACTCCTCCTTCCACTCTCTAGATTAAGTGGTTTCCAAACTGTGGGTCAGGACCCACCAGTAGGTTGCGAGCCAATTTCAGGTGGGTTGTGAAGCACCTAGAGCAGCCATATTGAAAATATGGGAAGATGGGATGCTGGATAGGGGAAGGACTGTGTGATGGTTTTATTTGTGTTAAGGTTCTAAATAGGATCCCCCTTTTTTTGATTCCCTTTGCTATTGGAAAATGGCTGAAAAATAACCCAACTTATTGCTGCTTTCTCAGGAAAGCAGCAGGCTCTGGCATCACAATGACAGCACTCCTGGTCATGACATCACTTTTGGGGGGGGGCAGACAGATTGTCGTTCTAAAAAGTGGGTCCTGGGGCTAAAACATTTGAGAACCAATGCTCTGGATTAAAAAAATAAAAAAGGAAGAGGGGAATGGAGTGGAAGAGGAGAAGAGAGTGAAGGGTAGCTAATTGGGTTTGGAGAGGCTCAGACCAGTGGTGTAGCTAAACCATTTGCTACCCCATGCAAAGAACATAAGAAGAGCCATGCTGAATCAGGCCAAGGGTCCATCTAGTCTAGGTTCTTATACCTCACAGTGGCCCACCAGGTGCCTCAGGGAGCACACAAGACAATGAGATGTCTACATCCTGTTGTCACTCCCTTGTATCTGGCATTCTGAGGTAAATTTCTGAGGTAAATAATAACTTGCAACTCAGTCTGGGCCTTAAGAACCTAAGAAGAGCCCTGCTGGATCAGGCCCAGGGCCCATCTAGTCTAGGTTCCTGTATCTCACAGGGGCCCACCAGGTGCCTCAGGGAGCACGCAAGACAACCAGATACTTGTATCTCAATGCCACTCCCCTGCACCTGGCGTTCTACCACCCGTGCACCCCCCCCCCGGAAGACACCAGAAGAAAAAAATTTTTGTAGCCCCCCCCCCCCCATGTAGCCCCTTCTGTTCTGATTTGCACATAAAGATTCATCCCCAAAGTAGTTGCTCTCCGCAGCAGTGGTCAAAGCAAAGCATCGTCGCCACAGAATTAAAGCGCAATTGACACAGGAGCCACACCCAAAGTAGTCCCAGGCGATAGCCCACCCATCCCCAGCAGCCAGCAGCGTGTAGCCCTGCACAGCTGCTACCTGCTGCCCTTATGTAGTATAGCTGTGCCGCTGGCCCAGACAGTACTGTGATCCCAGCCCAGCTGGCAGTCGAGGAACAGAGCCCGTGAAAAATGTCAACCCTGGATGCAAACGTTTGCTTGCTTTCCTAGATGCATTGACTCCGTTTGGCTTCGATCAGAGCTAAGGTCTGCTCAGCAAAGATGGCACCAAAGATGACTGTAATGGCACAGGGTTGACTGCTTTCACTCACTAGCTGCTGCGTTCAGCCTGAGCCTCTCTGCTGAAGCCACTGGGTTGGGGAGAGCTGCTTATCTTCTCTGCAGCAGCACTGCAAAGGCCAGCTTGGACACAGGGCAGCCTAGTGGTCCTTCTGTTGGACTGTCTGAGGCTTCTCTCTCTCTCCCCCCCCCGCAGGACTGCTGTGCTCACAAAAAAGGCTTCAGAACAAGCATCAACCTGACATTGGCTCTGTCCTGACTTCTGATCCCTTCTCTTTTTCCCGTGCAGGTCTCCTTTTCAGAATCTGGCTCCTTGGGGAACTCCTCTGGCAGCGATGTGACTTCCTTGTCTTCCCAGCTCCCCGACACCCCCAACAGCATGGTCCCCAGCCCAGTGGAGACGTGAGAGGAACTCCCTCCACCACCCAAGCCCACGGACTTTCGCATGCTCCTGCTCCCTGCATGAGATCCTGATCTCTGAGCAAACTCAACTCTAAATTATTATCTTTATTTAAAGTCCAGCTCCCTGTTCTTCCCTAGTCCGTCTTGGCTAGATCTGCTCTTAAGTCTGAGCTCCATTGCTTCTCCCAAGGAACAGCAGGAAAAAAACAACACAGAGCAAGTCTGCTGATGGATTCTGTTTTTCTCCATGCGAACCTCTGGATTTTATCAGGATTAGGCCTAAATCATGTAATAGTAGTTTTAGTGCACATTTTCCTTTTTTGTACTTTTTTTTTTTTTTTTGGAAAAAACAAACGGGGGCAGCCTTTCCATGAGGCCAATGGAGGTGGTTGTCTCAGGTGGCAGCTTAGAGGGTGTCTATGCCTGCCTGTGCCTGCTTCTGCCATTCCTCCCCTTCCTGTTCCCTGGTTTCAAAAAGGAAGAGAATACAGCAGAAGAGGAAATGTGGAGAGGAGAGAGGTAGGCTAGAGTGTCTTGACACTCTAGCCCATCTCTCTCTTCTCCTCCACATTTTCTCATTTGGTACATTGCCTCAGGTGCTAGAAGGACCTGGGCTGGGCCTGGAAAGAATCAAGCCTGATCCACCCAGAACTTCTGGTGCTTCCCTAATTTCGGCTGGTTGGAGCCAACTCCATCATCTCAGACTGTTTACTGTGTTGTGTTCATGACAACCAGATCCGCACACTCATCACCAACCACCACGTGGCGTCGTCCCGTTTGCCGCGCTACACGAAATGTCTGGAAAAGCCTTGAACTTTGTTTGTTCGTTTGGTGGCACAGGAGGGGAATATGTTTTTTTTCTCCCTGAGCCTGCATGGAAAACTATCTGCAGGACTAAGTATTTCTTTTTTTTTTTCTCTTGCCAATGTTAACTTATGGAAGGAGGTGAGGTTGTTTGAGCCTTTGCAGACCAAAGTAAATTATTGTTATTTATTGTCATGGCAGCAGGTAATGGTGGGATTGATATTTTGACCTTAATAATAAAAGAACAAATACCAGATGAGAAAATGCTTCCGTCTGTGTGCATCACAACATGATCTTAGAAGGCAGAAATGAACAAAATGCCTCCCTAAAATATATCTGCCTGGTGAACATTACAGAAAAATAAAGTAGCATCATTAAGTTGAAGCATCTTTTTCACAACCACAGTGGCCATGTCCCTCAGCCTAAGGAATTGCTTACAAACTTTTTCAAAGGCCTGATCTATATGTGCAGGAAAATGGGGGGGGAGGGTTAGGGGGTAGTATAATGCTAACGGGACTGTACCACTTCAGCTGGGGGCGTCTTTTGATAGCTTCAGCGGTGGCACCAGCTTTTTGGTGGCATAGCAGTTAAACTGCTAAGTTGCGAGCTTGCTGACTGGAAGGTTGGCAGTTCGAGACCACGCGACGGAGTGAGCTCCTGTTGCTTGTCCTAGTTCCTGCCAACCTAGCAGTTTGAAAAAACGCGAGTAGATAAATAGGTACCACTTTGGTGGGAAGGTAACGGTGTTCTGTGTGCTACGGCGTTCTGTGTGCCACATGATCACAGAAGCTTGTCCTCGGACAAACGCCGGCTCTTCGGCTTAGAAATGGAGATGAACACTGCCCTCTACAGTCGGTCTAGACCATTTTGTCGTGGGGAAACCTTTACCTTTTTTACCAACTTTACAGAATGGCTATTTTACAGAACATCCATAAAAAGACATAAGAACATAAGAAGAGCCCTGCTGGATCAGGCCAAAGGCCCATCTAGTCCAGCTTCCTGTATCTCACAGCGGCCCACCAGGTGCCTCAGGGAGGCATGAGACAACAAGATGCTTGCATCCTGTTGCCACTCCCTTGCACCCGGTACCAGTAGCCCACCACCTTTGTAAGGAGGTTGCACAATCCATCATTGCCTATAGCCCATGATGGACCTTTCCTCCAGAAATCCGTCCAAGACCTTTCCTGCAAATAGAAAACTTAGAAAGGTTCTATCCCAAACAATTTCCAATTATGCTGGATTCTGCTCCTTGAACCTGAGAAGGAATTGATTGGAAGAGGAAGTGTGGGGGAGTGAGAGGAGAGTGACGGGCTAGAGGCAGAGGTATTCTGGCCCACCATCATTCTCTATACTTGTTCTTTTACACTCTCTTTTCAAATTCAGAGAAGAGGAAGAATAATGGTGAAAGTGACCCTGCAGATGGGTAAAGGTAAAGGCTTCCCCACAATCCAATGGTCTAGTCATGACCAACTGTAGGGGTGTGTGCTCAACTCTAAGCTGAAGAGCCGGCGTTTGTCTAAGGACAAGTTTCTGTGGTCATGTGGCCAGGATGACTATAGGCCAAGGCGCACAGAATGCCGTTACCTTCCCACCAAAGTGGTACCTATTTATCTACTTGCATTTTTAGATGCTTTCGAGCTGCTAGGTTGGCAGGAGCTGGGACAAGCAACGGGAGCTCACTCCATCGCGCAGTCTCGAACTGCCAACCTTCTGGTCAACAAGTTCAACAACAGCGGTTTAACCCGCAGTGCCACCACGTCCCTTGCAGGTGGATACATTCTGCCTAAGATGACAAGCTGCCCAATCCTGAGCTGCCTGGCTGCCTTAGCAAGTAGCAATAGCCAGGTGGCTACCGTTGCATTCTGAGGCAGCCAGGCAGCCATGGGGGGGCTCTGTGGGAGAAGGGGACGTTGCCCTCTCCCTGCCCAGGAACACCCTCCCACCCTGCTTAAAAAGTCTGCGGCAACTGGTTCACGCACTGCTCGCCAGCCTGTCACCTCCAGATGGTGTGGTGTGGCATTCACCTGGTGTTCACCCAGGGCTGAACCCTTAGGTTGGCCTTAGTTGGCCTCATGGCACCGCTATGAGGAATCATACAAGCCTACAGTTCGCATTGTTTCTTGGACAAAATCATGACAGTTAAAGCAGTCTAAAGTTGATTTATACTTAGATGCACCCCTTGCCAACTGTCTTGCAGGCTGGAGCCAAGAGGGCAAGCATGACAGAACTGGGGCAGCAGGGAGGGAGTCTTAATTCATTTCCCTTGATCATGCTCGGCTTCTTTGAAGTTCTAGCTCCTTTCTGCAGTATGCAAAGCTGTGCAGCTGACCTTGAATTTTGCCCTTTCCCTTCCCTCAGTCCCACCCCTACAGTGTCTGCTCTGTTGTCTGTGCCTCACCCTGTGATTCAATGGGGCTGGCACCCAGGCAGAATCAGCTGGTGATCTGGGCATACGCTTTGGGAGGCACCCAAGGTGCGCTGAGTCCCTGTTGGATTTGAAAATCCAGCATCTGCCCCATCTTTGTAGGACAGCCATTTTCAACCAATGTACTGTAGCACATGGGTGTGCCATCAATGGCCTACAGGTGTGCTGTGGGAATTTGGGGAAGGGTCATTTAGGGCCATTGGGGGATGAGCCCCCACTAGCAGCATGGTGTGCCCTGTCAAGTTTAGCACCTTGCCAGTGTGCCATGAGAAGAGAAAGTTGAACATCTCTGCGGTAGGAAGATAGGAGGCTGCTATATACTGAGAGCGCAATTCTAACCGGGAGTTATGCTGCCACAGTTAGGCCAGCAAAATTGGGCCAGGACCAGGGCCACTGTAAAGTGTGTTTAGACCACTCTCCGAGTCAGGGAGGATGGCGCACATCTGTGTGCTGGCCTTTCTGACTCCAAGAGTGGTCCAAACATACTTTACAGTGGCCCTTGTGTCAGCCAAACTTTACTGGTCTAACTATACCGGCATAACTCCAGGTTAGGGTTGCGCTCTGACTCAGACTATTGGTCCACTTAGCTCAGTCCTGCCAACTCTGATTGGCAGCAGCTCTACCCGGAGATGCCAGGGATTGAGCCAAGAGCTTTCACTCATGGACTCCTCCTGGAGTGATACCAGGCCCAGATATTTTCAGTTCTTCCCTGACTAGAGACCCAAATCTTCCACACAGAGATGAAACAACTATATTAAGCTTATGATTATTCACTGGCCTTTGAAATGAAAATGGCTCATCTTTCTGACTAATTTTGATGTGTTGAACACGCAAATGACAAGTACATGCATTGTGTACATAAGTAATGATGGGGAAAAATGTGCACATTTACCTGTACATGTCTATGGAACTGTGTATTGTGGATCGCTCACAAACTGTAGCCAATTTTGCATTTTCATGATCATATTCGTATTCAGCACCTCAAAATCTGTAAGTAATGACTAATTTAATCCTGGGGGCATGACCTTTGTAAAATTTGTTGTCCATTGTTTAAAAATAAAAAGGGGGTTCAGCCTCAACTTAGACCTCTTCCAATGTACGATGAAATATGCTATTATAAATCTTCCCATTTTCTTGATGCATTATGCATCAAATCTGCTGGAAAAGTCTTCTGTGCAAGACCCATTTAAATGACCAGAATACTCATTTCACAAGTCCATGTACTGTTGTGCTGTAGTGGTTCCTCTCACTTCAAGGTGCTTGTGTGGGAGAATTATCCCGGAGCTTGTGCCAGTGGCATACTGCACTGCCCTGCGCCCAGGGCAGAGGCATCACTGCATCACATGATCTCATGACATCACTTCCTGGTTCTCTCTGAAGAAGGGGTCACGGGCGGCTCCATGCTCTCTGTTCCTTCTCCGGTGGAGGCTACCCTTCAAGGGGAATCCCACAGGAGAAGGAACGGTGGTGCGAAGCCACCAGCACCCATCCTCTGGAGAGAAGCTGGAAGTGACTGCTTTGGAGTGTTTGAGAAGGAACAGGGCATGAAACTGCCAGCACCTCCCTCCGGGTGCTGAACTTTCCCGAACACCATGGATGGGGTGCACCACCACCACTACTGCTTGCAATGGAGTCTGTGCCTGGTGCCCCTCCCACCACGGCACCCAGGCCACCTGCTCTTTCTTGCCACACCCAAGATATGCTCCTCGCTTAAGTCCTTAATACCCCCAAAATATTCTGGCAACCCATGTCTCCATCTTTGCAAACTGTCAGAGTTCCATTTTTAAGATGGGGAATTGGGGCCAAGTTGCTTACCCCAAGCAACCAAGGAAGTCTATGGAGGAGCAGAGAAATGTAATTATTTCTTAATAGGTTATTTACAAGCCCGTGACATTCGACACATTTGTTTCCTCCTCTCCAGGACTAAGCTCATCACTCTGCCTGCTGCATGCCAGATGGAATGCAGGCTTTTTGACCCCAAAGTTGAGGACATCTGAATTAGGCTTGTGTCTACACTCTGCCATAATATATGTTTTGTGCCAGGATATTCTATAGGAGAAAATGGAACAACCTCAGCAAATTATTAGCTTAATTGATTTTGCTAGAAAAATGTTTTTCTATTAAAAAAAGGGGGGGAGGGAAAGAAAATCTGGATAAGGAATAAAGGCCACAGTGCCTATCATTACAACTTCTAATTCTCAGAGGCTATAGTTTCAATGATCATGTTTTTTGCTGGAAAGAGCCCCTGATCTAGCAGGGCTCTTCTTTATGAGGACTAGGCATGACCCTTTTCCTAAACCACATATTGCCTAGAGTTGCTCCAAGCAAATCTACTAAGAAGTGGGCCCATTACCATTCCAGTTTCCAAACTAGAAGAGCTGGGCCACCCTTGAGCCTGACTGAGGACCTGCTTCAGGTGATAGATTGAAATAAAAGGGGACTCCTGCCACTCCTGTCTCTGTCCACTCGCCATGCTATTTTGATTTAAAGTGGAAGGTGGGAAGCAGAACTGAAGAGACTGTGTGAAGGCAGATGGTGGGGCAATGTCGGTGGGATAGAGGCTTGGGGGTGTCATGTAGTGGACTTGTGGAGGGGCATGGATCTCCAGAGTGCCTGACACCACCTCTACTTTTATTACCATGCTCAGTGACCAAGGCCACCCTACTCCCACCAAGACCCACTGTTATAGGCTGTACTCCACCTGCAAGGCTGCATCATGCTGTATTCATTTATTTGGCAACAACCTGTCTGCCACTGCTAGGAGCTCAGAGCAGTGGTTCTCAAATGGTTCGGCACCAGGACCCACTTTTTAGAATGTCAGTCGGTCCAGGGCCCAACAGAAGTGCTGTCATGGCTGGAAGTGCTGTTGTTGTGACACCAGAACCTGCTGCTTTCCAGAGAATGCAGCAATAACTTGGGTTCTTCTCAGCCATTTTCCAGTAGCAAAGTGAAAGGAAAAAAAAAAACCTATTTAAAGCCTTGACACAAGCGACACAACCACAGAGCCCTCCCCCCTTTCCAATGTCCCATCTTCCCATATATTCAACATGGCTGCTCTAGGTACTTTGCGACCCACCTGACTTGTGACCCATTGGTAGGTCCAAACCCACAGTTTGGGAACCACTGGCATAGAGGGTCTTTGTGCTTTGGGTTAAAGGTGTGTGTGTGTGTGTGTGTGTGAGAGAGAGAGAGAGAGAGATTTGAGAAGCTAGAAAGCTAAGTCTGAAGCCTACATAATCACTGCTTTGTCTTATCTAATCATGTTCATGGGGAGATGCTTGGAGCCAAGCATCTCCTATGTAAGCATACAGGCATACCCTGGTATCCACTGATTCAGTATCCGTGGTTTCAGTTATCCACGGACACCTATTAAAACAATAGGGGAACATTAAACACATCTCACTTTTTAACCTTGTTGCAGCAAAATCACTGATGTTCCCATATCTTTAAAAAGGCGCCCCCAGTATCCACAGTTTCACGCATCCACAGTGGGGTCCCGAATGGACCCTCCAGCAGATACTGGGGCATGCCTGTGCTGTGTGGCATGTGTTCACCGTAGAACCCACTCTGCTATATCATGTTCCCCAGAACTAACCGCTAGTTCTGGCCCCCATTGCCAGGGGCCCTGGGCAAAGTCCAGCACTGCTTTGTTTGAAGCCTGACAGTCTGCCATGATCTAGTGAAGAGCGGTGACCACTAGACCAATAATGCATCTAACCTTTCCCAAGATCTTCAGAATTGCCATCTAGGGACAAAGGTGGCCCAGAAAGGGTCCCTCTAATGCTGCATCCTGTCACCCACAGTGACCACTCACTCTCGTGTCTCTAGGAAGCCCACAAACAACACGTGGACTGTTTGCATTCCCCGCAACAGATACTCAGCGGCCTACTGCAGGCAACCTCGGAGGGTTCCGTTTACGCGCAATGGGTGAGCTTCCCCAGCTCCAGAAAGTGTCTCTAATGTCCCTTTAAACGAATCCGAGGCAATGGCCACTAACACGCGGCAACACACTCCACGTGCCAACCCCTAGAAACTGGGCGTGATCTGTTTCTGCGCACGGAGCAAGGAGGTTGGCACGGAGCAGTTCCGTTTCGCCCCCGCGTAGCCGTCGAGAGGCTTCCAAAGGAGGCGTCCAATCCCCTTTCCAAAGGCGACGGCGATCCCCACCGCCACGACGCAACGCTAGGCAGGTGCGCCCCGCCCCCCGTTTAGCTCTCCGATCTGCGGCGCTGCAGTTCAGCGCCCTCCCTCCTCTGCTCCCCGCGCGGCCGCCTCGCTCCAGGTCCCACCCCGAGGAGCGCGGCGAGGGCGGGAGCGGGCGGGGAGAAGAGCGATTTGTCCCCGCTGTCCCCGGGGTGCATTTAGGCTGCGATCAATCTCGTGGCGTTTATTAATTCTCCTGTCTAGACGGCGGAGGGGCCGGGCGGCTGCTTATCTGCGCCTGGCATCACCTGCAAGCGATACTGCAGGGGAGGGAGATGCTGCACCGGCTTCGTCTCGGCTACCGGGGGCGGGAGGCCTGCTGGCTGGCTGGCTGGCGGCTCCCAGAGCCAGTCTGGCACGTCCAGGTTTATTTTCTCTCTCGATCGCAGGCGGGGCCGGCCGGGACTTGTGCGGAATTGGCCTTCGGTGGGACATTTCAAACCCACCAGCAGCAAGTCGGCAGATGCCGCATCTCTGGACAAAGGCAAAAGCGGCGCGCGCGTTTTTCGCCAGGGAAGCGTGGCCCGCCAGTTCGGGGAGTATCAACCCACGGATCCCGCGATCACCCCCTTCCCCGTTTCTTGCAAAAGCCGCAAACCTCAGCACGCTTCCTCAGACTGGGTTCCGGGAACTTGGTGGCGGGCTCCAAATACTTGATCCTGGCATCTTAAATCTGTGCGAACTCCCTCCCCCGGCCTGGTATATACATTCAACAAAATGTGCTGGTAGAAGCTCTTTTGGTGCTTGCAGAGAGTTTTTAACTGGAAAGGGGAGGAGGAATTCCTAAATGTGATTCCCCCGCAATAAGAAGTGGTATGCTCCAGTCTCTGTAGCAGCCATTTTCAACCTTTTTCATCTGATGACACCTTGGATGACACACTGAAAAGGCACTAAAATTGTCAAGGCACACGATCCATTTTTTGACAATTGCTAAGGCACACCATACAGCCAATGAACTCCCCTCAAATTCCTGCGGCACTCCTGTGGACTACTTGGTGTGCTGCGGCATAGCGGGTGAGAATGGCTGCTCTGTAGCTTCTCTGCTTCACCAACTCAGCCAGCTCCATATCTAGGCCAGGCCTAAGTTTGGCAGAACTTTCTTCCAAGTAAAGGCACTTTCAGACATGCTCTTTGCAGCTCCAGCCAGTCATTTTTTTCCCTGCTTGCAGAATTCCATCATTCCTTTCACACCTGGTAAATACGCCTGGTCTGAGTGGGTGGCGGGGTTGAAATGCACTATGTCCAGGTCAGGGCAAACCAAAGTCCTGAACCCTGAAATAGCATGTCAAATGCCTTCTCTTTTGCCTCCCCTAATGCCAACACCCCCTAGTTGCCAGTGATGCACCATCCACTCCTTCCATCATGCCTCTCCATCTCTAGAGTGAAACAGGATAAGGGGAATAGAGCAGAAGAGTTAGTGTGGAGGATAGGAGAGTGGTTGGCTAGAGTGTCTCTGTACTTCCTCTTTTGCTTCATTTCCTGCATTTTTGAATTCACGGGGTAGGGAAAGAAGCAGCAGCAAACCCCACTGCCTTCTAAGGTGGATGCTTCAGTCAGCCTCAAGGATGTGCTGGCAATGGTTAAGAATATAAGAAGATCAGGCCAAAGGCCCATCTAGCCCAGCTTCCTGTATCTCAGTGGTTTTTGAACTTTTTAGCACTGGGGCTCACTTTTTAGAATGACAATCTGTCTGGGACCTGCTGGAAGTGCCACCGTTGGGACGTCAGAGCCTGCTGCTTTCCTGAGAATGCAGCAATCAGTTGGGTGATTTCTCAGCCATTCTCCAATAGCAAAGTGAACCAGAAAGAAAAAAAATCCTCTTTACAACATTGACACAAGCAAAACAGCCAAACAGTCTGTACATTCTCCAGTAATTCCAGAAGAGGGCGGTCGTAACTTCCAGGAAGTACTTCCTCTGGCTTGCTTACATACTGCCAGAAAGCCAGATGGAGTTCCAAGATGGAGAAGGCCTTCTCTTGGGTCACTGCCAACCAAATCTTAGATGACCGCAAGACTCGCAAGAGGGGCTCCCCAGCCAACGAAGGTTGGGCTACTGTCTCCTGGCACGTAAAGCTCCTTCAAAAGCATCCCTTGACAAATGTTTCCTTTACAGAAGGTACAGTTAGTCTTAGAGCTAAGGGATGTTATCCGCTTCCTTACATTAGGGCTAATGAGTTCGGACCAGTCTCGGAGTTGGAGAATGGCACATGTCTGTGTGCTGGCCTCTCTGAGAGTGGTCCAAACATACTTTACAGTGTACCTTGTACCAGCCAAACGTTGCTGGCCTAACTGTGCCGGCCTAACTCCAGGTTAGGATTGCGCCCCAAGAGTAGGCCAAGCATACATTACTGTGTCCTTTGGGCCGGCCAAACTTTGCTGGCCTAATTTGTGCCGGCCTAACTCCTGGTTCGGATTGCGCTCTTATTCAGGTCCTAGTCTACCTCTGATTACCTATTGATCTACCTCTGGAGATGAACCTGTATGGGCTGCCTCTACAGTGCACCAGTAATGCTCACTTTTATCACAACCATTCTCTGGGCTATTAACCATCTATCAGCTGAACATAAGGAGCTTGTTGTATTGCTATAGCAAAGTAAATATACGTATATTGTATGAATACAGAAATACACTCATTCTCCCATAGGTTGGGACAAAAGCTTGATTAGAGTTTAACATGCCCTGATCCCCTGCAACCATCGCAGTCTGGCCCTTCCTGGGTGCCAAAGCACTGCCCATTGTAATACTGAGGGAAGAGGCTTCCATGCAAACACATCAGAGATGGCTTCTTCTGCTTCCATATTCCGTGTGTTTCCGTGTGTGTGCGCGTGTGCGTGTGTGTGAAATATTATTTAAGCTCCATTTACAATTGTTCAAGATTCCTTGCCCACTCACTTTTGTTAAATTAAGCCTCAAGACATGCAGGCAAAGAGGCTCAGTTCAGGAGGCCCTTTCAATTAAACATTTAACTGCAATCCTAGTCTAGTTTCTTGGGAAGTTAATCACCGTTGTCTTAATTATTTATGGCTTTTTGGCAAAACTCTGGCTTGATCAGAAGTATTTATACAGTCTGTTGGACAACAAACATGCAGGAAATCCCATCCTCAGCAAGTTGTTACCATTATATGGACTAGCCCCTTCTGGAAGAGAGAAGGTGGGGAGCAGTTTCTTCAGCTCAGACCTTCAGTGGTCCCACCTCCCACTGCGAAGGAAGCACTTAGGTAGGTTTAATCAATAATTTTTCCCTGGTACAGGATTAAGGAACACCTGTGTGGATTATTTTCCAAGAATCCCAAGGAGTTCAGAGGATTTGCTGAGATCCTGTTTATTACTGAACTGAGTTTATTACTGAACTATGCAACACTTTAGGATTTTGTGTTAAATCCGAAAGTTCCTCCTTGTCTAGATCCTCCTTGTTCCTCCAGTTCCTCCTTGTCTAGGCCACTCTTACAATTGAATCAAGGTTTTTTCAAGCTGTTCTGGGCACCAGTCCTCATTTTTCTGGTGCTGGCATTGTCTTCTAAAATCATTTTTCCAGTAATGAGAACACAACAGTTACAGATGTTAAATCAGGTTCCAAGGCTGGAACCAGGGTTGGCCTCAGGAGCTGCAGGGCCCAACTGGAACCTTTTTACTGCAGGAGCCCAGGTTCACAGCCAAGGTGTGTAGAAACTTACAGATATAAATATAATTTATTAGAGACTTGATATCTCTATGGTAGAATGGAAAGCAACCAAAATGTGTGCTTAAAAAGTGCATGCAAGTTAATGGACCAAATGGATCTAAGCACATTTTAATATAAAATTGCATACAGGCTGGAGTTCTGTTCTAGACTCCACAGTGGATACCTGAAACCGTGGATACTGGGGACACCTTTTTAAAGATAGGGAAACATCAGTGGTCTTGCTGCAACAAGGTAAAACAAAGATTTGTTTAATGTTCCTCCATCTTTTTAATAGGCGTCCCAGTATCCATGGTATCTGTGGATAACTGAAACTGTGGATACTGAGGGCGCAATCCTAAACTGAGTTAGACCAGCATAAACTAAGCCAGCAAAGTTTGGCCAGCACAAGGGACACCATAAAGTATCTTTAGATCACTCTCGGATTCAGAGAGGCCAGCACACAGATGTGCGCCATCCTTCCTGACTGAGAGTGGTCCAAACGTGCTTTATGGTGGCCCTTGTGCCAGCCAAACTTTGCTGGCCTAACTGTGCCAGCCTAACTCCAGGTTAGGATTGCGCCCTGGGGCATGCCTGTACATATAAGCAAACAGAACGCGTAGATTACCTTTGAAACCTATATATTACAAAACCATTTGTTTTAGTGACTGTGGAATAATTTAGTAATATATTAATATTTTTAGTTAGAAAAAATTCAAAATGTCCATTGCAATATGTTACGCGCATTCAGTTATACTAGATTACCCTAGCGCAAGGCCCCCTTAGCCCAATCAGGAGCAGCACTGGGAACAGAGAGTCTTTGAATGTGGTGGAACGTTTATCATTGGGGGGCTTAAATGTAAGTTACATAATTAGTGTTTGGTTAGATTATTTTAGGTGAGTTCAGTTCCAGGAAGAAGAGGATTAATTTCAATTTAACATCCCTGTGCGTCCATCAGAAGTGAAGGTGCCATGTCCTGTAACAAGAAAATCTTAGGATATCATTCTAGAAAGCCTTGGTGATCCATGAAGTCCAATTCAAATCTTTCAAAAATTTTTGGCCCAACTCACACATGCAGACACAGCCACCTTTACTTATCCCTTCATAACAGTGTCCATACGAAGAACTTAATATTCATGCTTAGGATCCTAATCTTAAAGAATTTAACACTGCATATTTTAGAGTAGTGGTTCCCAAACTGCGAGTCAGTGGGTTACGAGCCAATTTCTGCTGGGTTGCGAAGCACCTGGAGCAACCATATTGAAAATATGGGAAGATGGGATGCTGGAAAGGGGGAGGGCTGTGTGGTTGTTTTGCTTGTGTCAAGGTTATAAATTGGCTTTTTTCTTTCACATTGCTATTGGGAAATGTCTGAGAAATAACCCAACTGATTGCTGCATTCTCAGGAAAGCAGCAGGCTCTGGCATCACAATGTTGGCACTTCTGGGTGTGACATCACATTTGGTGGGTCCCGGACAGATGGTCCTTCTAAACAGTGGGTTCCGGTACTAAAAGGTTTGAGAACCAGTTTTAGAGAAAGTTTAACATGTTTTTGGATGTACCCTATCCCAATAGGGTGAAGATAGGAGAAGGTGGAGGTAGCGGTAGAGAATTATGTCTGCATGAAGTACTTCCTGCAGCTACTCCTGTCAGTGCCTGGTTGCTGTGGCCCTGGGTCACAGTACTAAACTGGCACCTCCACTTGTCTCCTTTTGGTGTATTAGATTCTACCACTGCCATTAGTATTGAGGGTTCATGGGTTGGCTGGGTGAATCTTCGGATAGTTGTGGACCATTGGCTAGTGCCTAGCCTGGATAATCTCTGAAGCTTTCCTGGCTAGCTGCCATTCCTGGTTAACGTGTGCAAAATATGTTGTCTTTTTGAGGGTCCAGTCATTTCAAACCACTAGATCAAGGCTGTCTTTCTAATGCTGAGTTACTTCTGCTATGGAAAAGAAAATCCTCTCACTGGTTGTACTATTGCTTTTAATAACTTTATTGAAAACTCATTGCTTACAGCAGCAGATTGAGAATGGCTGTTGTAAAAAATGTACAAATTCTTTTGCAACAACATTTATACATTGAAAGTATAAACTGGATACCAAGACCCAAAAGTTTAACTGTTGTAGTATTTGGATTAATTTA
Source organism: Lerista edwardsae (assembly GCA_029204185.1). NCBI lineage: Eukaryota > Metazoa > Chordata > Lepidosauria > Squamata > Scincidae > Lerista > Lerista edwardsae. The sequence goes on from JAJKFI010000020.1 coordinate 7,874,221, forward strand.
AACACTCGCATCTACATTTATGATTTTGTGCTTCCTAAATAACTGAGTACATCAAGAGCGGTTGTATAAAAAAGTTTTACAAAACGTGACAAAACAGAATAAATTATTTTTTTACAAATTATATAACAAAACATTGAGCACAATTGATTGGGACGTTCTCTTGCACAATCCCCATTGAAATGAATGAGAATAAGAGCACTGCTTTTGCATAGATCCCATTCACTTAGTGGAGTTTGTGCAAGAAAACTTTCCAGTCAATTGTGCCTCATATATATATTTAGCAGCTTTACAGTGCAAAAGGTACTACATCATTGGGTATAAGGTACCATGATGTAGCATATATTAATACAAAAACTTATTTTCAAAGTGACAGAATGGAATTTTAAAGTACGTACAGTTCTTTTCACACAAATAGTGCAAATTATATATATATTATATAAATATATATACAGTATATGCATTGTGAGTATACAAATAATCTTTAGAACAGCTTCCTAGGGAAGGCAACAAATTGCTTAATAATTACAAAGGTTAAATCTTCTGAACATTAAAACGGAAGCTTATTTTTTCTCTTTCTTCAAAAAGAACTGTCGTGCTTCTTCCCAAGTCTGGCGAGGAAATCGATTTGCGAGCTCAAGGTAATCTTGAGAACTAAAGATCTTTTCTGAGGAATGAACACAAAGAGAATACTATTAAAAAAATAAAAAAATAAAAAAGTGAGGACAAAATTGCAGAGATGTTTTATTTACTGGAAAAGAAAAATGAACACATTGCAATGCAAATACAAGAGAAATACATCACACATCCTAAAAAATTACAAAGGAAAAGAAAACCCATATGCCAAATATGATCCTGAAAGTTATCTGAAAACATGACAAATAAGTATTTTTCAATACACTTATGTGACTGTTATCCATGGCATGATCTACTGTAGGAAGTCAGTTTTGATGCAATGCTGACATTCCAAATTTGGGTGTGCTGTTCTGAGAGAGATGGAGGCTTTTCCTGTTTGCAGGGATGCATATCTGGCAGTACTGAGTAAACTATAGTCACTTCCAAATCAGTGTTCTTAACCACATCCTTAAGATAACTCAACAATATGATTTTGGGATTGTGAGCAATAGCTAATAGATACTTGGTGTTCCATGACCAGACTTAAAACGGTAATCCAAAAAGGCTGCATTATCAAACAAGCCCCAACAAAGCACAGAAAGCCTGCACAAGAAAGGTTGCACATCACCAACAAGAATCATATCGTTGGTTGTAAATTTGACAACTTGTATGGGGTCAAATGCCACTGAAACAGTATCTTATAAAAATTCTTCCAGTTCAGCTGATAACCTGGGCTAAGAGTGCAAGACCACTGTTAACATCCAAACCTTGTGGCCAAAGTCATCCTCCTATTTCTTAATAAAACTACTGGACTAGTCACGTTTGATAGAGAAGAATAAAAGTGGCTTACCAAATCTTTGGAACGACTAGAACTAATCTCAAAGTGAGTTTGCTCTCTAAGGCCATTGCATTTTCTACATGATGATAAAACAGTATGTTTTGCTTGAAAGTATTGAAACCTCAAGCAAAATATACTACCTTCCTTACCAAGATTATATTTAATTTCCATAGCTCTAGTTTATTAATATTTTTCATTATGTATAACTAGAGCAGGTAATATCAAAAAGAGAAAAAATATAACGAAGAACAAAAATTTGGTAATTTTGTTAAACAAATGTATCCTTCTGTTGGAAGGTAGACCACTTCCAGGTAGAAATGTTTTCTACAGATTAGATCATGGCCTTCTTATGGATTGGGCCTCTGTGGAATTATTGAAAATCCGGCCTCCACTTGCACATTCGTACTCCATCATTTTATCCCGTTCCACATTTTACAAATCAGGGCAGTCCCATAAGAACTCTGCATGATGCGTGCCTTTTGGAAGTCTCAACTACTCCAAACAAGAACCCATTGCAAGTCCCTGCATATATTGGCTTGATTTCCATTTCCAAGACAGTGTGATGGCACATCTGTGTTTTCTTTGCTGTAGGTTCAGTTCGGTGCGTCAAAATAGTGAAGATGGTGAATGAGAGAACCATTATCACTGCTTGGAACTTAAAAATTATATAGCTTCATCATGAGAGAAGAACGCACTGCAATGTGATCTGAAAGTCGGCAGAGCCTATCAGAGAGCCTATCTGAACCCCAAAACTATAGGAGCCAAAATGACCCAAATGTAAGCCCTCCCCAAATCCCCTTGAAACTAGCCTCAGAAAACCCAAAAATTTAGGAGTGATTTTAAATTTAGCAATGACTTTTCCATAGGAAACAGAACCTCCATCCATGGATCAGGATGCAATTGACTTGTAAGTCTGATCACCTCCTAAACCTGACAATACAGCATATCGTCTGCCATTCTACTGCAAATGTGATATATGGATATACTATGTTTACCTCTTTGCTGAGAAGGCTGGTTGTCTGTTTGATTTGAACTCTGTGTGAAATCCTATAAAATAGAATCAATAGCATTTGTTTCTTAACTACTAGATTTTTTTTAATTATACAGTAAAAATAGATTCTGGTTTGCTGGAACACACTGGACTTAATTCCCAAATAAAAGTGCTACCACAAAACTTCTAGGCAATGCAACATAGCTTTGTTATTAAACACCACTTATCAAAATGCCTATTTTTATATTTGTAAAGTGCTTGACCTCAGCTTTGAAAGTTAGAATTTGGAAAAAAAAGGAGCCACAATATAGTGATAGTATAAAATCTTTAACAGATAACAAATTTGAGGCATAAAATACTTTTGATTGGCTCCTCCCGTTTTATTCTCCTGATTGGATCAGTGCACTTATTTCGGCAACGGTCATTCTGATAGCTCAGCACAATTTACTGCAAGTGTCTATTAATTTAAATTTAGCCGTGATGGCTGAAAAGGCTTTTTTTGTCATAGATCTGAGATTGTGAAACCATCCCTTTTAAAGAGGAGTTGCAATTTAGAATGCTTTAGGGTGGTCAGTTCTGAGAACTGCCAGTTAAAAGATTCATATCTAATAAAACTGGGAAAGGCCTTTTGCCGGAGAACTTGGAGAGCTGCTGCTCCGAAGAGAAGCTTGGGTGAGAGGAAGCAATGATTTAATGGTAGAAGGCAGCATATTTTGGAGAAATCTGCCAGATTGGGGCATCTGCTGAGACAGCCCACAGCCTATATGCTGACTGCAGAATACACAAGGTAGAGCTGGAAATAGTGTTGGCTACTGCTGTTCGCAATTGTCACTGTTCATGACAGTTATTTATTGCTGTCTATATTTTATTGATTACATTGTTGTTCCCTGCTTTAGGATTATTTTACTGAAAGGTTTATTTTTTCTAAATACATACTACACCTGCAGTGTGAACTATGGAGTCTTCCACGGGACACTGAATGGAAACTTGTTGCTTTAAACAAGCATTTTGGATCCAAAGATACCTTTGCTTAATTTTGTTTTAAAAATAATTTTTGGAAAAGCTGCAAAAATTAGTGCTGAATTTAAGGGCGGCATCAAGATTAATTTTTATTAGGTACTGTATTGGAAATTGGAATAGCCTTTCAAAAAAAGGGGGGGCCTCAATGAAGTGTGAGAAGTTATTCTTTTAGAAAAAATGTCTACCAGAAGTCTAAGATCAATACTGAATGATGTTTGTTTTTGTGTTTTATATATGTTGAATCAACCCCCTAATGGACAATAATAATACATGGCTGAATCTGGTTCAAAACAATTTGTGTATATTAAGGACTACATTTTGGTCTTCTGAAGAATAGGTAGCAAATGTCTTTTCTACTTTCAATCTGTGTTATTTACTGCATATTCATAGTCTCTTGCAGTGGCTCCCAAACTTTTTCAACTGGCGGCTCCCTTGACTTAGTGGGGCATTGGCCGTAGCTCCCCATTAGGACTATAATCCAATACATTGTATAGGGTGGCAGATTTTCGTGAGGATTCTGGCTGGTTTCTGTGGCTCCCCACGGTTTGGGTACCACGGCTCCATTTATTTATATTGACCAAATAGTGTAATAGTCTTAATAGTTTATTTGTAATTTGAGCAATTTATTTTTATTAAGTACTGTATTGGAAATTGGAATAGTCTCAAAAAAAGAGAAGGGGCTCAAAGAAGCTTGGGAAGTTAATACAAAAATACATCTAGGACTCACCCAAGATAAAGTGTTAATGAATACAAAATAGTATTGGGCAGATATACATTCTCCACATGGACAGATAGTCTAAACATGTGGGCCTGATTCTACATTTACCTTCATGTGTTGGCTAGGATACAAAAAAAAACTGTCCAACTAGTTATGGAAACTGAAGGGGAAAATTGGACTTTCTTGAAGCACATGGCAAAACACTTTGGAAAGAAGATTTTTTTTAAAGCACTTTGCAATAATGCCATGGGCATGCATGTCTATTGTTCAATGGAAGAAAAGAAAATCCTACTGAGAGCATGCAAGCCCTTGAGCATGTCTGAAGTACCTTCTTGGATTCTAGCTATGACATATCAAGAATTTTGACTGTGACTTCCTAAGAACTCAACAATTAATATGAAAAACAACATCAGTAAAACTATAAATTCAATAGTCAATATTTAAGATCTAAAAGTATTTACTAATGGGTTTTAAGGGCAAACAACTGAGTTAAGATCATGAATTGAAGCATGCCTTCAGCGGGGACAACTTAGTGCAATACAGGAACTCCTGACAAATAGAAACCATACTTGGGAGAGGATGGAATAACAACACATTGCACTTTTGTCCAATTTCAGTTTTGTTCTCACTGCAGTGAACAAGGCCACCTGACCGTCCTGCAAAAAGCTCCTTTTGCCTTCTTAGACCTCATCAGAACTACTATACTAGGCTCATTCAGTTAGATGTCATTCTGTGGGGACATGTACTAAGAAATCACAACACCTAGATGAGAGTTTGAAAAATTCTTACTTTATCTACTTAATCAGTATCTACTTTAATGCAAGCCATTTTTGAAACAACAATTTAAAAAGCCTAATGTCATACAGTATAGCAGGAAAAAATACTTTCCCATTAGCACTGAATGTAAAAGAGTAAGGTATAACTCTGTTCTTTGTTTGTTGTTTTAACTTCTACATTTTCTGTATTTTAGTGCTCCATCTTTATACATGCATGCAACCAGACCATTTGCTTTTTTTTTGGCCCCCATTTCTCCCATATGGTAAACATTTATTTCCAGTGTCAGATATCTTGTGTTCCCCCGTAGAGGGAGGACTCTCACTATTGAAACAAATAGGACTTTGCCTGAGGAAGGCGCACAGATTGTGTCTCCTCGTGATAGCAAACTGAAATTTAAGAACAAACGCAAACCTGTTTTTCATTTTACAATATCTGGGAAAAAAATTCTTGCCTCTTATACAGCCTGTTTGTCTGTTTGTTTAATATTATATTAGATTTTTATTTCTGATGACTAAACAACTTCCACAAGCCTAGTGGAAATGAACATATCTTCAGGCTGCTGGGTTGTATATATCCATGTGAACCGGAAATCAAAACGTTTAAAGTACCTAAATTAATGTTCAGAAAAATTAAGCTCTATTTGATTTATGCTATAGTTTTCCAATCAAATGTTACAGCTGAATGCCAATTGCTCTCTCAGTGAAAGCAAACTCATGAGCCACATAAGGTACAGTGCTCCTGGTTGTTGTTGTTTTTGTCGAATCTGCTTCTGAGCTGTATAGTACAACTTCAGAAGCACTTGGAGCATTCCTTCAAACAGCGTGCAAGCAGCTGCTGCTATGTGCATACAAAAATAAGCTATGGGAGATCAAGTGTTCCGGTAGTAATGCACTGCTAGACAATAATTTAAAAATACATTTAATATCCTGAGGGATGAAAATGTTTGACGAGTGGAAGGGAATTTAACTTTTATGCCACTTGCCCCATTGTTTGGGAAGTCCACAGTTTGACCAATGAGAAAATAGTAATTTTCTCTACTTGGCTGGAGCTTTTTGAGCAATAGCACACTAATTCTTGGAAAAGCATCACTGAAATGGAGAACTACATAAAAACAGTGCTTTGGGGACTGCACAGATAGATATACCACCAAGTATGAACAACAAATTCCACCGGATTTAAAGTGGGGGGGGGGAAGGAGAGAATATTTGTGAAAACACACGCTTATTTTGATGAATACGGTATTATGCAACCTGATCAATCTGTTTGAAGATATTGCAAATCCTTGCATGTACCATCAATCAAAAATGAATGCTGACATAATTAGAGATGATAAGATCTGAATAGTTTACGTATTGTCACTCAAAGTACAGTTAATCAACGGTTAATCACTGTAATGTAAGTACTATTTTCTATATAAATTTGTTGTTTCCTTTGCTATATTATAGCAAGCAGTACAGTGGAGTATTATATGGGCTCCATAATACACAGTTTTAAAAGTGGACCAGTATGAAATATGTAAGTCAGGCAAAAATTCATTAGTGCAGCTGCTCATTTTAAGTGAGAGTGGAACATAATATTTAGTGGGATATCAAATTTCTCTGCAAACATGTTATCCTTAAGAAAAAACCCGAACAGATGTCTAAGACTCTCATTTGGGGGAAAAAAATCCTCTGGTTTTCTCTGATCATGTATTTTTACTTAAAATGCAAACGTGAGTCTAAGCAAAGGGATACAGTCAGCCAGCAACCTGCGTACCTGAATAAATGTGGCGAGCAACACGCAACTCATCTCTTGCTCCAGAATGATCTTGTTCTGTGAGTTATTGTAACAAGAGGCGATGAGCGTAGGAAAGAGTACTTTGATGAGACGAGGATCACTGAAATACTGGAAGGGGAGCTGGCAGAGCTTTTGCAGTACAGTCGGGTGGCGACCGGATTGGACAATTACCTGAAAAATGCAGATAGCACAAGAACATTAAGGCAAGTTTGTGAAAGTACAACAACAGAATGGCAAAAGCTCCTGCAAATAAGACACGATTGTTATGGAAATGCTAATTAAGGGAAAGAGCAAAGTGGTTTGTAATATTGCTTTATTTTTAATGCATAATCAATGCACAGCAGGCTAAAGGACTCTTTGATATGTATTATGTATGTCAAAGCAACAATTAAGACCACATATTTAATATTCACATAATACACACACACTATTTAAACCATGGTGTAACAGACAATAAGAAATATTGCAAGGGAAAGAGGAAATAAATACCTACGTGATGCAGACAAAACAAACTGTTGAGTAGCAGACAGGATTTGCGGAAAAAATGGCCATAAGAGGGAATACTACTACACAGTGACTCAAGTGTACAGGCAATGATAAAAGCCACTGAGCGACGCAAGACTGAAAAGAAAACTGGTGATCGTATGTAGCACAGCACTGAGCTTCAGCAAGTGGAGACTCGGAAAGATCCTCCCATTTGTACTTTTATCTGGGTTTCTATCAGTGCTGTTGACTTGAAAAAAGGGATTGTTTAGATAAAATGGAACTGTTGTCATGCACACTGGGTTTATAACCTCGTACCTCTTAAGCCACAGAGCAACACTATTAATGGGCTCATCCAAAGAAACTCTCTTAGGTTACTTTCTTGCTCTGCAAAGTCATGATGATAAATGGAGAATTGCCAGCATCAGATGTGTTCCAACTGCACTTAATAAGGCAAGAAGTAATACAAAATTGATGCTTGACCCAAAGTTGGCTTTTCAGCATCGGAAGAAGCTCCTATATGTTTAGGAGCACTGTAAAACCTGAAGGCCGTGATTGTAAATTGTACTTGTGGAACAAAAGCATTTTACAGGTATAACACCCCCCCCCCCCCACAAGACTATACTCAAATTAAAACCAGAAGGACAAAAAGAAGTGAAGGAGACCACAGGAACATAAATTACAGGGATTTACAAGTTTTCAAAGAACTTTTAACAATTGGCTAAGAACACATTTTCAGTTCATAATGCAGTTCAGGTCAAGAACAAGATCAACAAAGTAATAGTTCACATTTTTTAGTTCAATAGCCAAAATGAAATTGAAAACCCTTCAGAGAATACAGATAGGAACCCCTTAATTCTCCTAAATCCAAATGGAATTTTAAAGACTACCAAATATGTGAGGATGTGCCGTGCATTCAAGACATTGCACTTTTGACGTTTTGAGGGGGAAAAGAAAGGTACAACACAGCCGTGTTCTCAATATCCCCTTGAAAATTAGATTTTAAGACAATATACCCACATTTATTTTTCAAATCATAATTTTAGCAACGATCTTTCATTATTTCCTCATATCATACATTTGCTGGGTTTTAGAAACACTGACTGCTATGAATTGATTTAAATGGCACCCAAGATGCTTCCAACTCAGAATTTTGTGGCGATGCTATGGAATGATCAAGCACGGTAAGAAGTTCCAGAAATCTTTCATTTCTCATTTTAGGAATATCAAACTTCACTAAATGTTCTCCTGAACACATTGCAGCCCATAGACAACCAGAATTCATATTTTATTGACTCATTCTCATGCTTGGGATATGGGGGTGGGGGTATTGTTATTGAGGATTAATTTCCCAGAGATGTTATAAGTCTGGCATTTATCACATATGGGTTCAATTTATTTGAGTTCACTTTTTCCAACATGGCTGCTAAAACTGCTGCAACTCACACGTTGCACTCTGCCTTGAAGGAGGCAAATAGGTGAACAACCTTCCTGACAAACAACAAAAGGAAACAATGACGCTTCCTCATTCCACATCAGGGAGTGGGGAAAATTAGTGTTTGATCTGAAGATTCTTGCTTTATTTATGGCACAGAAATTCCATCTCAACTTTCATTTATGGCTTCTTTTTTTTGGCAGGCATTTCCAGTCCTCACTTTCTTGTGCAGGGCTCAGACAACACTAGAACCACCCAGAGAAAGGTCAGAAGGGGAGCAAACCAGCAATACGTCTCCTTGCGCAAGGGACAACACAGTGGCAATTACTAGGTATCTGTTTTATCTATTGGACTAGAGTTTCCCCACTCTGCGAAAGGGATTTACTAACTTTAAAATTATTTCATGCCATGGTATAATTAGTTAGTTAACTTTGGAACTACAGGGTGTCCACAAAGTCTCTTTACAATTTCAAACTTGTATTACAAAAACAAATGAAGAGATACATGTATGGAAAGTATACACTATTAGGAGTGTATATTGAAGTTTATTTTGCATCAATTAATAAACCTCTATATGTGCACCATTGGTTGCACGCAGCACATCAAGGCGATAATCAATTTCCTGCCATGTTCGCTGTAGCATAGTCTCATCAATGGTGGCAACGGCATCAGTGATCCTTTGCTTCAGGTTCTGTACACGATGTCTTTAACATAGCCCCACAGAAAGAAATCTAGGGGCGTGATATCATTAACATATCTCATCATTTGCATTTTCCGTGACTTCTTGACATTGTAAAGAGACTTTGTGGACACCCGTATATAGCATAGCTGGAGGATCTCTCAGCTAGAAATTGGGTCAAAAGGCTTTATGCCCTTGGCTAACGGTTACGTATTTTGGTACATTACAATAGACTGTTGCCCCAATACAGCAGCTCTGGGTACTAATAAGGCACTCTGCATGAGCAGGAGATGTGCACCAGTAGTGATGGGGCAGCCCCTGCTCTATATGAATGCACAGGGGAGAGGCAGGACTTCTGACCAGGGGGGCCTGAGTTTAGCTGCATTGATGACATTCTAGCTCAATAATTTCCAACTTTTTCACCTTGTGGCACATTGGCAAGGCACTAAAATGGTCAAGGCACGCCATCAGTTTTTTTTAACAATTGACAATACACTGGGCTGCCGGGGGGGGGGGGCGCTCCCATCCACCAATGACCCTACTAATAAATGACCCTGTTCCAAATTCCTGTGGCACACCTGGGGATCATTCGCGGCACACCAACATGCCACGGCCAAGCAGTTGAAAATGGCTGCTCATCAAACCCATAGACAGAATTATATGAAACGGGACACTTTGCCTGGTGATTTACCAGCATGCCAGTTTACGAAGGGGACATCCTGGATTCAAAAGTTTCAAAACTTTGTTTGAAGCCACCTAGGAATTAGACTACAACAGCATTAGGTAAGGCTCTTCATTTTATTTTAATTTCATTAAACACACCATATCAAACATTTTAAAATATTTGTTCAGGAAAGCACAACATGAAACATTAAAAATCCAGCTTGGTGCTAGACTTGATGTGGGAGATCTGCAGTCAGATCTGATTTTTGACATTTCTTAAAAGCAGCGGCGACCCTCACCCTCCTTCCCCACTGGATTTGGGCAGTAGAACTCAGGAGAACCTTCCCCCACACTGTTCAATGAGTGAAATTATCCTCTCCAAGTTTCCATTAGTCCCTCTGGAGAAGAAAAAGAGGTACCTGAACCATGCTGGTCTTTTTTTTTCCCATAGCAGGGCTCACAGCAGCCTGGAAGAAGAATGCAAGGGAAAAACCCCTCCCCAATTGCCCTGACTTCAGTAAAAACTGGGAGTGCCCAAAGGCTGCTTTTATTTAAAGTAAGTAGAAAAACAATTTTGGAAAAAAATGGACCACAAATTTCCCTTTCAAAAGTTTGTGAAAAGTTTCACTTTCAAAAAAAGTGAAAGGGTCCATCACTTTTTTATTCCTGAAATATAGGCTATTTTTTTTCGAGTCAGTGTATTGACAATTCTGAATAAAATTCTGGAATGCAACACATCAATCAATCAATCAATCAATCAATCGCTAGTATTTATATACCGCTTTTCAACACAAAGTTCACAAAGCGGTTACAGGCAAATAATAACATTAAAGTTAAATGGCTCCCTGTCCCAAAAGGGCTCACAATCTAGAAGAATGGAGAACACCACCAGCAACAGCCACAAGAAAGATACTGTGCTGGGGTGAAGAGGGACAATTCTATATAGCACATGAAAGTCTATATAGCAGCATAAAACATATAAATAAATAAAATTATTTATACATATAGGAACTTCTTCCAATGCTGAAAAGCCAACTTTAGGTTCAGCATCAATTTTGTATTACTTATTGTCTTCCAGTGCCAGGGCAGCTGCAATGAAGCTCTGTTCCTTTACCTGGAAGAAGTCTCCATGACTGCTCCCCTACTGCAGGATGCAGTGCATGCCCTGTTGGCACAGCTGCACCAGCAAATTGGATAGATTTGGCCCTGAGCCATTGTGGCCTCCCAAAGGGGGGAGGTCCATAGCTTGGGTGCCCCTACCAAGAATGCCCCGCCCCTTATTCCTGTCAATCTGATCTCACTGAGCAAGGTCTCTGATGAAGAAGGAAGCACATGGACAGATATGTGTGGGAGAAAACGATCCTTCTTTGAGAAGCCAGTTGGAAGGTTGGCTGCAGCTGCCTGCAGGGGCATGGAATGTGCAAGAGCCAGCACGATAAAAGGGAAACACCGGCAGAAATGGAGGTCCTATGAGATGGTGTCATAGAATAATACTTGTAAAGATCTCATCTGAAAAAATTGACTTATGTTCAGCTTGCCTATGTAAACTACTTTGAATTTTTGAGAAGGTGGTGTATAAATAAGGTAATAAAGAAATAGGGCTTTACAGGGAACACTTATACACCTCTCTGGGAATGACGAAGTTAAACCCTAGGTGAGCACTATCCATTTATCAACAATACACTAAGCGGTAGTTCCGCTATAGTTTTAGCATTATCCTCTTTTTTGTTTCTCCAGATCACTTATGAACTAATATTAAACCACTCCTGCGGATATATCCATTCGTACCTCTGCTGTATACAGCCCCATATGGCATGCAGGCATCTAAAATTTATTTTATTACTATTATTGAAAATTTAAAGTGATATACTTTCTTCTCCATTATGTCATCTTATCCTTACACTGTAAGCTTATGGCAGAGGCTGTCTGTATACCACTGATCTAGTTCTGATGTTTCTTCCATATGCAAAAAGTACCTCCCCTCCATTTTGGTGGATTCTCCCTGCAGTTCCCTTGTGTCCAACGTGTTCCATAGGGTCCCCTGACCCTCAACTGTAGCTTTTGGAGAGTTGCAATGGGAAGGAGGAACCCCCCATGGGAGTTCCTTTCTGCTTGTGGAAATCAGGATCCAATCTTTCATCTCTCCTCTGGAGGGATACCCTAACCCAGGAGACCCACTTGAATCTTTGAGAAGGTGGTATATAAATACCACCTTCAGATAGGTTGCGGAAAGCTGGGAGCAGCCATCTTGAAATCTGCAGACCTTACCCTTGTTATATTCCTTCTGCAAGTGTTAGCAGTTTGAATTATCAAGTGAGGTGTTTTTTTAAAAATTGTTTTTAGTTTAGTGCTTTTAACGTAACATTTTGTCCTCATCTTGTTTTCTGTCAGGGATGTTTCATGGTTGTGCAGTTGCTGCAGTCCATTTGCATTCCAGGAGTATCATTTTATTATGCCACAATGACGGCACTTCCTGCTTGATGATGTCACTTCTGGCCATGATATAACTTCCAAGTTAATGAGATCACTTCCGGTGGCTCACAACACAAGTGCCATTCTAAAAAGTGAGTTCCACTCTAAAAAGTTTGAAAACCACTGCCCTAACTAAAATAGGTAAATTGGGTCTAAAAAAAACACCTTTGGACTCAGCCTATGAAAGACCTATGCAAGATGGTGGAGAGAGGGGCAGCTGGTAAAGGCGTTCTCTCCCCGCTCATATTTCTGCATGTGGAGAATAATTGAATGAATGATGCTATGTGTACCTGAAACAGATGCATATTCTTCCCCTCTTTATCCTTGCCTCCATCTCTATCCTCTGTGTTGAATTTTAGATTGTAAACTCCATGGGGCAAGGGCTTTTTTTCTAGCACTTCTAAATTGTAAATGCACATTGATGAAATAATATAGAACAGTTACCATTTAAAAGAAAAAGAAAGCATATAATCATGCTGTGGGACAGTTGCATGAACAAATTGCTATTGCCTATTCCTTTGGGAAAGGGAGTGTCAATCACAGTTATTTATCTTTGATGTTAGCATTTCCTCAGTGCAGAAGAATTGTTGTGATGCTTCACTTATGATACGATGAAGGTGAGATCAGCAAATAAGAGCACACATTCTTTGGATGGTTTACAGTTCTACTTTAGGCTACAGCAATAGATAAGATGGATAATAATTGGAGAGAGCTCCAAGTGATTCAAGCGCAAATCCCATAGCTTGCACACATAAAGGTACAAAAGAATTATCATCTCTGATCAAACAGGTTCTGCAGGTTTCTGAAACAACACAGCCCCCTACAAAACTTGATTAACAAAAGCAAAACTGGAATGAGCATACCTGCTATGGTCAATGGGCCAAGGTTTGGAAAGGGGTTAGCAGCAGTGCTGGGCGCCAAATCCAAACCACTTTCCTGGGTCTGATCCGCCTGCAAGGATCAGCTCGGATTTGCGCCACTGATATCCCTAGCACAGATCTGAGTTGACCCATTGTGGCTGCTGGGGCTTACACTGGGGCAAGGGGACAAAAGTCCCCGTACCCCAAGGAGACCTCCACAAGCTAAAAATCCTGTGGGACGCTGCATAGCTTGTGCCAGCACCACTGCATCGCCACACAGGGATTTAGGTAGGATTGGGCTGTGACTATCTCAGTTGGTCTTATGGATGGCAACCCATGTGCAGATTCTAGAGGGTTTAGTGAGGGGTTTACAGTGTTGGTGGAACAACTAATAGCCCTGGTTTCGTGTGAACTAGAGGTTGCATAACAAGGAGAGTAGAGGTAGTATGTGAAGGGCCATTACATTCCACAGAATTCAGCTTGCAATGCAATTGAAAGACTGAAACTGTGTGTGGTTCTAAAGTTAGGGAAGCCAGAATTATTTTTGTGCATACATCAGAGAGGAGCCAATTAACACCTTTTCAAAAAAAAAAAAAAACCCCAAGCAAGAATTCCCTGGTCTGAGAACTTGGAAGAATTGATAAATATATACACCACTGTCCTCGGTTATCTCCTGCTTAAAATAAATCTACTAAATCCTACTCTGAAATGGTCTTGGTAAAAATTTGGCACTGTGCTAAGAGTCATCAAAGGTTAAGGAAGATTTTTCACTGCTGGTTAAAACAGGCCATTTGCAAAGAGCATTTGATCTTAATTAGACAAGTTGTTTCCCCATCTATCAAAGAGCTGTCCAGACAACTCCTCCCACCCACGGTGGCTCATTTAAAAAAGAAATAAATCGCATCCATCCTGGTGAGTAACAGTCCCAGCGATAATTCATTATTTGGAGTTCGGTTAGTATAACGGTTGGGCATTTTTGCAGAATTGGCCTTGAAGATGCAAAAAGAACACTGAGTTGTAACCTGGGGTTTCCTTCCTTCTGCAGAAAGCGGAGTTCATAGGAAGATCTTCTTTCAATAGGAGGAAGTAAACCTTAACATACAGTCCAATAATGATGACACTGTGTAATGTACCCAAGGATATGGGGAATGGTCTAGTAGAAGAGAACAATGTATTGCAGTTTTGTGTGACAGATTTCTCTGCCATCTTGCACTTTCCAAGCTCAGTGGTAGAGCTTATGTTTTGCATGCAGATGTCCCCAGAGTCCATCCTTTGCCTTATATATAAAGGCCTGTAGAAGAAACAGGATAAAATTACTTTTTGTAGCATGCATCTGATCATTGCTGCCAGAATGGAGATAGCTAGAAACACAGTGGAAGTCTTAAGAAGCTGCCTTGTACCAGGTCAGACCATCTTATTTAGTTTTCATCTAATCTGAGTGGCAACAGCTTTCCAAGACTGGCTGAAAATAGTAGAGGGATACTATTCCCAACTGCTCAGATTTAGCAAAATTTGAAGGGACACAGCACAAAGACTGCAATTCGATCTTATCTTGGAACAGATGGTAGAATGAAAATGCTCTCATTGATATTTTAGCACTAGGGCGACCCACAGCATGGCCTCATGCATTGGAAAATGCGGAAGATTACCCCGAGGAGATAGGGAATGGTATTAGCAGTGGCCCCTTGTCCATGTCAGCCAGGAATTATAGGGTTAACCCCAGAGCCTTTGGCTGCAGCTGGTTCACAGCTGCAGCCAATTGGAGATAACAAGGACCCTGGGGATAAAGGTAGGTCCTGGAAAGAGCAATGTTGTGGGTATAGGAACGTGGAAAAGGGTTGTGGAAGGACAGATGGACACTAAGAGTAGATGGACTGATTGGGATTGAATGGACTGGATAAATGATACTTGAGGTTATAGTGATTGTGGTTGCAACTAAGGGGGCTGTAGGGAATTGTGTGGCTGCCATGTCCCTGGAACCACTGAGTAGAGGAGGCAGGAGAACCGGTGTGGCTTAGCAGGCAAGCTGACTGTCTTTGTTTGGTGGTGGGGTTTGTGGTGTCTTGGTTGGGCCTGCGTGTTTTTAGTTTTTTTGAGAGTAAAAGGGAAGCTAATTGGGCTGTGGATATAAGACTGGAAAAAGGGAATTTGACAGAACACCTCCACTGCATCCAACATAGCTTTGGAGCAGGCTGGAGGACTTCTCAGGGTAAGGGAATACTTCTCCCCTTACCTTGAGTAATGCCCCAGCCTGCCCTATGGGACTACTTTGATCTCCACCAGCTATTTAGGTGGTGGAAGTTCAAGCAGCATGATGTAATGCTGGGAGGTCTGGGATGGGTGTGTGTGTTATGATATGGTGGAAGAGGCTTGGACTTCTACTGCCTGGGCCCCGTTCTGCCCTCCCCCACATCAAAATGCCCCTTCCCCGCTCATCGCCAGCATCCCCATGTCCCTTCACTGTCCGCTGCAAACGTTATCTCTACCATCAGCCAGGATGCCGCATGGGTGGTGTGGCGCAAGTGTTCATGCTGGCCCTGCCTCCTCTCTGGGTGTTGTGAGATGCCTTATGGCATGTTTGTGACACCCTCCACTGGCACAGGGACCACTGCTCTGGCAGTTTGTCAGCATAGGACTGATATTTTGCAGGTATTTGTAAATTAAAATGTTAATACCCCACCTTTCATTTTTGCTAACAGCGCACTGAAGAAGCAAACAGTCAAATATTAATAAAGGTAACATTATGAAATCTCTCTCTCTCTCTCTCTCTCTCTCTCTCACACACACACACACACACACACACACACACACACACACACACACAC
>JAJKFI010000020.1:7890379-7928769 GCA_029204185.1 Lerista edwardsae
CACACACACACACACACACACACACACACACACACACACACACACACCTATCTCACTACAGTAGATAATTTCAGTAAAACCAGTCAGAAAAAAGAGTTATTCGGTAATTGGCTAATTCCGCTCTATGCTTTTTTCTTTTCTTATATTCAAATGCGTTGGTAGAAACAAAGAAAGACTTTATACCATGAACTGAAAGACATCTTTTATGCTATTTGTGTAACCTTTCTAAGCATAATCTTATGTGAGTGAAATTATTATTTAAAATATTTAGGTCTTGCCTTTCTTCTCCCCATCAGGGATAGCCCAAAAGTTTCTTTTTAAAACATATTAACAGTAGAACTACACTATTTATTTGTTGGGGAAGTGAAATAGCAACAGCAGAGATGTCTTATTTGCAGCAAAGTTGAATTCTATGTTAAGTGAAGGGTGAAAAGACACTCCTTTCTACTTGACTGTGTTTCTTTGCAGCTATTTTATTCCCTCTCCAGATGCAATTCTCGTAGGGATGCTGAGGTTAAAAAGCTAATGGGTCTAAAAGGTCGCAACATGGCCCTCGCCAAACACGTTGGAACATGGCCATTATGAACACTTGGACTGTTGGGACACTGACATGAGTATGGGGACTTTGGCTGCTTCCCTTCCACTTATGGATGTATAATGGTTTCAAACCAACAGGAACCTGACTTCAGCAGTAAATAGTTCTAATAGTACAATATTCCATTTAACAATTCAGGTGCTCATGTGGGGCTACTGATAACTGCATAAAAGAAATCATTCATTTAGCTGCTAGCAGCATACTGCATGTGTCGGGTCAGATCTGCATTATTTCTTTGCTACTCTATAAACAAATTCCAGACTGTAGGCATTTAATCAGAAGAGTATGTCATCGTCCAGGTCAAGCTCTTTTCTTCTCATTTTTCTAATCATGACATTGGAAATGCTTAACATACAGACAAAACATATTCTTAGTTTCCATCTAATATTCATTGTCAGCCTTCCTATAGAAGCGTGCTGACTATCATATTTAAAGGTTACTAAAGATAGTTTGCAACAAAAACTCTTAGAGCACCTTAAAGACTAACATATTTATTTCAACACGCTTTCGTAGACTACACCTCATCAGATTCAAAGGATCAATTGGTGTGTTTTCGAATTCTGAGGCAACACATCTATGCACATGTACCTGAGAGTAATTCCCATTGAATGCGCTAGATTGCCATGTGCAGTAAATGTAGTTTTTACAAACACAACTTTTCCAAATAGAATGACATTTTAAAAGAAGTTAAATATAATGTTAGTTATGCTCTAATATCAATTCACAATGATTTTAATGTAAAGGGCAAGTTAAGGTTCAATGCCACAGAGAGAACATACAACCCAAAGTCAAGTTCATTTTCATCCTTAATTATATATAGTCTACAAATTCTATTACTTGTAAGATCTCATTCATATGTAATTTGGCACAAAGGTCCTATCTGGGGAGGGATATAATCTGAAAAAAATTTCAGAAACATCTACTGAAAACATTGCTGATTTGAAAGTTTGATATAGAGTGCTTACTGTAAATTGTTTGTTACCCTGTTTATGTTGACCCAAAAATATTTCCACATGATCTTTTTACCAGTTCAGATTATAAAAAATAAAATAAATCCAGGGAATTGCAGAGGTTTGCCCCATTCTGGTCTGGAGAAAATACAAGTATATTGTATATTTTTAAGTAATGGGATTCCACAATCTTTATTGTAAATGGCGGTTTACATGTTGGCAAATGTACGCACTGCTTGTCTGTCTGAAATTATGAAGCAAAAAGGAAGGGCAAAAAATGTTGACAAAGCCAACGTATTAGTCAGTCAGACTAATTAAATCTTTGAAGATGGAGCCTTGTTCATGCAGTAAAAAATTGACCCACACCAACCCACACACTGTATGAGAATTGGGAAGAGAAAAAAAAAGCTGGGGGTTGTGTGTGTGTGCATGGGGAGAAAGAAAGGGTGCTGGTGCTGTGAAAGAGGGGGACGGAGGGATTCAATTTGTCTGGATTAAGTTTCAGATTAACTGGATTAAGTTAATAAACCTTCATTATTTATACAAACCACTGGGGTGACTAATGCTAATAAACACGAAATACATTTCACAGGCTTGAGGCTTGATCTACTTTGTTAGCCTAGATATAGATCAAGGGTGGCAAACATAAGGTATGTGGGCCACATAGGGCCCACAGAAGCTCTTTATCCAGCCCGTGAGATAACTGGGGCTCTCCCAGCACCCACCAACTGCTCTCAGCTGTTGAGCTGCAACATGACACATTGGCAGAAGCAACACTGCGGAAAGTCACACCTCAGCAAAAGAGGTGCTGCTGAAAGGGCAGGATTTGGGCTCTCCCAGATGTTGAAAATATGATCAAGGTTTGCATATTTTCTCTTCTGTCATTTGCAGTTAATGAGTTCCTACAAGAGGAAAAAAGTGCTTATCATCTGCTTAATTATGTCACTTCCAGCTTAATGACACCACTTCCATAAATGCAGGCACCATAAAGGCTATTTGGCATGCATTATGAAACATGTGAGACATTATGATCTAGACAGTCATAAATCTCAGACATTGGTTTTCCACAGCTTTGATAATAAGAGAGGGGGACATTGGCATATAAACAACCACCACCTCCAAAGGCCCAGATGACTTCAGCCAGTTGCTGAATCACTTCTGTACAGCTGCAGGATGTGCACATCAGCATGGGCAGCCATTCCTTCCTCCATCACCTCCTCCCAATGCCAGAAGGCAAGGGTGGGGTAGTGATGCTGCATCAAGGCATTCTCTCTCTCTCTTTCTCTCTCTCTCTCTCACTCTGCCTGTCTGTCTGCCTGTCTGTTTTGTTTAAATGGAAGCTTCATTCACACTGGCCCCGAGGAGGAGACAAAGCGAAGATAACTATTTTTCGTCCCTCCAAAATGCAACATGACCACAGTAAACAGAGTCAAAGTAGTTCCAGTTGACCATGTATATGTCATTACATGAGATACTGGTTACTTCAGTAGATGTGATCATGGTTTAATGGAAAGACTGTGATGATTTAAAATATTGGTTGGCAGAGGAAATTAGTTAAAAATCCAATTGGGCCATATATAATTGTTGGCTTTACTCATGCAGTCTAAACATTCAAGTTTCTGTGTTGTACTGTTAGTTCCTTGGGTTAGACAACATGGCTGATGTTGTATGCTGAAATATTGTTATCAGATATATGATTCATTAAACAACCAGACAAATGAACAATGCCAACCAACTTTGCATCTCATGCAAGATCATGTGTGTCCCTATTACTTCAATCTGCAAAGATCTGCCAGATTAAAAACATTCAATAAAAACAATGAAAATGCAAATGTTGTATGTTGGTTTTTAATTCCCAGTATGGTAATGCAGAGGAAGGCGACTCATCTGTCATTCATGTTAATTTAATTATCACATTCAATTATCCAATATAAAATGCAAATCAACTGAATGGTTGACAACACATACTAATTATGTTCATTAATTAGATCAGATAGATGGGAGAAAATGGAAAGTGTCATGAGATGCAATGAGTTTCCTAATTAACAGCAATGTTTTAATTAGAAACTATAAACCTACAGTAAACTTCTGATTAACTTACTTGGAGGCAGAAGCATTACTCTTATTGCATAGCTTTCCCTTGAGCTGATCTGTGGTATCATGGGACCTGTTTCCTTAAGTGAATAGACCTAATGGTGGCTAACAAAGGCAAGAGGAGAAACTCATTCACATTTGCAGGTGATGTGTGAATTGCAGGGGAAATCTACTCCAGAGGTTGAGCCTTTCCTTACCTTCTAAGATAACAGTGTCAGTGAGGCCCAGCCAGGCCCCAGAATTCTTGGCACCCAACCTGGCATGCCAAACACTGACCCCTCTGGTGGCATGCAGCTGCTGTCGCTAACACTCCGCCCACTAGGCTGGATTCAAAAAGGGCCAGGGTAAAAGAGGAAGTGTGGAGGAGAGGAGAGAGGTGGTGAGGTGGAGCATCTGAGGCTCTTGCCCATCACCTTCCTCTCTGTTCCACACTTCTACTTTGATCCCCTCACCCTGTTTAAAGCCAAGCTTTTGCTCTAGGGTGCAAGTGTCAACAGTAATGGGCACACAATGGAGGTGGTTTGGAATCTCTGTTCCTTACTGTTCCTGGCATACTCCTATTGCCCAGTCTTTCTAACAAGAAGTCACATCTGTCTCTAAAGATGCACTCCCACTTCAAATGGTTCAAAATATGGAAGGAAAGGAAGATAGCATTTTGTGTCAGTTTAGTATGTCAACTGGACCACGCTGTATTGCAAGGGGAATTCAAAAAGCACAGTGTCACCTCCAGAGAACTCAAAATGAATGCATTACCAAAATACAGACTAGAGAACATCTGAAAGAACAGCAGGGCACTCAGTGGGAGTTCTGGATCTCTGCTTCAGTGGAGTCAAATTCTGCTTCCTATTTCAATGCTTTTTACTCTTGCTCTGAGAAGCGCAAGTCCACACTTAACTTAGCGATCTGAGGAACTGCAGCCAAACAAGGAAAAGATCTTGCACTATTATTAACTGTCATAGAAGGTTGAGGTTAAGCCCCATGGAAATTTTATTCACCGCTCACTGTTGGCCCCAAGATATTGTAAAGCTATTTTTGAAATATCTCCAGCAAGGTTCAGAAGCGCCTTTTAATTTATACTGGCAGGAGGAAAAAATTCACTTGCTTCAATATTTGTAAGGATACCTTCTAAACAAAAACGTTCAGCAGGGAAAAAAAAGCAGAGAAAAAAAATATAAACAAATGCAGGACAAATGAGCATACAAAATATATTGGTTAACCAATGCCCAAATACCTCAAAACCAAGAACTAAAAACATATTTCTGCTCTGATTTGCATCCTGGGAAAGCTTATTAATTCCATCTTAGAGCATTTAAGAAGGAGAATTAAAGATTTACCAGGCCAGGCCAAGTGCCCTGTGAGAGAAGAGTTATCACCCCTGCCCATTTTGGGCAATTTGGAGGCAGAGGCAGATGGGAGGGTCCAAGATGAAGCTGCTCTGCTCACCCCACTGATGGACAGTCCACGGAGATACTGGCTGCAGCAGCAGGCAATAGGCTCACTGTGCTGGTATGGGGCCTCCCTCAAAGTGCGGGGCCCAATGTGACGACATTGGTCACATTGGCTTAAGGCCGGCCCTGGATGGTAGCCTAGAAAGTATTCCAGGGAAAAGCTTAAACACTTCCTCCCCCTGTGTCACTGCTCCAACAGAGCCCCTGAAGCTATTTTAGAGAGCAAAATAATGGCAGATTGGAGCATGGCTCTCCCACCTCTCATCTGTTATAGTCTTAAAAAGATCAATCAATCAATCAATCAATCAATCAACAGGTACTTATACACCGCTTTTCAACACGAAGTTCACAAAGCGGTTTACAGGGAAATAATAATAATAATAAAATTAAATGGCTCCCTGTCCCAAAGGGCTCACAATCTTAAAAAAAAAAAAAAGGCAAACCACCAGCAACAGCCACTAGAAAGACTGCGCAGGGGTGAAGAGGGAAAATTACTCTCCCCCTGCTAAACATAAGAGAAACACCACTTGGAAAAGTGCCTCTTGCCCAGTTAGCAGGGGTAAGTTTGATATGGCTTCTCTAGGTGTGACAGCACTGCAACAAAGAAAGCCTGGCTTGCCAAATATCTCTGTGCCATTTTCGCTATGAAAGGTGTCAAGAGTAAGAGTAGACAACTCTACAGCCTAGGTGAGCGGTAATCTGATGCCCTTACCTGATTATCCGGGTGGTTTACAGTGAAATATCCCACGCACACAATGACTTCATGCAGTAGTGCTTCACAGGTATGCTGGGAACAATGCCACAACAAAGAGCTGATAATGTGCCGGAATGCAAGGGACAATCCTTCAGCACCCACAATAGACTGGGGAGAAAAGACAACATGGAAAGAATGGTGGTCACAGCATCAACTATGGATATCAAAGGAAACCAATGAGAATGGCAATTGCTATCACATGACCAATATAATTTTGTTCACGCTGACTTAAACAGGATTCATGAATCCAAAAAGCATTATTTGAGCCTAGAACTTAAACCAGGATTTGTGATGTGTTCAGTACAAACAAGATCTAAGGAGGGAGGGTTTGTTTTAAAAAATTCAAAGGGCATCCCGTTAATTTATTTATCTTCAGCATGATATGCCTTATACGTGCTACTGTAAATAAGACTGCAGTTTAATTTTTAAAAAGGCAAAGATAGCTTAGCTGGCAATCTGTTACCATTAAAAGTCCAATTTAATCAGACACAGAGTGCATATTCCAAGAAAATGTTATTCTTATACCAGTTTTCAGTAAAAGTCAAAGAAAAAAAAAGTATCATTCCTGATTTTCGCAAGTGTAAAATATAATTTCAATTAATAATGTGTGTGTTGAAAAGGTGATAAAGATAATTCTATTTACCAATACAGAAGTCCTACCTTATAGCAAAGAAGTGGAGGGCCCTCCAAAGGTCCTATATGAAAGAATAAGGGAACTTTTTTTCACCCTCTCCCATAATGTAAGAAGTTGAGGTCTATAAAATGAGGGATACATGTGGGGGTCAGGACTGGGGTAGTATGTGGGGAGGGTTTAACCCTTTCCCCCCTGCACCACAGTCCCCCCAAAGGCCCTTCCTGACCCTCAAGGTATTCACCTGGATGGGAGTTCTCACTGGCATCAATGGGAACTTCCATCCTGGAGGTCACAGCAGCTACAGGGGGGTGATTTTCAGAGAACACAAGGGGAAAGGGTTAAATACTTTTGCCATTCCATGATCCTGATCACTCTTCATGACTGCTTCTTAAGTTAAAAACCCAGCCACATCCCTACATGCAAAGCCCAAATTACGCATTTAACTCTTGTATTAAATGTATAACACTGTGTAGTGAATGTGTGGTAGTACTTTTATTCTACGGCAACTATACTGAAACACTACTTCTTCTCCTGTTTTCCTGCTACTTCTCTTCCTCTGATATTTCCCTTTTATCTATTTCTATATTGCAAGCTCCTTGGGTCAGAGACCTGATGATGTAATAAACAAATAGCGCAGTTGGCCTTTAAGTCCCAGGGTAGCTTTCCCTCTGCTCACCTAAGAATTTAAAGTGGCCACTTCAGCCCAACCATCATTTGATGGATGGGCTGCAGCTGTCTCTGTAAACCTGCAATGCTGTCTTCAATTCCAGTGGAGAAGCTTACAGGGGCAGGGAAATTGTTACCAAGCAGTCTTCTAAAGCCCTACGGATTGATTCCTCCACTGGCTCTTTTTCAAAAATGACGCCCCCTCTGCAAAAAATAAAATTACACATCCCACACCCAGTCTGGAATTTTTGCATATACACCAACTTGCAAAAAGTTATACTTTTGTAATAATTGTTTCTGAAGAAGTAAATCCTTGTTAGTGTCAGGGTGCTGGCTATAGGGGGAGAAAACAGGCAAACGGCTTACGCGGTGGAGATCCAGGAGAAGTCCATTTTATCTACACAGCCCACAGTCTCTATTTAATAAACATGTCAGCCAGAAAAAGCGACATGAGGTCAAAGGGGAAAAGTGATGCATGAGGAACGAACATCAAAGTCTACTAACTTGAATGAAACAACCCTACGAGCCTGTGGGAAAATACCCATCATTTATATTTTTCTTGGCTTCCTGTCTTACAGTTTGCATAAAATAGATGTGCTGAGCCATACATGCAAGAGTGGCTATGCCGCAGCCCACAATTCAGCGCAAAATGAATTTTATTCCCAGATCTATTGGAACATGAGATGTCTTCCATTGCCCAAGTAAATATGTCCTGATAATAATTTCCGTCCTCAGGGCATAATATCAGAACATTGTAAGGAGACCACTGTTGCACCTGACCACAGCTGCTGTGCCCACCTAGTCCAGTGTCCCATTACTCTCATAACCAACCAGATATTTTTTAGAAGCTCAGAGCACACAAAAAGGATACAACTGAGCTTTTGGAGGTTCCATTTCATTTCCATTGATACCAATTCACAGGACTTGTTCTCCAAAATAATGGAAAGCAACTCTTGAGGAACTCCCTCCTCCAGAAACTCACATTAGGACTTGCACTGATGGTCACAGTGGACTGTTCCCTTCCATCATTTACTGCTGGATATTATGTGGTGACATTTGCCTAAATTCAGTCATCTTTTATGTTCTGTACGCTTCAAGCCAAGTGTTCTGTGTTTAACCTTCTCCGATAACAACAAGCCAGGGGGCACTAAAGTTTGTAGGTAAATGTTAAAGTCATTTTTCACAGAAACTATATTTCCTCCTTAAACCACTTTTAAAGGCAGTTTAGTATCCTGCATTCCTTCTCTCTGACACCTTGCCATTGTTTAGACTTTCAAGATAAATGGATGAACCATGGGATTATTTGTGCTAATGTTAATTGTCACGTTGGTCATATTTGAGATCACAACCTTTGAGGAAATAGTTGCCAGCCCTGACTACTAATCCAACCTCCTTTAAAAAGCAAGGAAAACCAGCAGCTGCTGAATGTAAAAGAAACACTGAGAGCCTTGAAACATTAAAACAGTATCGGAGCAAAACTTGTTGCTTGAGAAATAAAATGGGTGCATTCAATTTTAGTTGTCGGCTGATTAGGTTTTGTTAAAAAAAAACCCAAGCAATTAATATTTCTTATCATAGCTATTAAATGTGAAGATGTTATTTATTATCAGAGACAGGGCGCAATCATAACCTGCACTGGCAGGCTGCCCAGCCTGCACTGTATCCAATGCAGATTGGGAGCAGGTTGGAGTCTGCATGGGGCAAGGGGACATTTGGGGCTGCTCCAATATGCACCTGCTGTTTATCACGCACAAGTCTGAGCATGCTCAGTGGTGGTGGCCTGAATTGGGGCTGCGTGGCCTGTGGACGGGAGTTTGGATGCGGCTTAAAGGTCGCATCCAATCTCCACCACCCTGCCTCCTGGAACACCCTTCCTCTGCCCCGTTCTGCACTCCCTCCTGCCTTCCCCTGCCCCCCCAAAAGCCCTTGTGCTGGCCGAACGTGGCCAGTGCAGGAGCAGCTTACTGGGCGCCTGCTCTGGCGCTGCTGCGTTGACACAGGTGCCTGTAGATGTCAAGGCAGCTACTTCCCCAATTCTCATCAGTGGGCTGGGCCTGCTGCGTTTCAACCTGATGTACCTCTCAGCACTGATGTGAGGGTAAAATGGGATGGTGAGCAACATATATTGTTCTGAGCTCCTTGGAAGACGGGCAGGATACAAATACTAATTATTTTTAAAAAGGTACCTGAAAAGCTTGCAGATCAAGAGTAGCAAAGCTGTTGAAGAAGCGCAAGCTCTGAAGAGCCACCTGCACGGTAGTCTCGGCATAGGTCTCTTTCGGGCTTGCCGTGCTCGGATCTGCAATGGTGCCATGGAAAAGAATGCAATACAGCATGTGCAACACTCCAACGAGGTCTGTTGCCTCGAGAGTCGCCGTCAATCCTGTGGGATCCTGGCGAGCACTGTCAAATATGCCGCAAGTCCTGATCAAAGAAGAAAGTAGAATATCTTACAAAAAAGCCACATGAGAACATATGCACAAATATATTGTTATTCACTTATCTATAAGAATTATTTACATATAGTTTTTCAACATTATGAGACATTGTTGAAAGTAGGAAATTTGCCAGTGGAGATGTGTCATGGTGTTAGGAGCTGGGATTGACTTGTGGGTGGTGGGGTCAGCCTTGATCTGGCTTGGGCTTGATTGTCCAAAGCTTTTTAAAATACTTTTTCCTGTATCTCCTATTTTCCACACATGGTTATTGTACAGATTTTATTTTTGGTCTGGTCTGTGACCACAATAACGTTTTTAAATTAATTAATTATTAATTATTAATTATTATTAAAGCAGGGACTGGCAGGAGGTGTGGACTATTGGTTGAGCTGCCTGTACTGCCTGAAACTAAGCAAGAGAATCTGTGGACTATTTTTGGATGGGAGACAGAATGCCAGGCTGTGATAGACTGCAGAACCTGTTGTGGCAGAATGGAGTCACTGCGGAGCTGAATAGTCAGTGTGGGAATGTATAAGAAGGCCATCTGGCAAAAGAACAGGGGCTGTCCAGATTGACGATTGCCTGCTGAAGCTTGATGGCCTGTGGCCAGAGGAGAGAACCACACTGTGAAGGCGGCACCTGGGACCGAAGAGTCGGTGAATCATAGAATACTGGAAAAACCCCACTGGAAAATGGTGGTTTAGACTACCCTGCCCATGTTAGCCACCTTGGGCATTTGCTTTGGCATGGGAAAGGTGGGATATAAATTATTGAAATAAATAAGATACTTGTCAAAAAGAGGCTCACAATCTAAAAAGAAATGCAAAACAAATATACTAACAGCCTACTCCTAACCAGTGCTGGTGTAGGGAGGCTGTGTGGTCATCACTGTACCCGGGGCTGGCAAGCAGCAGTCTGGAGGTCTCCTTGGGGTAAGAGACCCCATTACCCATGGCAGTTTACTCTCCATGTGTCACAACATGCTTTATGGCACATTTATGGTGATTGCTGCACCAGCGTAAACTAAGAATAGGATTGTGCTGTAAGAAACACAAAGAGGGGCCATGCTTCCACTTTTAATAACTTGGTGTTAAACCAGGTTTAACCTGTGGGAACGGATACTGGCGTTGGATGTTTTCCAAGCCCTTGACTTTCCCACTCTTGGGAATCAGATGGGCTTTACAGTCCAAGGAACCAGCTCAATGCCAAAATCTCTATCACTGGTTATCTAAATTTATAACAAACAAGACAACAAACATGGCTACTACCTTGAACTGACAGTAGCCCCTTCAGGATATTGAACTAGAAGCACCAGTTACC
The DNA here is from genome assembly GCA_029204185.1 of Lerista edwardsae. NCBI lineage: Eukaryota > Metazoa > Chordata > Lepidosauria > Squamata > Scincidae > Lerista > Lerista edwardsae. The sequence continues at coordinate 7,901,279 of JAJKFI010000020.1, forward strand.
TGTGCAGTTTTCAGGGACAACAAGTAGGTTTCTAGAGAAGTGCAATACCAGAGATAAATACATTATCTCTCGTTATTCGACCCTGCAAATGCAGCAAATCAGAATCTGTTCCCTCCATCGTACTGTACCATTCTGCATGAATACTTGATGGCCACTGTCAGCACCCCATGACTTCCATTAGAGAGGCATGAGCTAGAGGTCAACCACTTGCAGAGGCCAGAGTGGAGACTAATGTGTCTAAGTTTATTCTATAGTTTTCCAAAACTGAGCCTGTGTTTGTTCAACCCTGCCTACCTTTAATAATCAACTGGAAGCCAGAGAACCCTCTAGAGAAATCCTAAGCCCAACTGTAACAGTGTTTCTAAAGACCACATATATTTAATCCTTGTCCAAATGATTGCACCGAGAGCGCAGCAGCAGATAAATTAGGATGAGCAAAACAAATATTACACATTTGAAACAATTCAGACAAATAGCACGTGCAATATACTTATCACACTTCTATCCCATCCTTCCTGCAAAGAGCTTAGGAATGCACAGGATCATCTTCCCCATTTATCCTCACAGCAACCCTCTGGGATGGGATAAGCTGAAAGTGACTGGCCCTAGACCGGCAAACGGGCTTCATGGTTGCAACCTGGTGCCATCCCACAACAATGTTCATTCTTGTATTTCTATACAGTACATAGCCTGCTTTGGAAAGCGAGGCAGGGCCTGTTCATGGTCCGGAAGCACCCAAGGAAAGGACGAGGGTAACAGCCCATATAAACCTGCCAGCTGAGGTAATACGTTGAGACCAACATCTGGGGAGATTAAGTGAATGAGTGTTGGGGAAAGGGCTGTTTCTGTATTTGCAACCTGACTATGGAACTTCTTCCCAGGAAGATCCATCTGGCACCTTCATGAACATCCTCAGGCACCAAGCAGACACAGTCTTGTTTTCCCAAGCCTTTGTAAATCAAACAAATGGTGTAGTATAGAGGCTAAGTGTTTGAGCAGTGCATCAGCTCTTCCTTGGCTCAAATCTAACCTCTGCAATGAACTCACAAGCTAGTTTTAGGCAACCTGCTCCCTTGCAGCTTTAAATGCAATTTAGGGACAATTGTTGGAAGGAATACATAAAGAGAATGTATATGAAGGATCTTGCACTCTCAGAAAGCACGACACAAATGCTAAGTAATATTTTAAAATTGATTTTTCTCCCAACTGCTGCTTTTATTGTATCTATTTATTCAGAATAGCATGATTTCTGGTTTTACTCTTATTATTAATTGTTCTGATGTTTTGTGAGATGTTAAGCTTCCCCGATTGCCAACTATGGTAGAACGATAGTAGACAAAATGGAAAATTTCCAGCTAAGCATCAGTATAAAAAAATCAACCTTGATGGCTGTGTTTTGGCTTGTAGAAAAATGGTGTGGAAATGAAGGTGCTGTTGGAAATGTTTACTTTTGATTTTCTCCTATATCACCTATACTTTGTCTAAGAACAGGCTCTTGTTGGCTTTAACTGTCAGTTATAATCATTTTAAGCCCAACTGTTTATAATACTGTAAAGTAAAAAAAAACCTAGAGAGATGTAAATTCACATTTGCAGCATTAAAAAAAATTGGGAGACTTGGGCTTTTATTTACACTTTGAGAACGTCTGCTCCAGGACCTCCCAATACTTGAGGTAGCACACTGAATGCCACCTTGTAACCCCCTTGCACGGTGCTTCGCTGTGTCAAATGTCCAGGCCTGGACCAAGGCTTCCTGGGGCCTGAAGTGGTTCATTAAATGATGCCTTATCCAGCTGCTGTCATCACTGCTCCTCCTGCTGATTCCAAGATTCAAAAAAGGAAGAATTCAATGTCAGAGAACTCTTTTTTCCTCCACACTTCCTCTTCTTCTCTGTATTCCTCTTTTGTGAATCCAAGAAAGAGAAGTGGTAGCAGCAATGGTGGAGGCTCCTGTGAGTTCTGGCAGCTGTCTGGTGCCCGATACAATAACCTTGATCAACCAAATGGACAGGTGAGCTCTGCATGCAAAAGGTATTCAGTGCCTTTTAATAAATAGTTTAATGAAGTGGTTCCCAAACCTTTTACTGTTGGGACCCACTTTTCAGAAATGACACACTATCAAGGCCCACCTAGCTTTATGAGACTAAAAAAAAATTTCACCTTACCACTCAAGCCTATGTTTTTATCCTTGGTAAAATTTTATCCTTCCTCTATGAGGAAAGGTTACAGCATTTGGGGCTCTTCAGTCTAGAAAAAAAGCGCCTGAGGGGGGACATGATTGAGACATACAAAATTATGCATAGAGTGGATAGAATAGATAGAGGGACTCTCTTTTCACTCTCACACAATACCAGAACCAGGGGACATCCTCTAAAGCTGAGTGTTAGGAGAGTTAGAACAAACAAAAGAAAATATTTCTTTACCCAGCGCGTAATTAGAATGTGGAACTCCTTGCCGCGAGATGTGGTGATGGCATTGGGCCTGGATGCCTTTAAAGGGGGATTGGATAAATTTATGGAGGAAAACTCCATTACAGGTTACAAGCTATGATGGGTATATCTAGTCTGAGATTAGCTGGTTGCTCATCATGAGGGCCGGGTAGGAATTTTTTTCTGTCATCCAAATTGGCCATGGATGGCAGTTTTTTTGCCTACCCCAAACCGAGAAGGGAGGGATGGGTGTTCAGTAGGTTACATGATTTAAAGGTAAAGGTTTCCCCAAGACCGAATGATCTAGTCGTGATCGACTATAGGGGGCGGTGCTCATCTCCGTTTCAAAGCCTGTAGAGCCGGCGTTTTGTCCAAGGACAAGCTTCCGTGGTCATGTGGCCAGCATGACTATATGCCGTAGCACAAGGAACGCCGTTCCCTTCCCACCGAAGTGGTCCCTATTTATCTACTTGCATTTAGGTGCTTTTGAACTGCTAGGTTGGCATGATTTACATTATGCTTAATGATTTACACTGTGCTGGGTTAACATATTCTAAACCAAAAACTAAGCAAACTGATGGTGATGGCATATGCAAAGTACATAAAAGTGACATGTACATTGGAGAGTAGGGTGATCTACAAGTGCTATATGAGCAGTGGAATACTGCATTTTGGTTTTCCACCAGTGATTTCCCTTTTAACTAAGCTTTACACTGGGAGCCTGCAGTTCTTCGCATTTGCTGAATATGCTCTCTGTTGGCTGTCCGAAGCAGAACAACCAGTACTCAAGCAAACTGATTATGTTTTATATGCCACTCACAGCCAAAACAGGCATTTTCTTAATTACTGTAATAAAATAAAACACAAAGAAGCCTACATCCTTTGGTGTTCCGTTGACCTGACCCTTGTTTTTTAATTCTTTTTTTTCTGCACATGTTCTAGAGACACACAGTTAACAATTTAACCTCTGAATTGATGTGAAAGCCGACAAGAAGACCCAGGCCATTTTCCATTTTCCAATATGAGCAACAAGCATTCTGCTTTCACTCCTAAATGTATACATAAGCGTGTGTAGATATACTGGATCTACATCTGGATATTTGGTATGCTGACGCTCTCCCATTTTGCATCACCAAGTTGTTTCACTGAAGTGTCTGTTACCGTTAACCTGTTTTATGGCCATTGGCATGCAGTTCTTACGAGACTCAATGTGAAGATTGCTAATGCCTTTGGAATGGTTCCCAGTAACTTCAGTGATCTTTGGATTAGAACCAAGTAGTGCTATAACCTGCAGCACTTTTGTGTCTGTTATACAGTTCAACATTTTCATCTGGGGCTCGTACAAAATCACTGTCTTTAACTTTACATGTTTCTTTTTTGAAAAACAGTTCTTTATTCTAAAGAGCGGTATGACAAATAGTCTCATTCTTGAAAATATATAGTTAGAAGCCACTGGCAATCACACAGTGAAGATGAATTCTTCTTGTTACCATTCCACAAAGAGGAAGCCAACTTTCTGCTTCCTCTCAATCTCAGGTATTTGTAGTAATAGGCAGGGGATTGCCGAGAAGACACAGAAATAGGAGTGATTCTTCAAAGCACAGGTTCTTATGCTGCACTTTCATGCATACAGATCCAAACTTGTTTATTTTGAAATGTGTGAATGTTCAGTCTTGCTCTCAAACATAGGTTTGTTTGCATAGTTGGGTGTGCACACATCTTCACACTGGTGTGGAAAGATAGATGGGTCAAAGGCCAAAGCTAGATAGGGCGGTATCCAGCTAGGTATGGTAATTTTAAGGCTGCAATTCTATACACACCTATATACTTGGAAATAAACATGCAGGTCCCAGTGGTTATTCATTGTTTCTCACATCTCTATCCTGCACTTTGTTTAAAGAGCTCATGTCATGGCTGCTACCTGAACAGCAGCTTGAAGTCTGACCCTGAGGAGAGGTGAACAGTTGGGTTGGAAGAGCTAGCCCTGGACCCAGTCCCAGACCTCAACATCTGGCTGGAGTCTGGGTCTGCTGTTCAAGATGGAGTCCCCTAAGATGGAGCCCAAGTCCCTCTCATGCCCATGAGCTTGCGTTCCTTTGAGCCTGCACATTAGAGCTGGCAATGGACGATGAGAAATGCAATGGAGAGAAGGAAGAGTGCAAGACTCTAGAACAGAAGGCTGCCTTTTTACATATACCTGTTTAGGCAGCAAGGCAGAGTCTAGAAAGATATTTCAGACCTCATTTGTTCCTTGTTTGAGCACAGTGCTCAGCTGGAGTCTCCACAGTTCTTCAACCCCAACCTGCCTTATCACCTGTCTGACTTTCTGCTTGGACAGGACAGGTAGCAAATGTGGACGGCAGGGGTCACTCCACTTTGTCCTTACTACCTTCTGAAGGGCGTGAGGACATGCAACACAAGTCAGCATCTCTTTGTATTTCATGGCAAGTTTAATTATAAAATACCTGACTGCATGGACTTGGCAACTAGTACCCCACCATAAGCTATTTGGAAAAGGTTATCTGGAGAATCCAGAGCAGACAATCAAATCACAGCATGTTAGAAAAGTAAAATCTTGTTTGAAATCTATCAGAGGGTTTTGCTCGCCATTAAAAAAAATCCAACCATTTATTCTTAGCTAATATAGAAGGAAAAGACCCTTCAAAAGTAAAGTCAATTTCACAAATCAATTTTAACACACTGCCAATAGAAAGTACCCATATTTCATTGTTAATATGCATATCTTCAGTTATGGATTCCTTCAACAGCAAAACTTTTATGGTATTAAAGGAGACTATCTGAGTTTATGTGGCTAGATGAAGTGTGAATGTCCTGTACTGTATTCTAATTTTAAAACCATCATTTTTAAAGGTTGTCATGGGAGTAAATTCATACACTTTAGTCTGAAAGTCTTAAATCTAAATTGCTAGTTGGCATCCCTGGTTCTCTTGCTCATTCATATCAGATAATCTTTAGATGACACTTTTGCTTGCTCCTTTTCATCCCCTTTTAGCAAACTTTCTAGATTTCTAAATTCCATGGGGAATACAGATAGAGTAATAAAGACGAAACAAATACAGCTTTCTGGATTGCATGAAAAGCAATCATGGCAAATATTTAGAGGGCAGTAAGTATCTATTCGTACAAGGCACTTGCCTGTGCAGAGAAACGTTTCTGCTATCGCAGGTGATGTAGCGTAGGGGGCATCACTAGCCAGTGTGCTCCGCCCCCCCCCCAATACCTGACTTCAGTTTGAATGACTGATCAGGACTTAAATGTTATGGGGAATCAGGAAAGAACTGGGTTTAGGGATGCTGCTTTTGATGGCAAAACAAAACAAAACATGGCAACCCCATGCTATCTGTAACATCTACTGCTACTATTAAGGAGAAAGTGGATCAAGAAAAGTTTTTCTCCCCCTCTAATAATAATAAACTCCATTCATCCAATGAACCTGGCAATTAATTCAGGAAAGACAAAAGGAAGTATCACTTCACACAATGCATCATTAACTTGTAGGGAAGTCATATGGCTCACGACCATAGGTTCAGGTAACTTTAAAAGGGGTTTAGACAAATTCATGGGGGAGGATAGATCTAACAAATATTAGTCATGAGGTATAAAAGGGATCTCCACATTCAGATCATTCAGATTTACTTTTAATCTTATTTTTTCATGATTTGTTCCACTAACAGGTGTTTTCAGTCACACAATATCCTGATCTTCTGCACCATCTAATAATAGGACATCTGCAAAAAAACTGCTTACCTTCCATTGATTGCAAAACACAGTTGACACATTCCTGTCAACACTGCTGTGGCGTTCTGCAGGAAAGTGGCTATTTTTGGATTTTCATCAATTGGGCCTTGGACCGAGAGGAAACAGCAGCATAACTTTTCGATTAACCCTATATTCACCACATAACTAGGAAACAAAAGGAAAAAAATGAATCAACATGGGTCATATTGCTTGTTTCAATTATTAATTCTGTGCTATCCACATAGTGCAACATCAAATCAATGTTATGAACCTCAACTGGTTTGACTCGGTGCTGAGTGGGAAATTCTCACTGCAGATGTTTTGGCCTTTAATTGAGGGTGGCAAATAAAATTCAGGTGGGAGAATTTTGAGGGGGTTCTCAAAAAATGCTGACCGTAGAGTGCAAGTGGCTGTTCTTTTTTCCTGAATTTTTTTCTCTGGTATAATAGTAGCAATTCCCATTCACCAAAATTGCTCTTCCCCCAATTTTGCAACCTAAGAATATGACAGAGAAAATAGGGGAGACATGGAAAAATCCATGTCTGGATTAGCCCTATGTATCAAATTTGTTTTACATACAGTGTATTTCAAAATGCATGAAACTTTTTTTAAAAACTGCTGAATAGAACTGTTTTGCCACAACCAGTGATTCATAATCACCTTTACATTTATGTCACAATTTAATGTAAGAAAAACCAACTACAACACAGGAGTAGAAGGATGAAACTAGCCAGACACAATCTGATTATAACATAATCCTCCCAAAGTCTAGTATGTATGCACTCTGTCTTTTGAGCCAATAACAAACGAGAACTTCTTTTGTTGTTAGAAGGAATTTCCTTTATTGTGGTTGTAAGCAGATCTCAAGTCAGCACTGGGGCATCATCTCATCAGAAGAAACATGAGCTCCTGACCTCCCTTTTGGTTGGTATAATTTTGTTGCTAATAGACAATATATCCCTTCCCTAATTTTTCACAATATAAAATCTACAAAACTTGATCTGGATTGCATCTTGGTGGGCAGAACCAAGGAGGACAAGTGACAATTTTTGTGTGACAAAAGATTTTGGAGGCATCAGACAAATATTGAGAAAACAGTTTATTTCTGAATGTTTACAATGACACGTTTTTTGCAGGGCTGCCCCACCCATGAAAGCAACTGAGCTGGTCACCTTAGACTGTGGTGTGGGGTGCCTACACAAGAACGTAAAAAGAGCCATGTGGGATCAGGCCAAAGGCCCATCTAAACCAGCTTCTTGGATCTCACAGTGGCCCACCAGATGCTTCAGGGAGCACACAGGACAATAAGATACCTGCATCCTGTTGCCACTCCCTTGCACCTGGCATGTCAGAGATAGCCTACTACTAAAAACCAAAAAAATTGCATATACTCATCATGGCTTGTAACCTGTGATGGATGTTTCTTCCTGTCCAATCCCCTTTTAAAAGCATCTAGGCCAGACACCATCACTACATTCTGGAGCAAGGAATTCCACAGATTAATTGCCTCTTTCCACCTACTTGTCTCCACTCCAAACTCCTGCTTTGTCAATATGAAATTAAGTAGAAGATTAAGTGCGGAGGGAGGACTGACGATTGGGTCCATCACTCTCTTCTGTTCCACACTTCCTCTTCCACTCAAGTCTCCTCTTCTTTTCAAAATCCAGGGAGCAGGAAGAGGAGTGGTGATGGCTACTATGCTGCTGGATAAGACAGGGCAGCATTTGATGTACTGCTTCAAATGTTGAGAAGTCTTGGGCAAGCTCTAGCTTTGTGATGTCATTTTCCATGGTTGAGAGTAATATGGATAAAAGTGCCAACCTAGAAGCAGTTCCAACTCCACAAATTTGTGGAAACAGCTCGCAACATCAGAGACTGGGAACTGTTTTTTAACTTTGGCTGTGAAATCCAGATATGAAGGTCAGAATCCTTGAAAGCCAGAGTTAAGCCACAGTTCCCGATTTGCAAGCCATGGCTAAAGAAACTGGGACACTGACATCACAACTCTATAACAAAGTGGAAGGGGAGAGAAGGAGGGCAACTGTAGCTTACTGCTGTGCCTGAACCAACAGCTGCCAACAACCATGGAAAATGACATCAAATATGCCACGGAAATATGCCCTTAGCATATTTTTAGAAGTATGCTGTTAACGACAATTCTGGGGAGTCATAGGAAATTATTTACTACCATTTCTTGAAAAGGCTGAAACTGTGTCATGCTCTTTATTCTCCCCTCTTCAGTTCAGTAGGCTGATTGCTGCTAGTGCCCAGAAGGTGGTCCTCCTTTTAGTACTATTTGTGCATTTTTCTCACATGTGCACTGTACACTTGATAAACTGATTAAGGCCTGAGTGGCTGCTGTGAATTAGATGAACCTGCCTGTTTGAAATTCCTTCTAATTGTCCGATTACCTTGTCATCGTTCCTTTCATTCCTCCATTAGAATCAGATCCCTTAAAAGGCCTCAGGTGAAAGGCCTGGCCCGATTCTTATGAATCACCTTAGCTCAGGGGTATGTATGCACTCGGGCCAATCAGTGTCAGGTGTCGGCCGTGCAAAATATCAATAAGCAGACCTCCCAATTGGAGACTACAACAGCCTGAAATTTCACACTCTTTAAGAAAACCTGTTTGGAAAGGGAGTGTGGATATGCACCTATTTTAAAAGGTCACTAGGATCTGTAACAGCCATCTGCTTTGCCTTCCTCCTGCAACTTAACTTCTTGATTTGATCTTCATTACAGCAGACTTCAACACTGTTTAAATGCATTCTTTTAAGAACAGGATGGCACCGAGAGCGATTTTTCTAGCACATGCTGCCCTTTCCTATTTTGCACAGCTGGGAAAAATGCCCCTTTCATTCCCACATGATGGCAAGCTCCATGCATGCAATGGAAACATACATGCAGCATTTTCCCTGATGTGTCATTGAGTGGGACAATGGTAGGACATCAACTGACTATTATGCAACACCAGAGTCCCAGACAGTGGTCAGTATGTAGAAGTTCAAACAACAAGGGCATGAAAAGAGTTCCTCAACATTACATAGGAGTTGCTCTAGCATAGCAATTCCAAAATTTGATCATGGTGCTCTTATTTCATGGTGGCCTCTTCTTCTTGGCTATCCTGGGCACTGCCATCTTGGATCGTGTGAGATGTCATGTGAACTAAGATAGCGGTGCTCAAGAGAGCTGGGAAGAGGATACTTGTGACATCTTAGGGGTGCTGGAATGCACAGTTTGGGAACCTCTGCTCTATCACTCTCCCCTCCTCCATATGTCTTCTTCTGCCCTTCTTCCTTGTTCAGTCTATGGAACAGAAGAATGTGGTAGAGGAGTGGTAGAGGCTGGAATGCCACCAGTAACGGGAGGAAAGCAGTACTTGGTGTGTCTTTAGGCTCTGGGAGATCTTGGGCTGGCCCTTAATATTCAAGATGACTCAAGGTACTTTGCTGAAGATGCACTAGTCTCGGATGCTGAAGGCAAACTTTATGAAGCTCAAGTTCTATAAATATACCACATGATGGAAGACAGGCTGGAAAATTGCGTAAGTTCTTCCCTGATGTTTTCTGTGGCCACTTTTAATATGTGTGAATGTTATCACTAAATCTAATCTAATAATCCGTAAAACAGAAATAATGTGTAGAATACAAATCCGTATATCTAAGGTGACATATAAAAACTTAATGCTTTTCATTGACCCGATTCTAAATCAGGAAGTCACTCTCATAATTTTAATGGGGCAATTTAAAATTCAATTCATTGTTTTAGAAATGGTTAGAAACCCATACTCCTGAGGGTGTGATAGGAAAGAGTTAGACATGAACATGAAGCAATGAATAATATGACACTTAAAGGGGAGGAAACAATGAACATGAGTTTCTTACATTTAAATGTGCAAACAAAAGCAATACACAATTACTGTCAAGTACGAAAAGGGCTACACTTTTCAGAACGATGTTCAATTTTATTTCCCTCACAGCCCAATCTTATGGTGCTGGGCCTCTGTAGGAGCAGCGGTACCAGAACAGCTACCACTGCATCCTATGGGCACAGCAGCAGCCATAGGAGGCATCTCGGGAGAAGGGGATGAATATCTCCTTTGCCTGGGTAAGGGAACTGGCCCAGAATGGGCCCCCTCAAGTCTGCACCAGCTATTAAGGAGAACTCTGCTGGATCATAGGTCCGTCTAGCCCAGCATCCCATTTCCCATAGTGGAAAATGGTCAGCCAGATGTGGCTGAGAAGCATATCAAACATAATTGGAATGGGAACCCATCTTGCTTCCTAGTTATCTATTCAGCCTACCATCACTTCTCCAAGGTCCCAGCTGTGTGCACTTTCCTAAAGTAGCCAGTTACGTACAGTACATTCTTATCAGGACTAATTGCTTTCATTTTATTGAATGACTTTAATGAAAGCACATGCATTATTGTGCAGAATAACTGCTAGACATGGAATTTGAAGAGGCACTGAACCCTTGGAGCAATTTAAATTCCAGCAGATTCCGAAGTGTAATTTTATTCCCTGTATTCCAATTATCTTTTTCTATTTAAAAAACTTAGCAAACTGAACAAAAGAGAGGCCCAGATTTCTTCCATAGTTATTTAGACATGGTTTTTCATTTAATTAAGAACTTTTAGCACAGGCTGTGATGGCAGTGAATTAGGCTTCAGGAAGAAAGGGCTGTCTGCAGTTTATGGTTTTACAACCATAACAAAACTAAAACAAAAAGAGACATAAATATGTGAGCACATGCTTTGCACGCAGAACATCCCAATTTCCATTTCTAGCACCTCCACTTAATTGATCTCAGGTAGCAGGTGCTGGGAAAGGCCTCTCTCTGCCTGAGAACCTGGAGAGTCACTGCTGATCAGAGTAGACATGGCAGACTCAGTATAAAGCAGCTTTATGTATTGACTATACAGTTATACTGCTTTCCATTTCCTTACCTGATGAGGTCTTGTATTCTACTGTTCAACACTTCAACTTGTGAGGTCTTACTTTTCATTTCTTGTATTAATTTTGGTGCGCTGGTCTGGCTGTTTCCATAAAGGCCACTGGAGATCAGACCCCTGAATACCACAGCTACAATTCTTAGAACCCCAGTTGTTAGACCTTCAAATACTTGTTTGTTCGCAGTTCTTCCTAGGGTGGCATTATAATCATCTGGAACATAAACCTAGAGAGAGAATAAATACATGACCGCATCCAAAAAAAAAAATGAACATTTTTGATTCGTTTGATTTAACTATAAAATAGCAAAGGACAACCATAGAGTGCTCAATTTCCTAGAATATGCTCTTCATTTTTTGGGCAATTTAGGAAAAACTTCAGCTTGTGCTTAGCTAATTGTGTTCTCCACAAACTTGTCCTTCCTTTTTTAATCCACGTATCTTCCATGATGAGACTAAAAGGGGTGTCCATGGGGTCCTTAGGCAGTCTCCCATTCCAAGGCCTACTTACCACAAAGCGTGGGGGGCCCAGTTCCAATGCAGGACATTCTCCAATTCAGCCCCCATTGTCCATACAATTGAACTACAGTCTAAAGGTTCCTAAGATATTTAACCAATCAGCTGGAAGGGAAACTTGCAAGATTGGTGGTTTTCTCCAGGGATGCAGGACCTCTGTTATTCTCTTGCAGTTTATGGGGAAAAAAAAGGTTGGGCGAGGGGGAATCGGGAGACCTTGCTAGTGTCTTCAGCTGGGTCATGGATATAGGTCCTTTTCACAGGGAGTTGACCAGCTAGGGGAAGATGTTGAAACTTTTGGGACTGGAAGGGAGTTTCCAGTACTGATGCATCATCATCATCATCATCATCATCATAACAGTCTAAGAATTTGTGGATAGCTTGAAAATATATGTAAGTTAGACAGTCATTATTTGGCTTTTTATTGGTATTGCTTAAATATACAGAAGGAAGAAGAATAAAGACACACAAGGTTTAAAGTTTTATTAGAGGTCCTGATTAGCATCATGAAATATGCCAGGAAAACTGTATGGACAATGGGATACTGGTAATGTGTGCTGATGATCTATTTCCCAACGGCCTTTAAAATACTGCATTAGTGATAACAAAGATAACAATCTGCTGAAGGCATACTTAAATGATAGGCTTTCAAAACAGTCAAAATCTGGGTGCCAATCTTTAGGGGAAGTAAGGAATGGTTCAGGCAACTCTAGAATGAATATCAAATTAATCAGTTTTCTCAACCCAGAAATTCATGAGAAAAGCCAACTGCAAAATCAGTCTCACTGGATGCCTTTGCATTTAATTGTACAGCAGTGGAATAAAATGCAGTTGCCCATAGGTTAGTGCTGTCTCTCCCTCTCACGGGGAATATGGTAACACTTAGTGACAAAAAATAACATGCACAATTTTTTTATTATTCATTAGCTCTGGGCCTTGAGTTGGTACTTAAAATTCATTGTCATAGTCTGTTCCTGGTAGTGAGCCAAGCTAGAAAGTGAGAAGACTTCAGCTGCTTATTCAAGTTTAGTTTAAGAAAAGAAGATTAAGTTGCACTGGTAATTTACACAGACCGGAGTAATTCATGCCTAATGATTCTGATTGTCTACCAAAGCCGACGGTTTGTATTTAAAACATGTGCACTTATTTAATTAGTAAGCTAGATACTATAATTTGGCAGCCATGAATGTTGATCGTGTTCTCTTGCAAATGTGTTCTATTTTTTTTCCCCTTAAAAGATTTTGGTTCAAACACCATATGAGCTTCAGAGATCAGCGATCAATATTCCGGCAGCGGTGGTTGGTTGTTCTCCCCCGCCCCCACCACCACCCCCAAAGTGGAAATGCATTCAGGAGACTGTTCATGCCAGAGGTGAGATGGGGAACAGGGAAGTCAGTCACTTCGCAAGTCAGTCACTGTGCTACACCAAGTCTCAATACCTTAAAATGACAGACTTTGGCAACATTCTGCCAAGAAGGCAACATTAAAAAGGGAAGAGGGGAAAAAAGCAAACTTCTGTCCTTTTTCACTTCTTCTTTTGCTCCATTTCACTTTTCCTTCTTGAATCTAGGGAGCAGGAGAAGCAGTGATAGCTGGCACACTGCTGGGTAATTGGGGGCTGCAGTTAGTGCAGTGCCTCAGCTGCTGGAAGGTTTTGGTCTGATTCTGAAACTACTGTATTAGTATGACTATGTAAAGCATGGTTATTACTGTGATTAAAATTCAACCAGACGAGTCTCCTCTGGGTGTCTGCCAGCCTGCCAATGCCCAGCCTGCATATCAGTAAACTAGCAGATAGCAATAATAATAATAATAAAAAAATACATTTCTAGAGCACCGTCTTCTCACAAGGAAATGGTCTCTGTACAAGACTCTTCCTGAAGCTTCCTACTGACTGTGGAAGTGGGAAACACAGGACAATCTGCTACCTTGAGTTTAGTCTTTCATAAAGGCATGCATTCTTTGAGAATTAGCATGAATCAACCTGTTGGGAGGAAGCACTGGCCAAATCCTCATGAGCACACCCACAGTTTAATATTCCTGTTTAAACGGCTGATGTCTCTATTGCTACTACTTAGTAATGATACAGCCATAATGTTGATAGTTCTCCTTCCGTTAATCTTCAAAAGGGAGTGGAGTAAAACTGGCAAGAAAAGTACTGTTCTGTATTCATTAATCTCTTTTATGTGCAAAAGGCTGCAACCCTATGTACACTTACTTGGGAAGTCCCACTGGACTCAGACATACCCTCAAAAATGTGTTTGTGTTACGGGCATTCTATAAAATGCCTGGCAAGACCTATTTCATTCTAATCTTACATACTTTACCTAGAGATTGTATAAAATATCTAGGTATTCTATAGAATGCCTACTCTTCTTTTTGGCAAAGTACAGAATGACTACCTTTCTTTTTGGCAAAGTATGAAATAAATTTATTTCATTCTGACCTTACATTCTTAGGTATTCTATAGAATGACTATCTTTTTTTGGAGTGGGAGGCAAAGCATAATATAACAGACAACAGAGAGGACACTTTATTCATAAATTGAAACTAAAATTGTATTACCAAACTGGTCTCTAAAATAAAAATTTTCTGAAGCACATTTCACCATTTTAGACTTTATTGCAGCAGTCTGAACTAAAAAGACATCCTGAATTGCATAGAACATTTTTCTTAACACAGCATTTCTAAGGGCGCAATCCTAACCTGGAGTTAGGCCGGCACAGTTAAGACAGCAAAGTTTGGCCAGCACAAGGGACAATGTAAAGTATGTTTGGACCACTCTCGGAGTCAGAGAGGCCAGCACACAGACATGCACTATTCTTCCTGACGCCGAGAGTGGTCCAAACATGCTTTATGGTGGCCCTTGTGCTGGCCAAACTGTGCCGGCCTAACTCCAGGTTAGGATTGTGCCCTAAGTTTGTGTCTTACACACACACACACACACACACACACACACACACACACACCATCAAATCCTTGCCTGGTTCCTGTGGACTGTTGAGTTGCAGCTGACCTAAGCGAAATTTGGCCTAGATCCGAGTAGCCCCATGGGGTGTTTGGGGCTTTACCCGGGGTAAAGCGAAAATATCCCCTTACCCTGAGGTGACCTCCAGCTGCCTCTTAACTGGCACTGGATGCAGCCAAGGCCAGCAGGCCTGCCTGTTCCAGTGCAGGTAAAGACTGTGTTGTAAATAATACAACGAGGGATCTCTTCCACTCAAACTGGGCAATAATGGGAAGACGTCCAACAACTAAATAGACAGATTTGAAGATAACTAAGAAAATAAGGTAAAGGTAAAGGTTTCCCCACAACCGAATGGTCTAGTTGTGACCGACTGTAGGGGGCGGTGCTCATTTCCGTTTCTAAGTCTGTATAGCCGGCTAAATCTGCAGAGCTTGTCCAAGGACAAGCTTCCATGGTCATGTGACCGGCATGACTATACGCCGTAGCACATGGAACACCGTTACCTTCCCACCGAAGTGGTACCTATTCATCTACTCACATTTTTACATAGTTTCAAACTACTAGGTTGGCAGGAGCTGGGACAAGCAACGGGAGCTCACTCC
This sequence comes from Lerista edwardsae, assembly GCA_029204185.1. NCBI lineage: Eukaryota > Metazoa > Chordata > Lepidosauria > Squamata > Scincidae > Lerista > Lerista edwardsae. The sequence continues at coordinate 7,916,503 of JAJKFI010000020.1, forward strand.
GTCGCATGGTCTCGAACTCCCAACCTTCCAGTCAGAAAGCCCAGCAGCACTGGTTTAACCCGCAGTGCCACCACATCCCTAGGAAAATAAAGTGACATAAATAAAGAAAATAAAGTGTAGCACAGTGATTGACTTGCCAATAAAGCTGGCTATTTAACTACAAACTTAAACTTTAAAAGCTTGCCTAGTGATGGAACCAAACTGCTGTTCCATCCATCAGAACCTCCCAGACGAACTGGGGCAAGAAAGTTTAAACTTACAAGATTTTAATTTGTTAATAAAGTGTTTTCCTTCTTTTCTATTATGCTTCCCCCACCCCCCAAGACAGATATTCTAAAGAATACCTAGGCATTCTATACAATCCCTAGAAAAAATATGTAAGGTCAGAATGAAATAAGCCTCTTTCATACTTTGCCAGGCATTCTATAGAATGCCTGACTTTCACATAACACTGGTAACATATATAGGATTTTAGCCCTTGTCGTATTAAATGGATTAATGAATTCAGTATACTACTTTTCTGAGTAAATTTGCTTGGAATCAGGCTGCAAGTGAAAAGAAGTCTCATAATGTAGTACATATTTCATATCTCCTTCTGAAAAGCCAGCATGTTTTGTGTGCATAATGCTAATTTGTGCATGCAAAGAAACAGACAGATCTACAAAAATATCAAAACAGTTGAAAGTGCAGTATCTTTGTTTTGCATAGTGCACAACAACAGATTATGGCCAGCTCCTCCACTGATCTACAAGCACCTCAGTTTGCCTCTAGATGAGCCAACCCTGCTTTAACCTATGCTCTATAGGTTCTGTAAGTGTTTGTAAACAATTAGTCTGCTTCCTTGGAGAGACTATTCCAAAAAGCACTCATACAAACTTTCCAGCTTTTACCATACCTGCTAATTTGCAGAAAACAGGATTGGCTTTGGGGGAGAACTAATGAAGAAACAGCTCCATAAAATTAAACGGACAAAGAAAATTAAAAGGAGAAATGGATCTAACTAGCCAAGGCTAGAATCATGGCTGTAGCTGTGCAGCTATTTGGGTGGAGGAAGAAATAATCAGAAACTCATTTCATTGCCAACTTTAACCCCCTTTCTCTGCTGCCTGAAACACAGTTCTAAGCTGTGAATAGGGCAAAAAGGAACTGGGTATGGAGAAGCTAGTATAATCTAAAACTTTATTTAAAAACAAGTATTCAAAGCCCCACTTTAACCTGTAATATCTGACACATAGAGATTTGCACACATGAACATACACTTAAGGCTTGTACTAACAATGGCAGGCTGAAGGACAGAGCAGAAATGTTGGAAGGGTTGGGTTATTTTTAAAAATCCCTCGGTTTAACCTTAAGTAACTCTTGGCTGCCGCCACAGGATAATATTTGGTGACTGCATTTACTTTTAAAAGCAGAATGTGCTCCTAAAGCGGGATGCCTTCGGGGCTTATGTATGAAGGGGTGTTGTACACCTTATGTTCTTATCTCTGATCATTTCATTCCTTGTGTCTGAACCCTGTTCTTATAATCAGCGGGGCTGCTATGGCTTCTGTAGACATAAAGCCTTTGGGCTTGCCTGAACAGAAACATTTGGGAAAATGGGCACTTTTAGAGAGAATACCTGCAGTAAATACTGCTGGTGGCTTTCTCTCTCCCCCCCCCCCGGACTATTAAGCTATGAAGGTGGGAGCTGAAGCTGCTTCCTAAGGTGGGTGGTCTGCCGGGGTCAGGGTTGAGGCCAAGAGCAGGGCGGTGGAAGGGAAGATAAAGCTGGCTGGCATTACCTGGTTGGGGACTAAACAAAGCTCTTAGCTCCCGACAGTTCCAGCCCTTAGACAGAAACAAGAAGGAATTACACAGAAAGAACAATGGCTGGTAAGCCTGAATATAAAACCAAACCCCACTGATGCACAGAAAACATGAACGCTAACATTACTTTGACCATAATACTCTTTTAAGGGTTTAATTCTTCTCCATCGAAGTTCAAATCAGAAATGGGTGTCCACTCAAAAGCAATTTACTTAGCACTACACATATTGTGGTCAGAAAGAGAGACTCTGTCTCTTAGTTATTAGATTAGTAACCAAAAGTAAAGATAGAAGAAGACGGGAAATTTCAGGATTCCCATATGAAGTATATTGCACTGGAAATCAACGCAAGCAGAGACTACAGCGAACAACTTGTTAGGGGCTCCAATACTAGTGCTAGGGTGCTGGAGGTTCTAGGGCAAAACCTGGCATTGGATCGCTATAGTTCATTGGAAATCTGCACCTCCCTCTCAAGCTTACCACCATGTGATGAATGCTGCCAGCTCTTCCTGCCCTCCATGTGTGTGAGAAGGACAGCTGGCAAAAGAATGGAGTATAACCTTGAGAACCTGTCCAAGCTTGACTTATGTTTGCCTGTTGAAGCTTGATGGCACGCAGCCGGAGGAGAGAACCACACTGTGAAGGCTACATCTGGGACTGAATATCTGGTGAATCACAGAAAACTGTATATTTGTAAAAACAAAAAACAAAAACCCACCATTGTAAAATGGTGGCTTAGACTAGCCTGCCCACGTAAGCTGCCCTGGGCATTTGCTTCAGCATGGGAAAGACTGGGTATAAATTCTTCGAATAAAATAAATAAATACATATTTCAAAGTGAATAAAAGAAGGAAAAATGCACTCCCGCAGAATGTTCTAAATATTAAGTTTAGAACATTAACTTTATCCAAGTAACAATGAATGCTATTCATGCATAATTTGTCCAGAATTTGGACATAGTTTAGGTACCATACAGAAAAGGCACTGAAATCAAGAACGGGGGGGGTGGGTTTCTGCCCCCCCCACCTCTTTTAATTCTCAGGTTTACAAAACTATGGAAACATTTAATCCATTGTGGGCAGTGACACTTCTGAGGGGAAAGCACAAACTGAATGAACAAAAGCACCTAAGACCAAGTTCAGGTGGGCTCAGATTGCTGACTTGCTCGGCTTATTTCCAAAAGCATTTGAAAATGTCTCTTTGATCTATCCGAGAACATATGATTAGAAATTAATCTGTTTTGTCCCAATACAGGACATTCTAAAAACGCAAAAGGACAAATACTGAAATATAGTTCATAACCTCAACTTAAGACATGCACTAAAATATTTTATTTAAAGGCTACATCATGAAATACAACATTTACACTCAAGTTTTAATAGGACTGGAAAAATCTCTTTGCAGAAAAATCAGCAAGCAACTATAATTTGCTAAGAAAAGTCTTAAAGTAGCTATAATAAGCAACCAAATTTTTTTAGTTCAGAGTAGATGATTCTTTTATACATTTCATTCATCTAATTCAAGAAAAATATAATTAATTTTTGTTGTTATGTAATATCTATTTTTTAAAAAATCTGGGCACTCAGTAGCTAAATTCACACAAAACATAATTGTCACTCACTTGCTGTCACTAAGATATCATTTTAACAACTCTGAATCAGTTCCTATAAACCCTCCTGGAATTCTAATAGAATCTTTCAGTTCACTAGTTCTTTCCTCACGTTTCCAATTCCGCTCCATTCTCCTTTTTCCTTCTCAAATCTAGGGAGTGATGAAGGTAGGTGGACAGATGGGGTGGGGAGACTAGGACCACAGCAAGGGAATATGCATTTCCATATTTATTTGAAGAATTTATACCTCGCATTTCCCATGCCGGCTTACATGGGCAGGCTAGTCTAAACCACCATTTTTTTCAATGGCTTTTTTTTTTAAACAAATAATACAATATTCTTGTGATCCGCCAATCCTCAGTCCCAGATGTAGCCTTCACAGTGTGGTTCTCTCCCCTGGCTGTGTGCCATCAAGCCTCAGCAGGCAATTGCAAGTCAAGCCTGGACAGGTCCCTCAAGGTCATATTCCGTTCTTTTGTTGGCTGGCCTTCTCACACACTTCCCCGCAACTCTCACTTGCGGTGAGTAATCAGCTCCACAGCAACTCTGTTCTGCCACCACAGGTACTGCAGCTTGTCACAACCTGGCATCTGTCTCCCCTCCAAAAATCCAACCACAGATTCTCCTGCTTAGCTTTAGGCAGTGCCAGCAGCTCAACCATCAGTCCACACAGTCCATAGTACGTGTTGTGGGAAGAAGCACTTTTTAAGTCTCTCCTGAATCTACCACCTATCAAATTCACTGGATAGCAAATCTTTTAGAATTATGAAACAAAAAGCCTTGTAACACATTCAAGATCAAATAAATTTCTTGTAGCACAAGCCTTTCCTGTCCATTTTATCAGAGGAGGCTATTATGAGAGAGGGAGAAAAACTTCTCTCCATCTACCGGCTTTACAAATGTTTTAGCCTTTCCTTGTAAAGGAGATGTTTATTATTTATTTATTATTTATTATTAGATTTTTACCCCGCCTTATTGTGCCCGAAGGCACCTAAGGCGGCATTACAATATATATATAAAAACAATATAACAATTCACAATTAAAAACAATTAAAACAGAATTAAACAATACAATCAAAAATTAAGAACACAATTAAAAACAAATTTAAAAACAATATAAAAACAACAAGCCCCGTGGGTCTTGTCAACGGTTAAAAGCTTTTTGGAATAAAAAGGTCTTCAGCCCCCGCCGAAATATAAACAAAGAGGGAGCAGTTCTCAATTCTAAGGGGAGGGTGTTCCAGAGTTGGGGGGCCACCACCGAAAAGGCCCTCTTCCTGGCCGCCGCCCCTCTCACTTCTCCTGGTGGCGGCACAGTCAGGAGGGCCCCCCCCAGATGATCTAAGAGTACGGGTTGGATTATATGGAAGAAGGCGGTCCCTCAAATACCCCCTAATAATTTGAACCCCCTAATAATTTTTTTTGTTCTTTTTTGTGTTCTTCCAGTTCTACAATACCTTAAAAGGCAGGACTGTAGCTTGGTATTTAGAACATGTGCTCTGCATGCAAAAAGTTTAAGATTCAATCCCTAGTATCTGAAGGCAGAGGTGGTAAAGACCACTGTGTGGAACCTTGGAAAATGTTACCATTCAGCAGAGACAAACTGATATAGATGGACCAATGGGCTGACTCAAGACGCAATCCAAGGCCCGACGTTGGGCCAACAATAGTGGCTAGCGTCGGCCCAAGAGCAGCAGCATTGGCGCGAGAGCGCCGATCGACAGCCTCGTGCCAGCGCTGCTGCCATTGGGCCAACACTAGCATCAGTATCAGCCCAACGGTGCTGGCCAAAGCCAGCAGCGTGATGCTATCATGCCAGCCAAAATCTGGGCAGGTGGGAGGCCGTTTCCAAGTGCGGGGCAGGCGGGCTGGGAGGCATGCCGGCCCAGGGAGGGGGTGGTGGTGGGATGCAGCTGTTAGGCTACATCCAAGTTCGCATCCCCAGGCCACATGGCCCTCATTTGGGCTGCGTGGTGTCCTCTGCTCTGTGCCTATGAAACAGCAGGCGCAGATCCAAGGAGCTCATTGGGGCGGCTGGCGCTTACCCGGGTAAAGGTTTGAACATGCCCTTGTCCCGTGGAGGCTCCAGCCTGCTCCCAAGCTGCACAGGATACAGCACAAGCCTGCCAGCCTCCTGTTCCAGTTTAGGATTGCGCCCTTAGTGTAAGACAGTTTCCTAGGTAACTTTGGAGATGGGCAACCAGAATTGTCCACAGCATTCAAAATATGGTTGCATCAGTCATTTGATATTAAGATGGATTAACAGCTAAAGGATTTATTTTACAGATTCAGCCATAAAGATTAGTGTTCTGAAGTAAAAACAGCAACCATGTTATGCCTGATGCTAAATGGAGCATATCTCCAATTGCATACTTTTATTCATCCCTGCCTCCTTCCTGTAATAAAGAAAGATCTGGAGGAAAACAATGAACATGTCACTACTAAAAAGCAAAGTTGACAAGCTGAGTTTGGGTTCCCTTTGTCTACACAGAGGGCCTTTGGAGGACCTCTCCTTAAGTGTTTGTCAACTGTCCTATGGCTTGTTGATTCTAGTAGTGCAATCTAAATTATTTAAGGCATGTACATAACTTTTCAATTAACAAACTGCTTGGCTCATGAAAACAGACACACACACTCACAATTTATAACCAGCAATCCTAGACTAAATATCTCATGATGAGCAGGTCATGATGAATTAAAAATGAGTTTCTAATAAAATATTTAATGACCTCTGAAATTAAGTGAAAGTTAGAAATTTTGCCATTAAATACATCTTTTTTTAAAAACTTGGTTTGCAAACCTGTTAAGATGCAAATCAAGACTTGCTTTATGTATTAAAAAATATAGAAGAAAATATAACTTTTGTGGAGGCTCAAACTCTGAGTTTCATTCTACGTGTGAAGATGAAAGGAAGGTTTGTTCAAACCTAGTCTGCTCCCCATTATGTCTAAAGGGGGAAGCTTGAATGTGTTGGGGAGACTGATTTTGAGAACCAAACACTCTCCCTATCCATGGATTATCTCCTTGCAGACTGTCTCCCAATGTCGCTTTAGCCTAGGTAGGCTGATTCTAGAACGGAGCCCAGTCTCATGTGCGGGGCTACAAGAAGGAAAGCAACAATCAAAGGATGTGTTCAGCTTCCCTCATCCATGCATTCCTCTTGTACTTCAAGCTGGACTCCCTGAATTTGCATTTGACGGGCAGCCCAATCCTATGTTGCACTGGATCAGGCAGGCTGTATCCAGTTCAACATGAGAGCCCTAAGGAGTCTTTCTGGCTCAAGGAAACATTTGAGCCCTTGCACCAGGGGAGGTGCCAGCCTCCCTGATATGCTCCTTGGATCTGCACCTGCACAGCTCCGAGGTGGCTTTGCAGGCCGGGGCCTTGGATAAAGCCTAATGGCCACATCCCAGGTCCACCCCCCTCCCCAGGCCTGCCTGCCCTCCCCCCGCCCAATTCCGCCCTCCCGCCCAGAACCGTCCCTGCGCCAGTTGAGTTCGGCTGGCACAAGGGCAGCTCTTCCCCCTCCCGCTCCCAGGCCAGTGCTACACAGCTAGCTTCGGCCTGGGAGCTGTAGCGCTGATGCAGAGGTACCGATTGGCACCCCCACATCGGCACAACAAGCGTAGCATCGACGCAACAGAGTTGCGTCGGCACCATGTCCATTATAGGGTTGCGCCCTGAAGCAGGCTACGTTTTGTAGCTGGAGCCCTTCCTTTCTGTTCTTGAAGCAGCTTTTTGTTGAAAAAAATTTCAGGGGAAAAGGTTCACATAATTGTACGCCATTGGGGCATCCAGTCAGGTGTGATAAAGTTATCCATTGGTTCCTGATAATTATCAAGCTCAATGTTTTAATAATTATTCTTCACATTTGCCTAGCACTGTTGGAGAGAGGTAAGACACCACATATATTTTCTAGTTTTCCTTTCAACAATTCTGTAAGATGAGTAATTATTATTCTCTCCATATTGTGAAAAAATGATGTTGAAAGGGAGTGGCTTGCTTAAGGCCACCTAATGGAGCTCATGGTAAAAGCTGGATTCAAACCAGGGATGTCCCAATGTGCAGCTTAGCTTCTCAGTGATTACACTGGTTCTCTTAACGGTATCCAGGTTCAGGATAAAGACTTGAACTAGCAGCCTTTTGTAACACTTTCCAGCCCTATGGCTCTTTTATCTTTTTATGAAGTTGCCCTTCATCAAGGACTAATCGCAATGAGTCCCAAAGTACAGCATTTTGGCAGATTGGAGCTACGACAGTTAATTCAAAGTGAAAAAAGTTACATACCATTAACTGGTGCATCAACAGGTCCATTAAAAAGGTAATCTTGTTACTAAACAACACATAGGTGCAGTTTTCCACGCAGTTACTGCAGGCCAGGTGGTAAGCACTGATTGTACTGCAGAATGACCTAGGGGGAAAAGTCGCATGTTGAAAAGTGAAAAGGAAAAAATTGCCAATCAAGACTGTCAATAGTTACATGGAAACAATTGTCTGAATTTGACTTTTACACCTCCAGGATAAGGAAAGATTATATAACCAAATACTACCACTACAACAAAACGTTTGTAAAGTGCTTTCCAAGTTTGCAAAGCCCTTCTTCTGTATCATCTTGATACAATAATTGCAACAGTCCTGTAAGATAGGTACAGTGGACCCCTGCTTTACTATGGTAATCTGTTTCGGAGATACCATCACATTGTGAAACATTATATTTTCAATAATACATTGTTTGGGGATGATTAATTCCATAAAACTATAAAAGCTGAAGTTTCTGTCACAGAGCTAAGCTATTTCCCTCTCTAAATGCTTATTTACAATAAAAATAATAATTTCATACAGAATACCAAATAAATATTAAAACAAGTTTTTTTAAAAAGACATTAAAAAGTAGGTAAAATTTAACTGTCCTGAAATAGTATCTTGAAACAAATTTTGGGGGAAAGGTTTATGGTGTGCACAGTACAACAAGGAATCACTCTAAATTCTGATACTGTAGTGTGAACCTTTACTTTTTCAGCAATGGGTGTGCACAAGCCAAACAGAACATTAACGCCCAATCCAATCCAAATTTTCAAACCCAATGTATCAGCAATGCAGCCCCAAAGCAAGAGAACATTCCCTTATGTTGAGGAGGCTTCTGTGACTACCTCTCCATTGCAGGATACAGTGCATGTCCTATTAGTACAGGTGCATCAATACTGGAAAGTACTGAAGGATTTGGCCTTCAGATACATAGTGGTAATACATACAAGAATGTGGGCTTCTTTTCATATTATTAGGTACTATCTGTGACATGTAATTAAGTTTGTACAAGGTGACTTTGGCATTTGCTCATTGGCCTAAATGCATGCATAAAACTAAACCAGATACAGTACTTGGAACACAGTAGTTTTTAAAGGCTTCAAACTCCTTTGCTAGAGTATAACAAAATGTGACACTTTATTCTTTAAAACTAACTGCAATTAAAAAAATGTTTATTTTTGCAGATCATCTTTTATTATACAAAAGGAAGATTTTGCTACTACACAGGCCATTGATTTATTTTCCCTGAGGTTAGATTTCTTGCAAAACACCTTCACATGTGAATGGCAAAATCTTCCGGGAGAAAAGATACACAAACACCATCTTCCTGTCTAATTGATAACATTCAGTAGGGACCAGTTTATAAAGGCACCACTGCATTCTCCAACAAGCTTAAGGAGAGCAAGGTGTGAGAAAAGCAGGAGTGGGGAAAAAGACCACACAATACATGAGTGCATCTGAATTATTTTTATTCTTGATAATGGCCATAAGAATTCACCTCATACACAAAAGGACTGATTCCATTGTAGCCTTCAGGGAGCCATTTACACTTGTCTTAAGGCTGTGAAAAGAGCTACCAAAACAAAGACAGCTTTTTAAAACGGGGGAACTGTTTTGTACACAATTGGGCACTTTATTACATTGGCCCTGTCTATCCCCCCAGGCTTCACCCACTGCTGCAGAATGCAGATCCTTGCAGGGGTAATCTTTGAACCCGGAGCAGAGCACTCCATCCTCTCAGCCTCTTCTTGCTTGCTGTGTTCCCTGCATCAGCAAGTAAGGAATGAAGAGTGAGAGATTCCTGGCATGTCAACCTTTCCCCATCCCCTAGGGTGAGTTTAGCCTAGGAGGGATTAGATCGTTTCCGAGAGGTCCAGGTGCCCAGGCCATCCTTGCTATCGTGGCCTGGCTCTTGCACCTGCAGCAGCCAGTACTGATGAGGGAGTTCTTACAGCCTTCTCTCCCTCTGAGCCCAATTCCTGGCTATTACTGGGTGATCCGAGTCATCGCATGAACTTCAAAAATACCACACACACATATATTTGCAAGATGATGGATGAATGTGTAACATAGAGTTCAATAATGTTTTTTTAAGTACCTGAAAAGCAAACCTGTTGATTAACCCCGGTGAGGAACTCGGCTCTAAAATTCATAATGGCCTGTCTGTTCTGCCCTTCCCACAAGGTGGAGGCAGAAACTGGTTGAACCAGCTATGAATGAATGCGTGAATGAAACCGCAATGCCATGATCCTTGCCTCAGATGTTGATGCTACTGGGAAGAGGATTCACTAGATTCTGAATGTTAATTTAAATTTTATTAAAATAAATTTAAATAGGTGAATGCATTTTGAAAATAACAATTGAAAATTGTTGATCAATAACAATATTGAAAATATTTTAATTGTTTCTCCTGAACTCCATTTCAGGCTGCTAAGAAACGAATTGGTTGTTTTAAGGCAACATATCCGACGTCAGACAATACACACAATCATTGCAAAGTGAAAGAATTTCAGAATTGCTGTCATAATGTTGCATGAACTATGCTGCAAAAGCAATCTGTACTTTATTGTTTCCCAGATAAGTTGTATCAGGTAAAAAAGCACCACAAAAATCCAAAAAGCAAATTGTGCATTTGAGGGGTAAAAAAAGATGGCATAGTCTATTATTTATTTTTTACCTCAACATGGAAGAACTAAAAAACAAAAAGGGGAGAGAGTATGGTGAGATAAGCTTGTTAACTATAGACTGCTATAATTAAAATCTATTTTAAAAAGATTTGTTGCTCGGGTTCTGTTCTACCATTTTAAAATTCAGAATTGGAAGTGCTAATAGTGGAGCAGGCCCCAGGTGGTTTACAGTTTTAAATGACAGATTAAAGTCAGCACAACTAATTTCTTTATTTTAATCTTATTAAAGGGAACAACAGCTGTCAATAGTCACCATTTCTGTATAAGATCTCCAAGGCAAGCAGAACATGGTTTCTGTACTAAGGAAAGATTTTTTTCTTTAACATAAAAGAACTCCACCTTCTTTTCCAAATGAAGGCATTTCCTGATGTCCACTCTACTAGGAAAAGAACAAATCCAAAAGTGTATCCAGAATACCAATAGGCTATTATAAATTTTTTAATGCACTTGTTCAATGATTTTGTCTTAGATCCCCTAAATCTGCTTTAAAAACATGCTGGATGCCACACACACACACACACACACACGCACACCACAGTGCTCCTGGTGCATGAGCAAGTAAGTCCCAATAAAACGCTGCTTCTATTTTGTGATATTGCAAAGTACTGCTGCGAAAAACTATTTGGAAGCTCTTTTGTGATAAATTCTCTTCTACTGTTTTATATAACAACTAGCTTGTCCTTACCCGGCGTTGCCCGGGTATTTATTTATCCCAAGCTTCTATTAGACAGGAAAAGGAATGAATTCTATCTATAGTGTAAAATCAAAGTAATATTATGTACAGGTAATTAAAAGTATAGTATAAAACTTAAAGTAAAATCTTTTACAAATTCATTATAATATTAATGTAACTCAAAACTTGATTATAAACAACATGTTTAGTTTCACTTCCAGGAGCAAGAATACATAAATTCTTGGGCAAACCCACCCTTGAGCAAGCAACATAAAGTTGTCCGTGGGAGAAACATGGCGATCTCCAATCCACTCCGCTGTACTGAATAGACTGCCCCTGTGACTTGTTGATTGTGATCGAGAATGCAAGTCTCACTGGAAATTGCAATCTCTTCAAGTTAAAAGGGAGATCTGTTGGAATGAGTGGTATCTGTGGGATAAAAACTGTTTCACCCTCTCCCTTTCTTGTTAAGATAGTCACTTCAATTACATTACCCAGCATCTTCTTGACATACAGCCTTGTGCCGTTGCAAAGTTTTGGCGAGTTGAGGTTCCATAGTGAAATAATTGGAGATCCCACTGTAAGTAAAAGACGATGTGGTGGCAATCCAGCCGGATCAAGTGAGTGTAGGAAGTCTGATGGGAAATTGACGACCTCATAGGCATCTACTACGGTATCGATAGACTTGTATTCAGTGACTACGCCTGATAACATGGCAAGTATTTGATTGGAATCCAAGACCGGGGCATAATGATTTCTAAAAATTTCCAGAAGGTTCTACAGAGTTCTATTCGTTCTATTTGACTTAATGTCATCGGGACTGTCACCAATCAGCTTAGCGACCCCAAAAACTATGGATTTGACACTAATGTCGGTCATTTTGGATTTTATTTTTCACCCTTTCTCACCCCCCCCCCATGCTGATGGGGGCTGAACTTGGACTTAAACGGCATAGGGAGTGTCACCGTTCATCTCAGCGACCCCGAAAAGTATGGACTCGACACTAATATTGGCTGTTTTCGATTATTTTTACATATCACCCCCTTTGCACCCCCACCCCTATTTCTTTCCAGATCGTAAGGAATATGTGTACCAAGTTTGGTGCACATCACTCCAGGCATTCCAGAGCTATGCTGGAGAACACACACACACACACACACACACACACACACACACACACACACACA
>JAJKFI010000020.1:7928779-8033921 GCA_029204185.1 Lerista edwardsae
ACACACACACACACACACACACACACACACACACACACACACACACACACTATCTATCTATCTATCTATCTATCTATCTATCTATCTATACTTATATATAGATGAAAGAAGGGAGACACTGTCTCTAAGGAGGGTTTGATTGTCCACTGAATATCCTGAAGTCTAAGATGTTCTACATACAGGTGCATGACTGAAGGACTGGTAATTGATTACTGATAACTAGGGGTGGATTTTTTTTATTTTTTTTTTTGTTAAACACTGCATAAAAACACAAAACACCACCTTTGGAGGGTTAAAATGTCTGAACACAACACAACACATTTTGGTATTTAATATATTTTCCAATTAGAAATAATACTGTGGCTGCATCTGCTGACACTATATCATCTACTAAGTACACTTTTATATCATTTAAAATTAATAAAAATGAGAACTTGGAATGAGAATGTAGGATGAAAACACATAATGCAACTGCTATTTTAATCAAGCAATTTTGGAAAAAAATATCACCCCAAAACCCCAAAACCCTACTAACAACTAGAGGTGTTTGTTTCTGGTGAGTAAGATAGGATGACAGCCTAGGCCTTACTGAATACAACAGGCCTTACTGAAGACCTTACTCCTTCTGAGTAAAAGAAATACAGGGATGCCCAGCATCTGTTGGGTTTCCATTCTGGACACCCCACCACCCCGTGGATACATGAAATTGTGGATGCTGGGGACACTTTTTTAAAGACAGGGGAACATCAGTGATTTTGCTGCAACAAGGTTAAAAAAAGAGGTTTTTTAATATTCCCCAATTTTTTAATAGATGTCCTAGTATCCATAGTTATCTGTGGATAACTGAAACTGTGGATACCAAATCATACCATGGCATGCCTGTAATACAATTTTCAATCACTTCTACTGATAATAAATATGCAGATGATAGTCCCCATGCCCACCCCCAGCAAGGGACACCAAAACATCTGTTGACTTTTGCAGCTTGTAGATTTTCATTTTTGGGTCTTATTTACACATGTGCAATGAGAGGTAGAAAGTGGGAGAGAGAGAATTGCACTCTCTTGGATATTGTGCCCAAGCTCCAAAATAAGGCTGAGATGGAGATGGGTGGGGCAGAGCATTTGGGAATGATTTTAGATCACCGTCAGAACTACTGGAAACTCTGGAGTGATCTTCTGTCTGCCTGTCAACTGGACCATCTGGAGAGAGTCTCTTTATATACATGTGCCAGGTGTTTCTACATATGTTCTTATGAAGATGCCTTTAAAAGGGGATTGGACAGATTTCTGGAAGAAAGTCCATTGTGGGCTATAGGCCATGATGGGTTGTGCAACCTCCTTACATTAGTAGTAGGCTACTTCAGAGTGGCAGGTGCAAGGGAGTGGTAACAGGAGCCAAGCATCTTGTTGTCTCGTGCCTCCCTGGGGCACCTGGTGGGCCGCTGTGAGATACAGGAAGCTGGACTAGATGGGCCTTGGACCTGATCCAGTGGGGCTCTTCTTATGTTCTTAAGGTGTGCAGGTTGGAGAGGAGCATCTTGTGGCTCCCACTTCTCCCTCAAGTATGTTTATTTTATCCCTACTGAATGTCTATAAGGGTTTGATGCCTTATATTTTGATGTCATTTCACAGCATTATGTCCCTCGATTTCAGAGGGACTCCTGATTTGTTTAAATGCAAGTGAGCTTAGTGGCTTATATCACAAGTGCAGCAAGCAGAGAAATGAGAGCCCACCAAGAATCCACAAGTCTGCTCTTCAGGGGCAGGCAAGCAGGACTTTCAGGACCATGGACACCCCGTTTCCATTGCCTAGTTTCTATTGCCATTTTTGAGAAGATAAAAAATGGTAGAAGTATTTTTAAGAAATAGGATACATAACCATATCCTGTTAAACAGGATACATAACCAGATCCTCCATATGGCACTGCAAACGCCTGTCCCGCCTCTGAGCGTGTCAAATTATTCAGTGGTGGTGGTTGGTGTCAAACATTTGTTGCTGAGTAACCCAAGCCATGTGGTGGCGCAGCGGGTTAATCTGCTGTTGCTGGGCTTTCCAACCGGAATGTTGGGAGTTCAAGACTGCAGTGAGCTCCCGTTGCTTGTCCCAGCTCCTGCCAACCTAGCAATTCTAAAGCACCTAAATGCAAGTAGATAAATAGGGACCACTTCAGTGGGAAGGTAAAGGCGTTCCGTGCGCTATGGCGTAGATTCATGCCGGCCACATGACCACGGAAGCTTGTCCTTGAACAAAACGCCGGCTCTACAGGCTTTGAAATGGAGATGAGCACCGCCCCCTACAGTCGGTCACAACTATTTGGTCATGGGGAAACCTTTACCTTAACTCAAGCCACATTTCTGGACCCCTGCTAATGATCTCAGTTAGCAAAAGGCAGGTTCACAGAGCTACATAGATGCATCTGCTAAAATAGAGTGTTGGGAGAGTTAAAACAGATAAAAGGAAATACTTTTTTTACCCAGCAGGTAATTAATCTGTGGAACTCTTTGCCACAGGAGGTGGTGATGGCATCTGGCCTAGATGCCTTTAAAAGGGGATTGGACAGATTTCTGGAGGAAAAGTCCATCGTGGGCCATGATGGGTTGTGCAACCTCCTTACATTAGTAGTAGGTTACTTCAAAGTGCCAGGTGCAAGGGAGTGGCAACAGGATGCAAGCATCTTGTTGTCTCGTGCGCTCCCTGGGGCACCTGGTGAACTGTTGTGAGATACAGGAAGCTGGACTAGATGGGCCTTTGGCCTGAACCAGCAGGGCTTTTCTTATGTTCTTATATTCACATACAGCCTATTTTGAAACTGAAGGGCTTTCAAAAACAATTGGCTCTGTAGGACACTGAGGGTGCAATCCTAACTAACATTTACTGCACTGGCACAGCTGTGCCAATGGGGCATGTTCTGCTTTCTGCTGTGGTGTAGCAGTCACGGAAGCCCCCTCAAGGTAGGGGAATATTTGTTCCCTTACCTCGGAGTTGCATTGCCCTTATCCCAGTGCTTGAAAGTTGGTTAAGATTGCACCCTGAACAGCAGATCAACGGGGGGAAAAGTATCAAAAAATGTCACCAAACAATCCCTTTGCAATGCCTAAAGGAACTAGTTATTTCAATGTCAGCCATTTATCCTAAATGCTATAGATGATTAATCTATGTGTATGATATGTCTGCACTGCCTGATGGCTGAGCAGTTTTATGAGAAAACAACTGCAAGTAACTTTGGCAGGCTTAGCCTAATCCCGTTTCCTGTGACAAACAATATTCCACTTCTAGATTTTCTAGCAGTCAGACTGTCCAAGAGCTGACTGAGACCATCACCTCAGGTGACTGGTGGTGGTGGGTGCTCATTTCTACCCACCTGCTAACACCCATCACTTGTCTTCCTCCTTCTCCTGCTCCCTGGATTTAACGAGACAGATAAGAACAGACTGGAAGCTGAGAGGAGAGTGCCATGCTAGAGACATGCATAGAGCAGTGCCATGCTCTGATGCTCCAGCCCAACATTCTCCTCTCCTGATCTGTTCCCCTTCTCCTTTTTTAAACCCAGAAAGGATTCACAGTCGTATATAGATGTCTCAATATGTGTTTGCAAATACTAGTATGGTACTGATGCGCTTGTCAGGAAGCAAAGACTGGTGACAGCTCTGTGTTCAGTGTATACCCAGGACAAAACCTGGATTTGCCAAAACACAGGTATGTGAAATGACTCAGAGTGCGAGACAGGAATACTTGCCCCTTGTAACATTCAATATGTGGTTTTGATGAACAGTTCTCACTGACTTAAGAGGGTAAACCAAGGGCCCCCAGCCTTGAACTGCCAGTAGGCACCCAAAGTGGACAGACCCTAAGAGGGCAAGGTTGAAAGGGAGGGATAAACATGCTTCCACTGTCCTCTTATGCTTCATCCACATCACTTGCCATTCCAAGAGGGGGATGAGGCAGAAGAAGTTCACTCTCCTCTGTTCTCAACTTCCTGCACTCTGCAGAGCAGGGCAAAGGGGAAGGAGAAGAAGAGAGTAATGGGGACAGGCGACTGTACAGTACTGGGAAACTCAGAGAAATCTTTACTCCGTACCTCTCAAACACAACAAACAGAACCATCCATTTAGCAACATTTAAAATGGCTCAATTAAACTGCTCATAATCAAATGCAGCTCCTCTTTCCCTTTAAATGTCCACAGGAGGAAAAATAAGATGCATCCCCACCCTTCCTGAACCAATGCAACTTTTCAAAGCCCTGGCTGCCCTGCTGTTCTAATCATACCGACAGGTTCAAAACAACAGGCATACCATTAAATCGTTATTATAATAAAGCTTTATCTTGTAGACACAGGATTAAAATTCTGAGCTGCACCATGCTGCCAGGATTTTGAGGAAAGAGATGCAGAGAGGAGTCCATGTAATCTCCTCATATCCACTTCTAAGAGAGGTATGAATATTTAAATTATTAACTGGAGAGGACTTTTTTTTAATAATGTGTAATAAAAATATATTAAAATACTGTATATATTACATTAAAATTTTGGATGATGTCAGATAATTTGTGAGATACAATAGGATACACTTTGATTAGAGTTTTATGGTATTTTGCACTAAAATGTAATTACAACAGCCAAATGATGTACATATTTTTTTTTGACACAAGATCCAGCCTTCAGTGGTGAAGCCATTCGGAAGGAATCCTATTTAAAAAATTCATTTTCCTGGAATGGTTTGGCGACAGCAAGTTACAGGTCTATAATTCCAGATACTGAGAGTAGGAAATCAGCATATCCTCCAACATTGCACAGAGGAAAAAAGAGGGATGCTTTGGTGCACTTGCCATGTTTTTGAACCAAAGATCACTGCCTGAGTTCCCTATCCACCAAAATACACACACAAGAGGCTCTTTTTTGCCTCTTGGTTGACTTATTTATTTCCCCAGCAATAGCCTGCCCTGCCCTGCCTCCTGAAGCAGGATGAGTTGACAGCAATAGTTTTCTTCTTAAAAACATGAGTAGGTATACAGTGCAAAGTGAAAGGGAATAGGAGGCAACCTGTGCTTGCCAGAGGGCAGAACTGGTGTCACAGATGGAGACAAGCAAAGTCAAACATGGTGCCACTACACATCATACTAGTCTTTACTACCCTGTAGTGGTGCTCAGGGTCAATGCCTGGTTGAAATGAGCTTTGAAGCAAAGAACTGCCCCAGATCTTTGTCCCCGATGACACCCAACGGTCACACTATGATGGGATAAGTGCATTACATTGTTAAAAAGCTGGTGGCAGCTAATGCGGCTTCTACGAAATGATTTGGATCACTGTTTCTATCCAGGTTCTCAACCACTGGGGCAAGGCCTTAGGAATGGGATTTGTGCCTTGCAAGGGTCCTGACCTCTTGGGCAATGTTCACCTTGGTCACCCCTCAATACTGCCACAGCTGGAGCTACCCAGGCCAGCCCATGATTTGACTCATCTTACTTCTTCCTGATTGGATTTAGCTGATTAGGTCAAACCAATTCGTGAAATTAGACTCTCCTCCTAGTAGTTTATGTTGCTGTATAGGAGCCTTGGATTTGCCCTGCAAGTCTAACGGTTGCACAGAAGTGAGACTTTCATAAGAGGAGGTTTTCTCTGTTAGGAGAAGCTGCACTGGTAGATCTGTCCCTCCTAAGCATCTCATGAAAGTATAGTACCTGGTTACCCTCTTCAGTGGTAAGTCTGCCACTACACAAGTTTGCTCACAGGAATCCCTCCCTGCCAACACCATACAGCCTTGCTTGTTCTTAGAAATGCACCAGGTCTTTGATCCCATATTTCCCTTGGGCCCTCCTTTCTTCAACCTCATGAACAGGGGTGGGGGAGTGCAGGTCATATGTTACCAGCAGTGGTGAAGGAATGACTACTCTGTGGTTTTCCGTGATGCCTTAGAGCGCAATCCAAACCTGTAGTTAGGCTGGCACAGTTAGGCCAGAAAAGTTTGACTGGCACAATAAAGTGTGTTTGGACCACTCTCTGAGTCAGGGGGGATGGAGCCCTTAATAATATTTGTGACAGAAGAACTTTTACCTAGCCGCCACCACCCAAATGCTGCTCGTGGACAACCTTATGATCTCTTCTTCACCAGGGCAAATTGACAATATTTTTTTAGTTATGTTTTTAATCTTTGTGCAAATTGCATAAGACAAAGTATCTCTATTGTATTTTTTTAGAACACCAAAATAATTTACGTTTGAAAAGTTGCTCTGAGGGGTCTCATCTAGGGCTTTTAATTTTAAACCATTTGCTTAAAAGGGTTTATAAATCTGCCAGTTCTGTGATATTTGGCAGACAAGTTCTTACTCTCAATTATATAATGGCCTGGACAGTTGGCATTTGTCTGCTTCTTTTGGTTGTATCTACCTTATTTTTTGAAAAAAAGTATGGTAATTGTAAAAACTTCCTAATTAAACAGATAATCTCTTCAACAATCGGTCTGTGAAGATATAGTACACAATGTGGGCAAGGTTGACCCTAACTATTTTGGCGACTGGGGGCTTTTCCAAACATTACAGCAGTGGTTTCCAACCTTTTTTGCACCAGGATCCCCCTTTTTAGATATGACAACCTGTTGGGACTTCCTTAAGATCTAGGGCTGGAAGTGATGTCATTAAACAGGAAGTGAAGTCATTGTTTTTAATAAATGACTATTTTTGGAAGTTGAAATAACTCCTCCCCTTCCTTTTTAGAATGTTCTGAATACTTTGTCTCTAAGTGACATTTACGTTTTGCGTTCAGTGATTGATTCAGCACTGAGAACATTCCACAGAACGCATTGTGGCTTCTCTATGCCACTGCTTATCAAGGTGGTAAAGCTAAATTTTAGATAGTCTTCAGAGTATTAACGTTCCTCTTCCCCATGTGCTGGCACGCACTTGGAAAGCATGACAAGCCCTCTTGAAGGAGACCCAGGAGACTTAATCACGCACGCACACACCAAGATGAGCCCATAGCAAGACAAATTTTTCTTGCAGCTGCAAGCATTGAGGAAGTGAAAGTTTAATGGGAAAGCCTCTTCCTTAGCTAAAAAGGAGCCTCAAAGATGGTAGCGCCCAGTTTTTTTAACTTGGCTGCCCCAAGCTCTTTGCAACCCCCTGAAAATTGGTTTGTGGCCCCCTTGGGGGTCCCACCCCCCAGGTTGGTAATGCAGGAACTGCCTGCATTACCATAAACAACTGAAAGTAGGAAATGGTTAATTAAAGGTACAGTAGCCCTGAAATCCTTCGTAGGTGTTTTGCCTGTACATGCTGAATGCTTGCTGCAGTTGTTTTACTGGAAAAAACACCACCGATCAGGACTGAAAAAAAAACAAACATGAAAGGACACAGTGAAGGCCTTGGGGCAAATCCCTGCAATGCCTCCTGAAGCTTACAGGTGGTAGTGAGCTGCAGTTCTTCCCACTCTCCTTATTAGTCAATGAAGGAGGGGGAATCTGTCCTTTGCCCTCCTGCCATTTGCCACTTGTGCAAGAAGCATCAGCAGGGGCCTGCTATGGGAACTTTACAGGGGGGGAAAATGGGATGCAGTGCTTTGACAATATTGTTGTCTGGATTCAGCGTAAAAAGTGAGTGAACAAAGGACAGAAATACTAGAGAGAAGGGCTAATGTGGAAGTAACTAATATTATTATACTATATGGACAAGCCCTGGGTTAACCTGATAATCGGCCATTATGTGCAGATCTAACAAGAACTGATTTTATTTTATATATTATTTTCACATTTGCTTGGAAACTGTGCAGGCTCCTACTGGAATTACATAGGATCCTTCCTATTAAGATTAGCCTCTGATAAGTTCTTTTGAAGAAATGAAATTCGTCTCTGCCAAAGTTTATCTATGATTAACTGTATGCTCGTCCTAAACCTGCCATTGGAAGCATTGCCAAAGGCATCACAGAAATTCAGCAAGTCTCACAAAGAGTTCTATTCACATGATTTGGAAGGAATTTCAGTATTCATTGGGAACTTCCTTCTTTAAGTTCCTTGATGCCTGTGCACCTCCCCCTCTTTTTTTACTGCTTATTCTCTACATATTTGGAACACCTTGACTGTTTTTCAGAGTACAGTATTTGCATTTCATGTGATCCCAGTGAACAGTTTGCAAATGTTTAAAATATAATATGTTTACAGGCTCTTTTGTGATTACCTATTTTGTGCTTGTTTTTAACATGCACCAGTCAAGAACACCAGAAAGCCAGGTTGAAACCCTGTGTTTTCCTTTCCTATGTGATGCACCTGTGGCCAGTTTCTGCTTCAGCTTTTTGGGGGCACTGGGATTCCCATGGAACTGTCTCCCCCGATAGCGCTATCATTTTCACCGATATTGTGGGGTTTTTTTTGGGGGGGGGGTCAACCTGGCTAAGTGGGCCATCTGGTGGGCATGGGCTCTCAGTCAGTGCCCAACCAGACTGATCTCTGATATCACCCTGTGCCGCAGCTGAATACATGTAGATGGATCCTGCAAGCTAGGAAGTAAAACCATGGTTTGAGTGTCAACTTGATTAAAAAGTACATCTGCACAGAGCAAGCCATATTTAAGGTAGTAGCTTTTTCTCTCCAGCTTATCTGCTTACAGAGTGATGAGTTTCTTCTAACCCTAACCCATGATAACTGAAAAAAAGAGGCACCTTTCAAAGTGGTGCTCTTATACTCAGCAGAAGGAGAGCAACTGTCCCTGTTCAGCCTGTCATCTTTTCCAACGGCTGTTGCTGGTGTCTCCTCTGTATTTTTTTTCCAATTGTGAGCCCTTTAGGCACAGCCCATTTACCATTGATTTTACTACATAAACCCAGCGGTGTTATGCTGCTGGAACGCTGGGCGGGACATCCGGGTGACTGACAGCCGGCCCGTCGCGTTCTGCAGCGTCACGCCATTTGCGTAACCAATTACGCCGCTTGCGTACGTTACACAAATGGCATAACGCTGAGGAACGCGACGGGCGAGCTGTCGCTCACCTGGATGTCCCACCCAGCGTTCCAGCAGCATAACACCGCTGCATAAACCACTTTGTGAATTACTCTGGTTGAAAAGCGGTAGTGGTATTATTATTATTATTATGATCATTATCATTATTAATATACCAACAACAAAACATATCCCAGACCTTGCTGTTGTTAATTAGCCCCTATCTGAACCTCCTGACAACTTGAACTTGGGAGAAGGGCCATAGCTCAGTAGTACAGCACACGATCTGCATGCAAATTAAAGGGGGCACAGGATTGCCCCCAGCTCCACCCCAGTTACGGAGGTGACTGCACCGCAAGCAGCGCGAAGACAGTCATCCCCAGGCTTTCCCTGAAGGAGATGGCACTGTGGATTGCAAGCGCCCCTCCTCCAGGGAGACGATGGAGGAAAGTACCTTTGTGCCGCGATCACGGTGCAGAGGCATTTTCCTCCATTGTCTCCCTGGCGGAGGGGCGCTTGCAATCCGCAGCACCACCTCCTTCAAGGAGCCATTACATGGGGGGAGCGCAAACAGGCAGAGCGTGATGTCACCGCCACAGGGCTCTGCTGCTCTGCTGGCACATACACGTATTTGGAACAATCCCTTGTAATGTTCCTGACTCACAATAATAGGGCTTTTTTTCTGACATACATGTCTGAATTTTTGAAAACTTGCTCTAGGATCAAGTTCACACAGCCATTAAAAATACTCTATAAACTGAGGCTTACGGTGCAATGCAATAAAGAGCAAGGTCAGGAAGAGCAGGAGACAGAAAATAGTCCTCATCACGGATGCCATTAATTTATTGACCACTCAAAAACGGGACAAGCAAAGTACTGTACTTACTTCAGAGGAATTCGTGAAACTGCGTTCAGGCTGGCGGAAGTAGTCACTACTTGAAGAATTTGCTCTAGGGCCGTAAATCCCCCGGCAACATGAAATGCAACCTGATCCGCCGTGTTCTGGAGAAAGAGAAACGCAAAATGAATGAATGTCAAAATATTTAATTGAATGATCAGGCCGGATAATTCAAAAGGTCTAAAGGTCAGATTTCATACATTTAATTTGTGGTGCTATAACTCTTGCAAACACACTGGAGTACAGCAAAGCTTTGGGAAAAGGAGCCATTAATGCTCTTTCAGTGCATCGTGGTAAGTATGTGTTTGAACAGTAACAACTTGTAGTGGCCATTCCACATGAAACATGTTGCCTTTTATCAATCTGAGCACAGCGATAGTGTTTTTGCAAGGAAAGGATCATCCAGTTTGCATTGGATTTAGTCCAAGTAGCTGGATCTGTACACAATATTTACAGACCAGCTTTCAACACAAAATAGTTCTCAACAATATGATGTGATGTTAGAAATTTTTGGATATCCTGTTAAAATCTCATGGATTGCTTTCACTAGTCATCTCTAGATGCTAATTCCTGAAGACTCAAGGACACTTCTGGAGCCTAAGTAGACAGGCCTACTGTCTTGACAAGGTGCTGCTAGTCTGAACAGACAGTTTTTGATCAGATGGGAAGTAGATCGTCTTATTGTAAGGATCCTGGGTTTCACAGGTTTATATACTTTCAAAATTGAGGGAGGCTTTCAAAAGCAGTTTGCGCTATGGCATGCATGGGGTAGCATGTTGTCAACAAACCCTCTGGTGATGTCCAAAACTCCAGAGCAAGCCATATTTAACACATGAAGCTGCCTTATACAGAAGCAGATCACTAGTCTATCTAGATCAGTGGTTCCCCCCGCCTCGGTATCATGTTTTTAAAATCCTCCCCGCTTAGGAAGTGGTGGTGGAAACCTGTAGACAACAGCGCCCACTTCTGGGTTCTCCCTTCTGCTGCTGCTGACGACAGGGAGGTAAGGAAGGGATTTTAATGGGGCTTCTTACCTCACTGTTTTCATCGGCAGTGGTGAGAACCCAGGAGTGATGGGTGCTGTTGCCTTCACAGATTTCCCAACCATGCCTTCAAAGAGCAGAAGGTTGGTGATCTAGATTAATATTATCAACACTGATTGGTCACAGTTATTTTGGCTTTCAGATAGGGATTTCCCAGTCCTTCTTGGAGATGCCAAGGGTTGAACCTGGGACCTTCTGCATGCAAAACAGGTGTTTTATCTTTGAGCTATGGACCACCCTAAGCATCCTAAAGTAACTCCATGGAGGCATTTTTGGTCTGTGCTGGCTTCAGAGCAGCGAACCCTCAATTTAATGCTCTAAAGAAGCAGAAGGGGTGATTGCCAAAGGTGTGTTTCAATTTTATTGCATTTATGACAATGCACATGTGGATGCACAAAACACATGATTGCTTTTCTAAATAAGCAAATGCTGTCTGTAATTTTTGTTGAACTGAGAGTGCAATGTATTTCAAAAGGGACATATTATGCTCATTTCCCTAAAACCTTTCAGAGTGAGAAAGTATTTAAAATGCTTTAAATATTTAACACAAAATTCTAACTTTGATATTTTAAATATACACACACCCTATCTCACATGCATCTGAACACACTCACACACTTTTCTGCAGAAACTTTAGCTCTCGCAAGCAAATACACAAAGATAACGGTAAAAGGCAATATTCTTTACACAGGTTGCCCCAAGTTTCAGAAAAATTGACCCTTGAGAATTTCCAGCTCCATTATGAATGGTTTTCTAAAATAGCCCATTACTACACTGGAAAAAAGATTACCACATGTATCAAGAGAAAATAATCTTGCCTGGTGTTCTATCAAATACCTGATCTAGTTGCAAAGCAAGACAATCCAAGTCTTTTTTCCCTTGATATGAACAGAAATGCCCATTCTGGCACAACTAAAGAATTATTTTATGGAAGAACAACTGCTTACAACTTTGTTTTACTTCTGCCAGTCATTAGTATTTCTTTTGCCGTTCATTAATATTTCTACCAACATTCTGCTACAGCTCTCAAAAGCATTTCTGGGCAAACGTTTCCTCAAGCCAGCTGGCCCTCATGAAACCTCCCCACCTATTTATGTATGAATTTTGTATACCGCCTTTCTCTGGGGAAGGAAGGTGGGTCATTCGTGACCACGTGGGTATGCCCTTCCCTTGGATGAGGCAGGGCCGGACTTCAAAGTTGTCTCCTCCTCTTCCTGCGGAAGGGCATCCCAGCTTCCCAGTCCGGCTCTGTCTCGAGCGAAGCAGGTCGGGTTTCCGTGGAGCTCTGTAGAGCTCATCGTCTCCTCAGATTCTCACCACACTTCTATCTTTCTCTAAGTATTACTTCTCCCTTTTCCTTCTGCTTCTTCTTTATTCACCACCTTTTTTCTGCTTGGTGGGTGATAGTTGAGGATCATCAGCTGAACGGCCCTCGTGAGGGGTGAGGCCGGCAGCTGCAACGGCGTGGGCTTCGCGCGCCTGATTCCCGCTCTCCAAAGCGCCAAAGAGACCCGCTGCGCCTCTCAGCCCGGCTCTGCCGCGAGCGGGAGGTTGCTGGCTGAGGGTGAAGACCCCCCCCTCTAGCGGGAGAGAAGCAGGCGGCGTTCTCTAGAGTCGAACCGCGCCTGTCAAAGGGGAGCGCCCCAGAAGCCCCGACGTCGTCACTGGAGCTCCGGAGCGACGGTACAGCTCTGGGTGAGATCGGAACAGGGCACAGACTTGACATACTTTTTGGCGGGGTTTTTCTCTCAGTCTGCCTTTTTGTGTGTCCTGCGACCCCGCGGCGGCCATTTTGAGTGTCCTGCGACCCCCACGGTGGCCATTTTGAGTGTCCTGCGACCCCGCGGTGGCCATTTTGAGTGTCCTGCGACCCCGCAGCGGCCATTTTGAGTGCCCTGCGACCCCGTGGCGGCCATTTTGAGTGTCCTGCGACCCCCGCGGCGGCCATTTTGAGTGTCCTGCGCTCCAGCCATTTTAAAAATTTCCGGGGCAGCAATGGATCAGCCAGTTCCCAGTTCCAGGCTCACTCCTGCCCTAAAGGGAGTAGGGGCATCAGGGTCTGGGATCGTTGGAGGGGAGGGACGGCTATCACGTTCCTCTCCAGTGAAGGCAAAAAGGGATAAAAAGGCTAAACAGCCTATCGAAGGGTTAGTTAAAGAGGCGGTGGAAGTAGCCTTCACAACACATATGGGAGAGATCATGAAGGCTTGTAGGGGTACTCCCGCCCAGCAGGTTTCGCTGCAGCAGCAGCAGGTTTTTGATTCGTCCAGCTCTGCATCCAGCTCTGACTCCTTTTCCTCTGACCCCCCGCTTAGTCGCCATGCCCGCAAAT
Source organism: Lerista edwardsae (assembly GCA_029204185.1). Classification (NCBI taxonomy): domain Eukaryota; kingdom Metazoa; phylum Chordata; class Lepidosauria; order Squamata; family Scincidae; genus Lerista; species Lerista edwardsae. Next base: position 7,941,979 of record JAJKFI010000020.1, read on the forward strand.
TGAAGAGGGGTAAACAGGTGCGGCATGGCAAGGCAGCAAAGAAACGCAAGCATCACAAAAAGGAAAAATTTTCCTCGGCCTCATCCTCGTCCTCTGAGTCTGCAAGAGAGGAGGGGGAGTTGTCAGACGATGGTACCTCTGAGGAGGAAGAGGCCCAATCTGTAGACCGCCTTTTTCCAATTGATCTCTTTTCCAAAATGCTGGGCAAGGCCACACGAGCTCTGGGCTTAATGGAAAAAGGGGAGGCGGAGAAAAAAGGAGAAAATTCGAAGTCAAAAAGATTCAACAAATTATTCCCTCAAGGGCCTCCTAAGCCCAATACAATTCCTTTCCCTGTGGAATTTCAGAGAGTGGTTGATTCCGAATGGGGTAGACCCACTGTTCCAAAGCATAAACCTAAGATATGGAATAAGCTGTATACATTGCCAGACTCAGTGTCGGAGTCGTTGTCCTTCCCTGTGGTGGACGCCCCGATCGCGGCGTTGTCTTCAGCGGCGATCATTCCTTCTGAGGGGGAAAGTGGTCCTAGGGACGCTACGGACAAGCGTATTGAAACTTTCCTCAGGAGGGGGTTTGAAGCGACAGCCCTGGCGCTTAAAGCCGCTTCGGCCAATTCCATTATGGCTAGAGCAGCCTTTGTTTGGACTAAAGAATTAGCATCATTGCCCAAACTTCCTTCCCGAGCTAGAAGTCACCTAAAAAAGATTTCAATGGCGGCAGCTTATGCGGCGGATTCTTCCTATGATGTCTTACAACTTACCTCTAGGGCCTTGGCTGCAAATGCGGTGGCCAGACGTAATTTGTGGTTGAGACAATGGAATGGTGATGCCGCGTCCCTTTCTCGGGTCGTTAATATTCCCTTCAAAGGGGGTAAGCTGTTTGGCCAGGATCTGGAGCCCTTACTCGTGGAGAACAAGGATAAGAGGAAGGTCCTTCCCTCTGGGCGGAATGAACCATCCAAAAACAAGCATCATCTTTTTCGTTCCTCTAGCTTCTTCCCGAAAGGTAGAGACTTTGGCTCCAGATCCAGGCACAAATGGAACAAAACCCGGGTTTTTCCCAGGAACAGAACTTCGGGAAATCGTCCCCCCAGTTCCAGACCCAACAAGGAGCGTAGGGCAACCTGACGCCGCGTGGGCAAGCGGCTCAGGAGCCACTGGGGGGCGTTTGCGGGACTTTGCGGGACGCTGGACGCATTCGACGTCCGATGCTTGGGTCCTGCAGACAGTCTCCCAGGGCTATGCCCTGGAATTCCGGTCGATCCCGCCGGATCGGTTCTGGAAAATTCCCCGATCCAGGGACCCATCACACCACAGGAACAAGTTACAGGCTCTGGAGCATTTGCTAGCAATTCGCGCCATCGAGCCGGTGCCAAGGTCACAGAAACGGAAGGGAGTGTATTCAGTGTGGTTCCTTGTCTCGAAAAAGAACGGGGACAAGCGAGCCATACTGGATCTGAAGTGGCTGAACCGTTTCCTCTGGAAGCGGAAGTTCAAGATGGAGACATGGTGGTCTATTGCAGCGGCACTGGAGAAGGGGGACTACCTCTCTTCAGTGGATTTGACCGAGGCCTACCTACATGTCCCCATTTTGACCGCTCATCGGCGCTTCCTCAGGTTCACGTACGGCCATCGCCACTTTCAGTACAGGGCCATGCCGTTTGGGCTGACAACTGCACCACGGGTCTTTACCAAACTTCTGGTGACCGTGGTGGCCAGTCTCCGCCTTCAGGGCATCTCCCTGTTTCCCTATCTCGACGACATCCTGATACGGGCGCCGTCGAGGGAGCAGGCACTGAGGGACACGGACGTGACCCTTGGCTGTCTCAGGGATCATGGGTTCGTAGTGAACCTGGCAAAGAGCTCCCTGGAACCGAGTCAAGTGTTGATTCACCTGGGTCTTCGGCTGGACATGGTCAATTTCCGGGTCCAGCTCTCCCCGGAGAGACAGCAGGTGATGATTCAAACACTGACTCAGGTTTATGCTCAGCCCAGACAGCCGCTTATGATACTGGCCAGGCTGCAGGGGTTGATGGTATCATGCCAGGATGTGGTGCCGTGGGCACGGTTCCATCTCCGGCAGATGCAGGGGTTCCTCCGTCCGTTTTCCAAGGCCATAGAGCAGAAGACCCCGTTGTGGCTGTCCCTGGATGCAGTTTTGAGGGAGAGTCTCAACTGGTGGTTAGTTCCAAAGAGGCTGTCCGACGGAGCAAGTCTCGAGCTACCCTCAAGGATGGTTCTCACCACCGACGCAAGTCTGCTGGGGTGGGGGGCCACTTTGGGGACGGATCATGCTCAGGGCAGGTGGTCTCCGGAGGAGACCGCTCACAGCATCAACTGGCTCGAGCTGAGGGCCATTCGACTGGCTCTTCTTTACTTCCAGACAGAGGTGCGGGGGCGTCACATTCTGGTCCGTACGGACAATGTTACGGCCAAGGCCCATATCAACCGTCAGGGGGGAACCAGATCTCGCTCCCTGATGGCCGAAACAACTCTCCTATTCCTTTGGGCCGAGGAGTTTCTGCGGTCAATCAGGGCGGAACACCTGGCGGGCACCAAAAACGTGCAGGCCGATTGGCTCAGCAGGCAGAGTCTGTGCGAGTCAGAGTGGCAGCTGCATCCTCAGGTTTTTCGGTTGGTGGCCGAGAGGTTCGAGATCCAGTGGTGGATCTTTTTGCGACTCCAGAGAACAAACAGGTTCCACGCTTTTTCTCCCGGACCCTGTCCGGAGGAGCGGAGGACATAGACGCCATCCACGCTCCGTGGCCTCCGGGATTGCTATACGCATTCCCGCCAGTACAGATGATTCCCCTGGTGCTTCGCAAGCTACGCCAGCAGCGGGCGGAATTGATCCTAGTGGCTCCCCATTGGCCCAGACGCCCGTGGTTCCCCTCTCTAATAAGGGGGTCAGTAAGCGCCGCATGGCCCTTGCCAGGGAGACCAGATCTTCTCAGGCAGGGCCCAATCCTTCACCCCCATCCGCAGTTTCTGAAGTTAACAGCATGGAGACTGAGCGGCAAGCGTTAAGGGGCTGGGGGTACTCGGACCAGGTGGTGGCTACTCTTCTGGCATCGAGGAGGGACTCCACTAAGCGGTCCTATGGGGTCACGTGGAGGAAGTTCGCGCACTGGTGTGCAGCAAAGCAGCTTCAACCATCTGACCCTTCTATTTCGGATATCCTTCTGTTCCTCCAGGAGGGCCTGGATAAAGGTTTGAGTACCAGTACAATTAGGAGACAGGTGTCTGCCATAAATAGCGTGATGGAGGCCAGTCTGGGGCCAAACATATCCACGCATCCGCATATCAAAAGATTTCTGAGGGGCGCGGCCCTTTCGAACCCTCCAGTAGTTCACAGGTTTCCGTCATGGGACTTACATATCATCCTCAAGGGGCTCACGAAAGCACCCTTTGAACCTTTGTCTTCTGTTCCGCTCAAGGAACTTACGCTCAAGACCCTCTTCCTCACTGCCATCACCTCAGCGAGGAGGGTCTCAGAACTGGGTGCCCTTTCTGTGAATCCCAACTTGTGCATTTTTCACAATGATCGGGTAGTGCTCCGTCCCGACCCGGCGTTCATTCCTAAAATCAACACTCTCTTCCACAGGGAACAGGACATTGTCCTCCCTTCCTTTAGTCCTAATCCGTCTCATCCAGAGGAACAGAGGTGGCATAAGTTGGATGTCAGAAGGGCCCTCAGATATTACATCAACCGTACTCGGGTTTTTAGAGCGACAGACTCGTTGTTCATTGCCTTCAGGGGGCACAAGAAGGGTAAAAAGGTGTCTAGAACGACGCTGACAGCATGGATAAAGGAGGCTATTTCCTTAACTTACCTTTCGGGGGGTTTGCAGGTACCCGGGGGGATTACCGCTCACTCACTGCGTGGGGCTGCCACTTCGGCAGCGTTTGAGGGAGCTCACTCCCTGGCCGTCATTTGTAGGGCAGCGACCTGGTCGTCGCCGAGCACCTTTACAAAGCATTATAGAATCGACCAAGCAGCGGCGGATCAGGCGGCATTTGGGAGAAGGGTTCTTCAGCAGGTGGTCAAAGTTTAGCTGACACGTTTCCTCCCCACCCTAAGGTAACTGCTCTGGCATGTCCCACGTGGTCACGAATGACCCACCTTCCTTCCCCAGAGAAAACGGAATTCTTACCTGGGAATCTCCTGTTCTGGGGATAGGAAGGTGGGGCATTCGCCCCGCCACAGGAGGAAAGGTGTCAGCTGATGGACAAACAAGTTTCGATTAGTTGAGAGTGGGGGTGCTTTTCCACCTTATGAGCTCTTTTTTTCCTAGGCTGTCGCTGTGCCTGTTTTTCTTCTCTAGTTCGAAGTTTATTGTTCTATCTTCCTGTGGTGAGAGTTTATGTTTTCTAGTGTTCAATTATCGTTAATGTATTGCCTGCGAGGGGTCCTGGAGTCCAGCTCGGTTGACTGGGAAGCTGGGATGCCCTTCCGCAGGAAGAGGAGGAGACAACTTTGAAGTCCGGCCCTGCCTCATCCAAGGGAAGGGCATACCCACGTGGTCACGAATGCCCCACCTTCCTATCCCCAGAACAGGAGATTCCCAGGTAAGAATTCCGTTTTCTGCCAAAGCACTCTGTTCAGAGTTTAAGGGAATGCCTTCCAATCTAAAACATTTGATACAAAAAGAAAAAAGGAACAGGGGAGGGGAAAGGAAAACAAATTATCAACTCTTTCATTATCTAATTACGTTATTTAAGGACCAGGTGGAACAGTCATTGCAGAAGTAGTTCTGGGAGGATAGGAGCCAAACAGCAGTTTGTCCCATCTAAGCCGAAGGTGTAGGCCAAACCGCTCCAGCTGATGCAGCCCATCTCCTTTAGATAAACATATCTAAAATGATCACGGCTGGCCCACTCATGAGGCTGACTGGTTGCTTCAGGCAGCAGATTGGAGGGACACCCACCACATGCCTCCCTGTGACACTCTCCCTCCTCTTGTCTGCTCCCTGGAAAATGTCCTAGCCCACCACTCCCCTCTCCTCCACATTTCCTCATATGCTTCAGTCCTCTTCCTTTTTGAAACCCAGAAATGAGTAGTGGAAGAGCACCCCAGGTATGGGGCTGGGGAAAAGGGAGCAGCATTTGGCATAGCAAAGCCCTATGTTGTAAGGGCGGAGGAATTTGCACTGCCTCAGAAAACAGATTTTTGGACAACCATGAATATTGTTCCAAATGAACATGTCTCTCTGGTATCTAACAAAAAGGACTCAAAGCTGCTCTTGTTGTTTATGAGATGCTGCGGTGTAATGGCTAAGAGCATAAACTGTGAATTAGGACTACCCTTGTATGTACAAACCTTATCTTTGCCATGAAATCACTAAAGCTACAATCCTAGGTACACTTATCTGGGAAGACATCCCCCTGAACTTAGCTTGCTTCTGAGTACATGAATACGATTGTGCTGGAAAGGGTCCTAGCCAAGCCAAGCCAAGCCATCCACTTGAAGTCTCAAGTCTTGCCTATATGGGGATAATGCTTACCTGACAGGATTATTCTAAGGACTAAATTAAGATGATACTTGAAAAGCATTTTGAACAGGAAGTTAATGGTGAGTCCATGGGCTCCCTGCTCTAGGGAGAAAGTAACAAGTGCATCAAGAGATCACTAATTTAGTGAGTGAGTCACTCACTAAGACTGCAAGTCCTCTGGTAACAGGGGACTATTTATTTATCTAGCAAGCTATGTGAACTGCTTTGTGAACTATGGTTCTAAAGCAGTATATAATAATAATAATAATAATAATAATAATAATAATAATAATAATACTTATATACCACCTTTCTTAGGTCACCAGATTTCTCTAATGACTATAACTCAAGGCGGTTTACATAGGCAGACTATTCAGAAACCCGAAGGTTTTTACCATTTTTACAGAAACGTTCTATCTTGCAAGAACTACACACATACAGATGGAACTTTCTGGATTTAGTCCTTCTTTCTGGCCACCCGTTTGTCTTCTTGCTGGCTGATAAGCAGCTTCCCTGCTCCAACCAGAGAAGCGGCTGAACTTCGGCACAACTCCCCCTCTCACAAGGCAGCCGAAGTTCAGCTGTTAATCAGTCGCAATTAACGAGGTCTGCCGCTCACAGAGACTTCTGGCTGTCCCGAACTGGCGACCTTCAGATCTTCAGCTCTTATCTTCAGGCAAACGGAGGCATTAACCCTCTCGATATACATTTCTTAGTAGTAACAGCTGCCATTTGGCTCCACCTTTTCTGGGAAAAGGCCTCCATTGGCAGCCATTCCACTTGGATGCAGCAGAGTGAGGCTCCTTTCGTTCGGTCTAGTTGTGATCCATTTAGCTCCTCCCTTCCCAAACCAGCTTCCATCAGCAGGAATGTCATCTGAATGCAGTAAAGGCGAGTCAATGAAATGGCATTCGAACCCAAATTACACTTACTGTTTCATTCCCAACCTGTTTCATTCTGATTAAATTTCTGTTTAAACAACCTGTTTCTGCTGATTAAATTAGAATGCAAGCCGCCATTTTAATATTTTAATTGCCAATTGCCTTGAGTACGTTGGCTGAAAACCGATGTATAAACATGGTAAACGAAACAGAGAAACAAGCCATTCATCACATAAACGTCTTGGTCTTTATACATTATACTTTGGCTTCCTCTTGTTGTGATATTGTTCAAATTTGATTACCAACACAGGAAAAAACATGAACCTTGAGTCCGTGTGGCTCAGTTATTTCCCTACCTGATACAACACCTTAATGGGTCTGAATCCCCCCCTTATCTTTTCTGCTCTGACTTTAGTGGCAACTAATAGGATTACAGGCTCTCTTCCAATAATACAGCTCAGCTACACGCCAGCAAAAAAATGACAGCCTAAACCTGAATTACGCAGCCCGGGAATCCATCCAATTATTAACTAAAGTAACTGTTATTATCTAACCTAATCAAAGGAGAAGCAGCTGTTAATCTTTGGTGGCCTATAGTGCAGTGGCAGTCAGGCTGGATGAACTGTCTTTGTACTTGACTCTTCCAGAGCCAGTAATTATGTCCTTTGTGATCAAGGAGGAAGAGCCTCTCATGTTTTGTAGGCAGAGGCAGCAGATGGGGAAACAATGGTTTGCATTAACAAGACGAAAAGTGCTTCTATCAGGGTCTGGCATCTGCAGAACCTCTAATAGCACCCTTTTCTGAATGATACCTGTACAACTGAAAGAACTAAAATTAGCTGGTTAACTAGTTTCATGTGTTCTTTTTTGTTTTTTTACAGTGTTTAGCAGACAATACTGCAAACAAATTATAAACATCAACATGCATAAGGCTGCACTGGAGAGGGTGGGATTTGCTTCTGAGGAAGCAAGCACATTTTTAGAAGCACTTCAGGATTACATTGCAGAAGTCTGTTAAAGCTAATAAACGCATCTGTGTCATCTTTATTTTACTTATTTATAATGATGCTATGTCATTTTACAATCCCATGAAATTGGGAGGAATGTATATTTGAGCCTGCTGCCAGGAATTCAACAGGAGCCACGCTGTGCAAGTTTTACCTTAATGGCCACGTTATCAGACTTATTATTACATTTATTTTCCCCTTAGTTTTAGTCAATTCCTCAACCAATTATATTTGCACACATCTGCCTCCGAGATGTGAAACAGCTCTGAAACAAAAAGTACTTGGTTTTTAGATGACGCACACGTAGGCTGTAACATACACAGTCAAAGAGCTACTCCTCTTTCAAACATACACTACAAGAGAATGCCTCTTCTGATCTGAAGTTTTTAGAAGCACTTGTATTCATTTCCCATCTCCCTTATGTACTCAGATGAATCAAGATACCTTTGCGGTCAATCAAAAGTGTTTTCAAGGCAGTAATCCAAAAATGCACTTCCTGAAGAGTAAATACCATTCAACTCTGAGATTTACTTCTGAGTAAATATGCTTAGGATTGTGCTGCACGTAATTAATCCAACAGAATAATCAATACAATGATGCAGACTTAATGTCTATCACATTGCTTTATAGTCATCACCAACACGTAAATATTCCATATCTGTCCAAACTCTGAGAAAATACATTGGAGAAATGGCACATTTGCATGCTTCCCTGCCTCAGAGGCCTACTGAGAGAGGGATTTTATAACTTCCAGAGGGAATTACCTAAATTCTCCTTAATTCAAAACTTTTTGAACAACAAAAGGTTGGAAGGATCAACTTGTACATTAGACACAATCCGAGGCCCGTATGAGCAATGCTTATTGAATGAATGACAAGTATGAATGGTTTGGTACACACCAAATGCAGCAAGCGTGTTCAGCTCAATTCTGCTATTTGTGAAATTGCAGAGGTCAGAGTCACCACAGACCTTGTGATTAGGCAGTGAAATACATTTAAGCACTGGTCTATGTCTTTGTGATGATCCTATCTAAATGCCATTGGCCAGCTAAGATATACAGTTCAAAGACTGTACAGAGGCATTATGAAAAGTTACTCCTTAAGGCTGTTTGTATCAGATTCCTTAGGCTTGCTTTTCACTGAAACCTTTGTTCGGGAAGGTTTATTTCTTTGGCTCAGGCTGTTGTATTAAATGTCACAGGGTGAAAATGAGCATTTAAAATAGACCAAAGTTACATTTTATGAAACACATGGGAATTATTAAGAGCCTAGAACAAATGCCCTGCTTTGAACTTCATCCTTGAGGAAACAGTGGCAACTTAAAAAATAACTTTTTAATTGCACTGATGCAATTAGTGAAATATTCCCTGAATAAATTTGGTAAAATTGATACATTGACAAAGGTGATTCAGATTTTTTTAAACAAATCAGCTTTAGTAGCAAGGTAGTCATAATAGATTCAATGCCAAAATATAATCATACAGGCAGGCTTTGGGTTTCAAACCAGATTTCCGAATGTAGTGCTGCTTGTTCTGCTGCAAGCAAGCTCACCTCACTAAACTCACTGGGTGGCCTTAGGCACATGATTATTTTTCTCAGCCTCAAGTATGTATGTCAGAAAGAAAGAAAAGCACTGCCAGGGCCAATTGAGGTGGATTTGGGGTGGCGGGAGGCGAGGAAGCATCAGCGGGGCTGCCTCTACCTTTCACTCCCTGGATTTGAGCAGTGGAGATGCATAGAGGAGATAAGAGTAGTGGCCTAGAGCATCCATGTTATTGCTCATCTCTCTTGCCACTACAACCTCTTCTGTTTGCTACTATGCTTATTAAAAAGGTAGGAAGATGAAAGTAGACCAGTCATTCTCACACACACTCCAACTTTCCTCTTCCTGCTTTTCCCAATTAGCGTGGTAGTGTGAAGAGGCAGCAGTGCTGAAGGTGACAATAGAAGGTTGTCACAAGAGCTAAGCAAGGGAGACAATGACCTGGCTCATCTCATCTCAGGTGTGGGTATGTATGGGGAGGAGGGACTTGGGCTAGCCCTGTAAGAGGGCTCTGTCCATTCACTTTTGTGAGGGGAATGCAGGTTCCTGCATTGCTCTCTTTAGAAATAAAACCTGCCCTCCTCCCCTTCCTGGTATACAGCTGTATCCATCTAGCTCAATTGGAGGAAGCAGTGTGCACAAAATAAGGTGTGCTCCATCAGTCTGGAGGGGCACAACAGCTGCTTGGCTCTTCCCCTCCCAGAATGTGCCTCCCTCATTAGCCATTTCCACCTGACTATTACATTGCCTCATTATGCAACAGCATGAAAAAGTCAGAACTGGAATTTGCTTATTTTTTCCTCTTCCCGCTACACTCCTTTCATATCAGCTGAGATTGTAATAAAAATTCCCCTTCACTGCTTTGGCAGAAAGGCAGTATAAAAATGCAGTAAATGAACAAAAAACGTATAACTGTGTGCAGTCTTCAGTAAGAGAACATCTGGGCCACTGTGCTCAACACAAGAGAAGGGCAGAGGAGAAGATGTTGCTAACACAGTTAAAGAAAATAATATTGGCCAGGATCCAAAGGGCTCCAATGAACTCAGAAGGATTTCTGACTTTCTTCCTTTCAGGCCTCAATTCCACAATGCAAATTGCTACTGGAACTTGTCTTGTATTGTGCCGATACATGACACAAGGAGGTGCTGTTAGAGAAACGAAAGCCCAAAGATCCCCTAGGCACATGGAATTAGCTGCATGATTAGAAATAACCTTCCTAATTCAACAGACGCTCCATTTGTTTTCTGTTTAAGGAGTAAGGGAAGTAACTAAGCTGTTCAATGCTGTGAGCAGACAGCAGAGGTCAGTAGCTATACAGCTGCACAGAAAAAGCTTTGAGTGAGGCTCAAAAATTGAGGTGAAATGCATTGCAACACAATAGGGAACTCAAGACCCCAGTTGGGACATTGAGAAGCCACGTCAAAATTCTGCACTAATTTCTATGGTGTTCGACAGAATACATGTGAACATTAACATAAACGCCTTATTGACTTGTCACACAGAGGTAGAGGAGCATGAGAATGCCGATGCTCCCTGCCCACCTCTCCACTTCTGACATCCCCACACTTCCATGTGCTGATGAACCTTTGAATATGGCTCATGCGTGCAAAATCCAATGCATATAGACTACAATAGCACGGCTGAATTACTGGACTTTTTCTGGGAAAGCAACTGCATGATTTTTGTTTCTACATACATTGGTTGTATTCAAATGCTATGTCCCATTGGAAATACCTGGGTTGAGTGCAGGGATGACCTGCTCCTGAAGAGGGGCAAAGCTCCTACCTCAGGTGACAGGAGGTTGTGCTCTGTGCACACCCTGCACCTGCCTATCATCCACCTGCTGCTCCCTGGGCCACACCTTTTCCTATGCTTTCCTTCACACACCAATGAGCTGCCTCAGTGGGCTTTGGTGGGTGCGCTCTCACTCCCCTCCATGTGATGAGTTGTTTCAGGGGAGAAGTTGTTTCAGGGGAGAAGTAGTATTGTCCACTCTGGTCCATGACAGATGCTGTCAAAGAGGCCAAGGTCTGAGAATTGCCCATTGCCAACTCGTCTAAATTCAGTCCAGGATGCAATCAGGAAAACAAAACGTGGACTTCCCCAGTGGCTTTTATTGTGCCTCAGCACATTTACGGAGCTCCTCAGAAATGGCAACAATACATCGTTACAAGATTTCTGAGAAGCTCAAAGCACTCACAGGTAGGTTCCCAAGTGCAGTTTAAAAATTAATGGTATCTCTCCACTAGAAGTCGGGAGCAGTCTAGCAAACAGTTCCCTGCACTCTCGAGACCTGAGAATACAACTTTTATTTGACAAATAAATTTCTATTGACCTGCGTTTCCTTTTTGCATGCCCTACAGGGGAAAGGGTTTATTGTCACCACATCCCTGAAAGCCTGCAAGTGGCACTGTTTGCCAATTAGAGAACATTTTGCAAAGAAGCGGCAGCAATATGCGGCTTTACAACAGAAAGTATAAAAGGCACAAAGTATAACAGAGAGCAAAAGACAAATCATTGCCATGACAAAGACTATTTTAAACTTCATTCTTGGTGTCCCTTTCTACATACAGTACATGCTGATTTTTAAAAAAATGCTTTTTTCATCCTGATTTCAAACCTTACATACTTTTTTCATTCTGAATTTGACTGATCAAGTTTCCACTAATAAATAATACTGGGGAAAATGAGCCATTGTGTCTGATCCCTTGATATAGATGGTGACAAATCAGGCCTTTTACATGAGCAGGAGGCATTTCTGCTTGCACAAAGTGGCCCCCACAAATTCCTCCCTCCTATTGCAACAGTCACAGGGACATGGTGGCGCAGCGGGTTAAACTGCTGCTGCTGGGCTTTCCGACTGGAAGGTTGGGAGTTCAAGACTGCGTGACGGAGTGAGCTCCCGTTGCTTGTCCCAGCTCCTGCCAACCTAGCAGTTCAAAAGCACCTAAATGTAAGTAGATAAATAGGGACCACTTCGGTCGGAAGAGAACGGCGTTCCGTGCGCTATGGTCTTAATCTGTGGTGGGATTCAGGGGGTTCGCCCAGGTTCTATAGAACTGGTTGTTAAATGGCCGGGCCCCACCCACTCGCTTACCTTGGCTGGCTTCTGGGGTTTTTTGGCTCCGGCTATGACGTCATAGAACCGGTTGTTAATTTATTTGAATCCCACCACTGGTCTTAATTAATTGACGCCGAGCCTTTGATCTTCCGTGAGTTTTTTTTCCTTTTAGCTCTATCTTTGTCTTTATTATCCGCCACAGGGCTAGATCTTAACCTCTTCTTTGGTTGTGCAATTGGCATTTCCAGATAAAAAGTTAGTGGCAAGGGAGCAGATGAAGACGCTGCTGCTACACGGTGGCCATTTTTCTCCTCCAGTGCACTAACTGCAGCTCGCGTATAGTCATGCTGGCCACATGACCATGGAAGCTTGTCCTCAGGACAAAATGCCAGCTCTGCAGGCTTTGAGATGAGCACCACCCCCTACAGTCGGTCACAACTAGACCATTCGGTTGTGAGGAAACCTTTACCTTTACTGCAACAATCAATGCCATGCAAACCCCTGAAGGGTTCCCTGACCACCTGAAGAGGCTCTTGAGGGGCTGTGGAGCGAGTGAGGAGCTGGGAAAAGCCCCTTGTGCAGAGAGACCTCTACTTAGGACTGGCATTCAAGGTTGCTGCATTGCAACAGGCTAATACAGGAGCCATCTGGCCAGTTCGACCTTGAATCATCCAAGTCTTTGTGGCAACAATAGTGCCGAGATTGCCAACAGGAGGCAGAGGTGGGGAACTCCATGAGACGTCTAGTGCAGGGTTTCTCCCATCACCCCTAGCCGCTCAGCACAAATACTGGTTCCACATGTATGGGGACAACCCACTGATAGCATTTATAGAAGGTTTTAGGTGTACAAAGTTTGTGCAAGTGCATGAGTAAGAGAGAGAGAGAAATAAGCATGGGCTACCCAATCCTGAGCGGTCCAACCGCCAGGTGGCTACTGCTGCATTCTGCAACAGCCAGGCAACCCAGGAAGGTTCTGTGGGGAAAGGGGACAACCCCATGCTGAGGGCACAGGGTAGGCAATGGGTCTACTTGCCTCTGAGCCACACGGCATTACTCAGAGGTCGGGAACTGGCATCAAGAGTCACCACCAGTCCTACCCCCCCCCACTCTACCCCTCCCGCCATCCAGGAACGCCCTCCCGTCCCACCCTGAAAGGCTGCACTGCCGGTGAACGGCAAACTCACCACCAGCTGCCAACCCTCCGGGGTGCGTGTAGGCAATGTTGCCATGGCGCTGCCCCAGTGCCGGCAGTAAGGGCTTAATGCTGGCGTTGGAGGTGCTTTACGGTACCATGTGCGACAGTTGCCCAGGCAGTATGAGCATAGTGTCCACAGTAACGGATTTTGGATGGGCCCTAAGTCATCCTTACAATACCCAAGTAGGGAGGTCAACATTTTTTATATCCATATTGCAAAAGAGGAATCTGAACCTGGAGAACAACATGCTTGGACGTCTGCATCATGGGTGGAATCAGAGGCTCGCCATGTCAGGTGCTGGCTGAGGTATAATGGCCCCCAAAGGGTCCATCTGATCAGGTCGGTCGATCCCCGAACCCTGGAAATGACTACTTCCAATGTACCATCAAGGAGCAGGTGACAATGCGGGGGAGGGGGTCCAGTGCAGGACTTTCCCAATAGCCCCAGCAACCTGACACAACCTGTCTGGTCTTTGTTCAAGTAAAGTGGGAACAAGAAAATTGTATTTGGCTTGTAGCTACACATGATGTATTGATTCCCAAAACACACACTGATTCATCATCCGGTCTTGCTCAGCCGAAGCTCAGGACTAAACTGAAAGAACAATGACTTGAACAAACAGTGGCAGCAGAAGAAGCAAGCAGACTAACATACAAACACACCACATTTCAAGGCCTTTATAGCTTTTCAGTGTGTATGTGTGTGTTTTAAAATGCAGCCCCTAACCTCAGACTTCTTTCGACGGCTTAAAGGCATGCAGATGATTCTTGGCAGGGATCCTAGACTAAGGATGTTCTAAATAAAGCCAAAACCACCACCGTCATCGCATACACACAAAACTAATTACCCAGCTTCTGTGCCAAGGAAAATTCTCAGCTCAAAATAATTAGCACAAGCTGATGTATATTCAAAGACGCTTATTGTAGAAAGAATGAACAATCAGTAAACTTTATCCTGACCTTATTTCACTGTGGGCAGAATTTGGGATACAGTCTCAAATGGAAGAGACTAAGTAGTAAAGTGACAGAAGATAAATTGGGGGTGGGGAGGGTTTGAGCATGCATTATTGAAATATTGATTTCACGTGATGCTCAAAAATGCTCTAGTCTGCCACTCTGCTTCCGCTCTCTATTCCCACGTTCCATTTCAAATCCAGGAAATAGGAGAAGGAGCAGCAGAGGGTGGGCAGTGGCAGGCAAATAGATGGTCTGGGTGTGCTCTTCGATTTGGTTGTCATATCTGGATGCACATGCGGCCTCAGTGACACGAAGCAATAGCCACAGTCCTTCCTAGTCAGAGGCAGTCTGGCCACCTTTATCCATGAACTCGCAACACCTCATTTAGGTGACTGCAATGCATTATACAGGGATGTGGTGGTGCAGCGGATTAAACCATTGCTGCTGGGCTTTCCGACCTGAAGGTTGGGAGTTCAAGACTGCGTAATGGAGTGAGCTCCCATTGCTTGTCCCAGCTCCTGCCAACCTAGCAGTTCAAAAGCATCTAAATGCAAATAGATAAATAGGGACCACTTCGGTGGAAGGTAGTTCCGTGCGCTACGATGTAGAGTCATGCTGGCCCATGACCACGGAAGCTTGTCCTCGGACAAAACGCCGGCTCTACAGGCTTTGAAACGGAGATGAGCAATGCCCCCTAACATGACTAGACCATTCGGTCGTGGGGAAACCTTTACCTTTAATACATTATACATGGGGCTTCCTTTGAAAACTGTTTGAAAACTGAATTAGTTAAATAAATGCGCAGCTGTATTTTGCACTATGACCTGACCAATGGAACATATTGCACAAGTTTTGAAATCCCTATGCTGGCTCTCGGGTTGTTTCCAAGCACGATCCAATGCTGGTTTGAACTTCTGAACCTTTAAGTGACTTGAGTTCAAGTTACATAAAGGGTCACTTTCTTCCGTATGAATCTGTCCAAACATTAAGATCACTGTCAGAGACTCTGCTTCAAGTCCCTCTGTCTTCTGAAGTGGGCGGATGATAATTGGAAATACAAGGCCTTCACTATTGTGGCATTTGATTTGTGGAATTCCCTCCCTAAGGAAGACAACCCAGCTTCATCATTACACTCTTTACTAGCACCAGGTGGGGTGTTTTTATTTCTCCAGGCCTATTCTTAATCTGAAATATATATACATATCTCTCTCCCTCAACTTCACATATATATTAAAAAGGCAAATTCCATGCTGGGGTCATTGAAAAGGGATTAAGAGTGATAATGTTATAGTACCCCTATACACACTGATGGTACAGCTCTGAGGTTGCAATCTAATGCACACTTACTTAGGCATGAACCACTTCGAGGTCAGTGAAACTGACTTCCAAATACGTATAGATACTGTTGAATTATAAAACACTTTGTTTCTACATTATGGTGAAAAATGGCCATGATTGAGCACACCCTTCTGGTTATGGTTTCAAACGTAGCGAGACTAGCACCAAATTCCTGCCAATGCTGCCCCCTCTAGTGAACAAGTGAGGAAGTTCAGTTGATGACCCTGTAGTTTCCAGTGAGCACCATCAATCAAGTGTGGCATTTGGTTGGGCACTCACTAAAGGCTCACATTCAACAGCCTCTGAACCCTTAATACCAGTGCCAGTGCTCAATGTGCCAGCTGGGTAGGGAGGGGTGGGCACCACAGGGAGCCCAGTATAGGCTTTACCCAGGGCCCCCAGCAACTCATTGGTACTGCGTGGAAAAAAAACCCCCATAGAAGCCAGCTTTTCTCTCATCCGCCCCCTCCCATTTCAAGAGTTCCATTAGTTACTACTACTATGCTTTTCAGGAGAGTTCTGCTTCACCTACTCAGAATAACATTGCCAAAGAAGTTGCTTGTGTGGGATCTGACCTGGGGCCCCATCCACCTGAGTTGCATGGGCTGGCTAGGATCCTAGCCAGCTGGCTTCCCCATGGTGGCAGCAGCAGCAGCCCAGGGCCTCCCCACCTCACTGATGGCCAGACTATGAGAATGGCACACCAGGCCCAGCAGGGGCTCATCCCTGCAGTTCAATGGCTGAAGGGGTGCAGGCAGTGGCAGCAGGTCCAGCAGTGGAACATCTACATCTACTACACTACTACCACTACATCTGCCAGCAACAGGGGCAGGCGTTCCGACCCTTTCCTCTTGGTCGCAGGAGGACCAATCCCACTGTGATCAAGGGAGAAGTCCAGCTGGGCGACTAACACTAGGAGCAAGAGGCGTGAAGCCACTGTCAGCAGCATCAAAGAAGCAGGATAGAGTGCTCACAGAATCGGGGACCTGGAGGGCTGTCAGTCTGAGCTTAGGTAGCCCAACTGGGAGGAAGGGGTGGAGCGAAGGGGAGTGGGGGGCTCCCAGGCTAGCCGGTGATGAGGGCAATGTGGAGGCCGACTAGCTAGCAGGTAGGTAGTGAACCCAAGCAAGGCAGCTGGCGGAGAGGAGGACCAGTGGGTGAAGGAACCCCCTCCCCCTGCCTATCTCTGAAGCTGGATCCCTCAACAGGTCGGAAGGCTGCAGGGAGCTCCGCCACAATCTTCTCCAGCTCCAGCCACTAATTCTTGCAATGCCCCAATGTTGGCTGCCCCTTTTCCAGCAGCGCCAACAGTGCTGATTCAAGCCCGCAAGAAACGCCCTAAACTGTATCATTAGACTTTATAAACTGAAGACTATTGAGACTCTTACAACATGCAACATTTCATCCTTTCCTTTGGCTTATCTTTTGATGAAGAGTTCGGTAGAACTCATAAAGCCTCCCATTTGATACATAGTTTCTTTTGGTTGTGGTTTATTTCTTTGAATGGACCAACACGGTTACCTACAACTGATTTTTCTAATATTAGTAGTCTTAAACTTGCATTTTTTTTAATTACAAGAGCTTCTGTGCACTCCAGATATTAAAGAAAATGAAATGACTCTTTCTCCTTAAACTTTAATGCGAACAATTAAATCTTCAGTATAAACTCACACACAAGGGACAGTAGCCCCAGGAATGGGTCACTCACTACACCACAAGGGCCTGACAATGTGCAGATTCTAACGTAAATAACCAAACTGGACCACTCCTGACTGTCTCTGCACTGTGATAAACACTGTCTGCCCACAGTCCCCCTGTATTTGAAAGTTATGACAAACACTGGACTGAAATGTAAATATCTGACATCATGACTGGGTGAGGCAAATTTATCTAAAAAAAATTAAATGAAACCCCAAAACGTTGTTTGGGGAAAAAAGCCATTAGTGGTCACTGAGGGACTGCTCACCAGAGGTCAGAAGTAGCACGGTTCAGTCTTGTAAAAATATGCATCCAATATAGCAAAGTCACTTAATACTATTAGATAATAGTACAGATTTAGAAGCTAAAAACCCAAAGAAGTGGGCATTCCTAGAACACAATTGGTTAATTCTCAAGATACTTAGGATTCCTAAGTCCAAATAAAATTAATGGAGCTTAATTGTCACAACTTAACTTCCTACTGATTTCAATCATGCTTAGGTAGGATTTCTTAGGATACAAGCCACTGTTTTTCTCTTGACTTCAAGCTTCTGTGTTAAGGAAGTCTTGTTAATGATTGAGATGGAAGCAATAGGACTGTTTATTGTATCTCAGTAGTCCTATGAACATATACTGAGATTAGAATCTATATAGACTGAATTTGCTTACATTATTCAACAGAAGTTCCAGGCCCCAAATGCCTTAGTGCAGAAATCAATGAGCATAGACTGGGTGGGGACAGAAGAATGGCATTACTTGTCTCACTCCTATGTGTATAGGACTGTAAAATGAAAAATTGCTTAATCTTGACTGAACTACCCCCCCCCCCCACCTTCAAGCCTTACTCTGATAAGCACACAAAGGTTAAGATGCACCAATGTTCATCTCGTTTTAGTTTCTTGGGCCAACATCAAAACCCATATTTATCCAAGCGAAAGAAAAATAGTTTAATTACAACTGACTAATGTATATGATCCAATATTATTTTACTGAAGTTATTTTCCTGTTCCGTTTGATAAGTCTTCCCTTGCCACAGTGACACTTAAAAGAGGTGTTCCGCAAACAATATTATTTCCTTTTAAACAACAACAATTTGCTGCCTCTTGAAAGTTTGAAAGACTTTTAGTAAGTGGGAAGGACCTTGTGCAGTGAACTCTGTCCTCCCTCTGGGTGATTCTTTATCCAGACCCAGCCATTAGTAAAGTTAAATCAATGGAGCCAGTTCCCCCACACTGACAGCTTGGGTGGTTTCCACTCCTCCCCCTTACACCATCATATTGGGTTTTTGTGTGAGTTTTTTTTTATGCTCCCTGGGGAAATTCAATTAACAGTGTCAGTCTCCTCCTCTCAGTCAATGAGTGACACTATCAAGATTCTTTTCACCGCCCCCGGACAAGCAAGATGTGTCCACCGATTTCTTGACTCACAAGTTAACAAGAGAATTACTGCCCACTTCTATAAACGACCGTATATGATCTGTGTCATAAACAGTGTGACAGCTACTGAAATCAATCTTTCATGACCCTATTGATTAGGACACTCAGAAATAATGAGACTTCACTGGAGGCAGAATAATGCTTGTGGGGGGGGGGCGGGCGGAGATCTGTTCCTTATACAGTATATAGCACTCTCTCTTTTGCCCTCTCCCCACTAAATAATCTACTAGCAACTGAACACTGGCATAAAGATAACCGTTTAATCCGCTGGTTGTGTATGACAAATGTGACTTTTAAACAACTAGTTTTCAGACAACAAAAAATGTTAAGGAACCTAATCACATCACAAATTAACAGATTTAATGGCATGACATAGGAACGTTATGTCGTTATGAACACCTTTCATTTATTGAATTAACATTACGTTCAATTAAATACCCATCATTAAAAACCCTTGTGGAAACACCAAAAAATAATTTTATTCCTTTTATTCCTAAAGTTTTTATTCCTAAAAAATTTCTTATTCCTAAAGGACTGTGGTAAAAATAATTTTGGAAATATTGACGAATACACCTATTGCTGTCTGTAAGAGCAATACCAAGTGATGCTGGAGCCTAGGCCGGCCCATCCCTGAGACAGATTGAGGTGGTTGCCTCAGGCAGCAGGCCGGCTAGGGGTGTCCACTCATCTCCTCTGAGCCTCCTCCCACCCCCTCAATTGGAAAGGAAAGACAGGGACTGAGCAGAAGAGGAACTGTGGAAGAGAGAAGAATAGTGGGCCTGCTCTTCCCATCCAGGGTGTAGGGGCAGCATTTGGGATACCATCAAACTTTTGGCCCTGAATTAAATCCAATTTCTGCACGCTGTATTGTATAGCAGCACCACCATTAATTAGCTGCAGTCACATTTCTGATTTTTAAAAGCATAGCCCATACAATATGGTTGCAGATAAGCAGCTTAAATACCATCTCTGTGTACACAGTGGTAAGGTCATTACACACACAAACCATTTTCCAACAGGGCAGAAGACAATTCTGGATAACTTACAGCTCCTCAGATCCTGCTTATCAGGTACTACGAAAGGAAGAATGAGGTCATTTCATCTTTTTGATACATTTGTATCCCTGACAGTTTATTTCCTTTCTTGTTACACTAAAGTGGATGGTTTTGGCAATGTCAGGAAATGCAAGAAAAATAACATTTGGGGGGAAAGTGAAGTAGTTTCTTAACTTCATTTCTAAGGAAGTATCAGCCATTTATCACTGGTGCATCCTCAGTTGTGCCAACAATTAGAGAGTCTGTAGTGCCGGTAAGTTCAGAACAACTTCTAATACCTTTAGCATTATTAAGTTAACAATAGAAGTTAACAGTATTAACTTCTAATACTGTTTTCTAATACCTAAAAACAGTATTTTTATATTGTTTTTAATCACTGTTTTTTAAATTATGATGTTTTTATTCTGTTTTTTAATTGTTTTTGTATTGCCGCCTTGAATGCCTTTTTAGGCAGAAAGGCGGGGTAAAATTTTTTAAAATAAATAAAAAATAAATAAAATAGCACATAGACCAGATCAGCAGCTGTCAATTCATTACCCACATTAATCCAATAGTCCATGAACCTACAATGCTTGAAGTGGTGCAGCAAGTGCTGCCTCCCCTCCCTTGGCAGTGCACACACGTGCACGACTCTGATTTGGGATGGAAAGGAGGAGGTGAGTGGTTCATGCTTATGGTTTGTTTGGGAGCGCACTGGACATTCCCATTCCTTACATGCTCCATAGTTCCAGCCCCCTTTGCCACAGTTCCCAGGCACAGTATTTGCCTTCAGACAAACACTGATCTGAGGAGGAGAGCTTGCTGGAACACTGGAACATAACTGTAGATGGTGCCCATACATAATATCCGAATAGTGCATTTGAAGGCAACCGATCTGGGAGCTTTATCTATCCAGCCACTATGGTGGCCCAGGTAGTTGATAATTGATTTAAAAGGTTCCACCTTACTTGATAGGCAGTGTATACACTGTGCATAGGGACATCAATTTGTCAACTTAATTCGGTAAATTAAGCAATGCCACATCGTTTTAATTCAGCTCAGCTTTTTGAATATAAATTCTGCTCAGTGCATAACAGGCACATTAGGGTTATCTGAATATTACACTTAAAAGCACTACTACATCAGACTCGCATTAGTTCTGTGGTACTATTAACATTTGCGTGTGTAAACACGCATGTGTGTATTTAGTTGTCCATACCGGCTCTAAAACATTCTCTCTAGTAAAACGACTCTTCATGAATTTGTGAGCAAAATTCAATAACATTTGTTTAGGTTACTGTATTACGACACAATTAGCAATGGTATGACTATAGACAGAAACACAATCCATTCTCCTTACAACTCTGCCATTGCAAGGCAGATACCCACTTGAGATAAAGGAAAAAAATACACATTTGATAAAACCACAGGCTTGTTTTGAAAAACATTTTAAGGTCATGTTTATAAGTTCCTGAGAAGAGTTATACCTATTATTCTATTAGCTGATGGATATCAAGGCTAACAACAAAAATGTATGCTTTCCTGTTAAAATATATACACACCCTTGCCTTAAATGGACCAAGAACCGATATTTGTAATATTGTACATATGTTTGCTTTTCCTTATTCCCCTGGGGCTGAATGAACAGTTTGTCTTCTATGTAAGATTTAAATTTATTTATAGGGAAACTGTGTCCCATTATAGGGTCAGATCTATCACAATAAACCTTAGAGTAATAAAAGTGCCACCAGCTGCTAACATTTTTTTATCCTTCCCGTATAAGCAAAGGATAGCTTTTCATTTATTTAATGATGACAATGATTTTTTTAAAAAGAATTTTCACTCTGCCCACTATTCGAAGTGGAAGGGTTCACAGGTGGGCTAAGTAGGGTATGTTCCCACCCACTTGGGCCAATGCCTTTCCCAAGGCAGCTGTGGTGCGGGTTGCCTGATAGATTTGCACTGTGGCCTCTGCAACTGGGACCTTCTTCTACAAATGGGAGCATCCAAAGAAGCCCCTGTATAATTGGACAGGGGCTTTAGGGTTGCTCCCATTGGTTGAAGAGCAGGAGAAGGGGGAATAGCCACACAAGTTTCAACCTGCAGGGCAGCCCCCGCTTTCCCCACCCTTCCCCATCAGCCAATAGCCTTTTCTAGCTAGTACTTATTAGTGTAGGTCTTTACCCAATAATTTCGGAGGAGACCTTATGATGATTAGTTCTTTTATACAGAGCCACCAGTTTTCAGGGTGCTTTACAAAGTACAGTATATGGGGATAGATCCCAGCTCTAAGGAGCTTACAGTCTAAGAGACTGGTAAGAAGGGGATGCTACAGAGAAAAGAGAGAGAAGTAGAGGCAGGGGTAAATGAGAAAGTGTGATTTAAAGTGGGCTTCAGATCCTGGGTTGCAAAGGAACATGCTACTGGTTATCATTAACCACAATTAAGTAGCCAATATTTCTCTGAAGTATAGTTAAGATGGAGAGGAGAAAATTTGCTCCAGAAGGAAGGGGAAGTTGGAGATCATATGGCCAAGGTAGGCTCCCAGCTTCTAAATTCTGATGAAGGAGCCAAGCTTATGTTGGCATTTGGCCCCTGAGAATTAGTACAGTAAGTAAGGGTGTGTTTTGGATATGCCAGAATTTCAACTCTAAAAGATTTCAGCATTCATCTCACTGCTGGATGCACCATACAGAGCCTTCCTGTGAGAATGCTCCAGTTGTTCTATTCTAACTCACTGCAGACATACAGAGTAGACACCAGACAGCCCAGATCTGCCATGTTCAAGCACTGACTTCTACAACCCGTATTTATTATTCCTGCATTGCTTGTGGTATTTGGATTTCAATGAACCTGAACCAATAGAGGGTTTGCCAGAATCTGATATTGTACCGCATTACACTTGGCGACATGGGTCAGGGAATATTTTGCCTTCTAACTTCCACCAGCTTATAAACTTTGGCAGATACGAACTTACTTAGTAAGGTCTGTGTGACATACTGCCAGCTTCAAGCAGTGAACTGGCTGCATTCTAAAAACAGGATCAGTAATTGGGGGAAAAAATGCCCATGTCAAGTCTATCTGTTTAAATTCTGTTTACTTGTAGTAATGGCATACACATGTCTCGAAAGCTGCTGATAAGCCACATGGAGCTTGGGTTACGCTGTTGCTATTCAAAAACCCCAAAGTTAAATTCATCTTTAACCAATAACCAGCAAAATCAATTTACATAAGACCCAAATCAAGATGCCGCGGTTTTAAATTTGTGTGTTTAGAAGTGTTAAGGATTTTTACAATGGTAAATGAAATGGAAGAAACTCAGACTGTGGGAACAATAATTGAGATGGAGAAAACATAATTAAGGGGGTGCCCTCTCCAAAACTAAAGTCCACAGGTGAGACTCCGCTCTGAATTCCATCATCTTATGAGTTAGAAGAACAAGAAGAAAGGCTTCCTGAGCTTTGACATCACAGCTGAAAGTTTAAGTTCCCGCAGACAGGTCTACCCATATAAATATTCAAGACATTCATGGCTGGATTAAAATTTCTCAGCACCCGTCTTAGTGTGCAAAGTGTCGTTTCCCTCACTCAGTGGCACACCAACCTCCACTGCTCTTTCTCCTCCTCCTGCTACCTGGATTCTCACAGGAAGAGGAGAACAGAGCAGGATGTGTGAAGAGAGGAAAGTAACGAGCTATAACATCTCCAGTGCTCTAGCCCAGCTGTCCTCAATCTTCTTGGTGCAGCAAACCACCTTGTCCTCCATGGTGGGTCATAACATGGAAGTGACTTATTGAGAGGATAAGGAGGCTCTTCTGGGTTGCGTCAGACCAACAATCTGTCGGTGTGAGACTCAAGATGGCCCACAGAAGCCTCAGAAAGCCACTTCCAGTTTGCTTCCAAAAATGGAAGCAACTTTCTGAAATCCAGGAGTGGATTTCTGACACTTCCATGGGCTATTCTGAGGCCTGCAGAGTGGATGGCCAATCTGGTGCAAGCCAGAAGGGCCTTCCCACCCTCCCAGTGAGTAATCTGGCTTCCCAAATCAAATCGGTAATCTGGCTGATTTGGAGCTGAACAGGAGCAAGGACGAGTGAGATGGCCCAGGTTGTGACCCACTGTATGTGGGTTCACAAGCGTTTGGGAAAGCTAGCCTATCACTCTCCTCTTTTCCACATTTTCTCTGTTTTTCTTTTCAACTCCAAGTAATGGCAGGAGAAAGTGGGAGGGCAGACAGGTATTTTAAGGCAAAGAATTTGCTCTGTGTAGATCCCATTTTAGTTCTACGGTACTGAAGGATATGTTTGATCCCCTGCTAACTGGGCAAGAGGCACTTTTTCAAGTGGTGTCCTCTTATATTTAGCAGGGGGAGAGCAATTGTCCCTCTTCACCCCAGCACAGTGTCTTTCTCGTGGCTGTTGCTGGTGGTGGTTCTCCATTCTTTTAGATTGTGAGCCCTTTTGGGACAGGGAGCCATTTAACTTTAATGTTATTATTTGCCTGTAAACCGCTTTGTGAACTTTGTGTTGAAAAGCGGTATATAAATACTAGTGATTGATTGATTGGTTTGATGCAATTCACATGGCGTTTGACTGCCTTCCTACTATTTTGTAATCCATCCTGGGCTTTCTTCTTTAAAAAAAAAAAGGAAAGAATTTTTGAAAAATAAAAATAAATCTAGTTTCTTTGCAATTTTAAGTAAACTTACCCTAAAACAAAATTTTTGAAGGGTGGGAAAAGAATAAGCCAGATGGCATTTTCTCGTGTATAAAAATGTATATGGGTTATGCAATGGGTAAGCTAGTACAGACATTTTAAAAACAAATGGATGCACATTATATGACAGTTCAGACTGGCAACATCTTTTACAGCTCTCATAAGCCTATCAGTAGGACTTGAATCAATCTCCTCACAGTCTCACAGTCACTCTCTCATAATGTGTTCTTATTTATACGATACACCAAAACCACAAAATTTATTAATACCGTGCCAAGTTAAATTAAGCAAACACTTTTTAACTGCACTGGCTCCCCAAGTTAAGAAAATCCAAGTTATGGATGACCACATTGGTCCAGGCGCAGTACATCCTTTGGGTTTTCATGCAATAGTGCTGGGCTGGCAAGATGTTTCAACAAGTACATTTCAAATGCAGTACAGACCAGTGATGTCATCTGGTAATGAAGATCGGGAACGCTGGGCGGGACTTACGCATGATTGGCAGCCCGTCCGTTCCGTTCCACGGCTGCCCGAGCCCCGGGGGGGGGCTGCCCCCAGTTGGCGCGCCCCACCGCTGCTCGCCCAGGCACCCGGTGTGCCCTCACCTGTCGTCCCCCGCGGTGAGCAGGCACCCCGCCAAGGCCAGGGCAGCCGCAGAACAGAACGGACAGGCAGCCAATCCGTGTAAGTCCCACCCAGCGTTTCCGATCTTCATTACCAGATGACATCACTGGTGCAGACCCCTAGAACCTACTCTGTATTTAGTAAGGGTTTCAGTGTACACCAGCTTGTACTATATACACATGGGCAAGTGAGGGCAAAGTAAACAAAATCAAACGATGCAGGCTGCAGGGTGTTCTACAGATTTATTATGAGTTAACATTACCTCTTTCTCCAGAATTCGTGAAATCTCTCCTAAAATCCGATCCAGAGCAGAAACCTTCTGGCTGTCTTGAATTTGAAGCTGTTTTAGCAGGTCTTTTACTAATCGCTGAAGCCTTTCACATAAAAGATTTTAAAAAATGAGAATTGGAAAAATTACATTCTGGTAATATTTCACTGAGAGATTAATCATCACAAGATACTAGAGACAGATAATATGATTTTTATATCATAGTAGCACCCAACAGCTGAGACAACAATGCAAGCAGACAGAGTTTCCATGTGCAGATTCCCTCCTTGGAGTCAACCCCCCCTCACTCCATTTGCAATTTGTTCAATGGGGCTTACTCAGTAGTAGCTGTGTGTACAGCATTGCATCTGCAGTCATAATTACCTTTAGTTGGACTGAAGCCAAGGCATTTGGTTTTGTAAAATGGTTCTAATTTAAAGCTGGTTAATTTTTTTATCATTATAAATCCCTGCTATTAGCAAGGATTTTTTTAATCAACCAAGTACCGGATTATAGGCTCTCACTAAATGAGTGTGTTCTGGCTAGAGGGGTACCTTTTAAAACAGCATTGATTATGAAAACAAACCTCAGATACAGTGTTGGCTCTGTTGAATTCCTTCAGCTTCTCCTGATATAGTCAGGTCAAACTGAGGCTCTATGTTTGGCTTCATAGAATAATTTTTCCTTAAAAAAATAAATAAAAAGGAGCCCTATAGATGCAGACTCTCATTTCTGCATCACAAAAGCATCGTATTCCCCATTTTCCCTTCCTGGTGGAGAATATAGAGTTACCTTTTCTTAGATTACTTCAATTGTTACAGGACTGCTTAATTTCTTGGCATCATATGAGGGTGAATGGTGAATTGAGCTGTTTGTTGACTCAATGAAAATAATCCTATTCCCTCTTTCTAAAAGCACATTCAGTCTGCTCTTCGCATTGCCACTGCAGGAAGATCAGAGCATCTGCCAAATTTCAGATAGTGAGGGACTATGTAGTAGCTTTATTTATGAATTCGTCATAACCAAGAAAACTGTGTGGGTTTTTTTAAAGGAGGGGCTTAATCATGGGTTACATCAAATTACCACTACACAGTGTTCCACAGCGTTTCTCAACTTTTATAATGATTTGGGACAATAAGAAAAACATTCTTTGTGCTGAGATGGTAACCTAAGTTAAACTGGTCCATAATTGAAGGTCCAGAGTTAGGGACCACACGCTATCAGCTTCTGAAGATACATCTGCCAGGCTCAGATAATTCCACTATTTTACTTCAATCACAAAGTTAGATAGGGTCCTGTAAACTATCTAATCCTACCCCCTACTCAGTGGTGTCATCTACTCACCAGTAGACGGTACGCTGGGCGAGACTTAGTGTGATCGACAGTCCATCCACTCACTTCCGCTTTCTTCGCGCTCCCCGCACGGCTTTCCCTCGCCTCGGAGGGAGCGCCTGCTCGCCCAGGCACCCGGCACGCCCCCCCCCCGGCGAGCAGGCGCTCCCTCCGAGGCGAGGGAAAGCCGCGCGGGGAGCACGAAGAAAGCGGAAGTGAGTGGACGGGCTGTCGATCATGCTAAGTCCCGCCCAGCGTACCGTCTACTGGTGAGTAGATGACACCACTGCCCCTACTCTACACAGAAAATATTCTAGATTTTATTAGAAAATGACACAGATGACAAATTGCCAAATCACAGACATGCCACTTTGGTATTTCATAGACTCAATTGTTCACAGATCTTGGAACCTGTATTTCAGTTGAATCATTCATGGACACTTCAGCCTGGGTATGTTTTTACTATGGTGGAAACCCCTCTTATTTTCCAAACTTTAGCTGGACAGGTTTGGCTCAAAACCTCCTGTTATTTGAGGAGATATCAGCTTCTCCGGAAGCATGCCAGTCACTGCCTCCATTATTCATCCTCCTTCCTGGATTTGAAAAGGAAGCAGGGAACAGAGCAGAAGAGGAAGTGTGAAGGAAATAAGAGTGATGGGGCAGAGTGTTGACCCCATCAATACTGCTCTCCTCCAAACTTCCTCTTCCACTCCATTTGACTCTTCCTTTCTGAATACTGGGAGTGGAATGAGTGATGGAGGTGGAAGCCCTCTCCCAGCAATTCAACACAAGAGACAACTGTCAGCCCTGTGGGTGTGTAGGTGTGCAAGAATTATAATTATTCTCCTTACTTGATTTCAGAACACAAGCTTGTGAAATGGCTGGTGAAATGGCTGGTTGCCTGTCCCATCTCCCACCTCCCCCCCCACCCAAAAAAAAAAAACAGCAAATAAAACTCCTGATTTTCATTAGAAACTGAAATGTCTCCTATTATTTTTGGATATTTCAAACCAGTATCACTGGTTCATTTGCCTGAGAAATCCATCTGAAGTAGGGATGAAACACAAATAGAAAATTATTTCTGGCTGTTAACCAAAAAAAAGGCAACACTGAGAAGACGCAGCAATTGTACCACAGAACTCAAACTGTCACAACTCCTTCTCCTTGATAAATAATTTTCTATTAGAAGATTAATAAAAGCTGCAGAGAAGCAAGGCTAACCCTTCCCTTGGTATATACTGGCATAACTCCAGAGAACTCAGTCAAGACAGAAAGATTTATAACTGCTGAAGGTCTGATCCAGGATAGGCTTGCCAGTAGAAGGAAATTGTGAAATACTGTTATAACTCTATTAAAAAATGTCGTATCAATGCTTAGGTTTCAATTATATAGGCTACCCTAGGGCCATTGAAAACCCTACATCTAATACCACCTTATTCCCTATTTCTTCCTGCATTAAACCAGATTGGCTTCACAGTCATCTTGGGACTTTTAGCCATATCCAACTATGAGAAAGAGGCAGTGGGAGGAAGGGGTGGCCGACATGGGCAAAAGGATATTCCAAGCCTCACATGAAAGGCACAAGGTGGGGCCAGTCCAAGACCTCCCAGTACCTGAAGCAGTGTGCCAAATGTTGCCCCTCCCAATCTGGTACCCACCAGCTGTGCTAGTGCTACTGCTTCTTCTCCTGTTCCCAGATTCAAGAAGATAGAGAAGGAAACAACGGAAGCTTGAGAAGTCAAAAATGGTAGGCTAGAGTAACACTCTCTTCTCCTTCATGTTGCTGCCCTTTTCTGAATCCAGGAAGTGGGAGATGACGAGAAGGAGGGGCAAAGGCAGGCGGGACAGATGGAGGCAGGCACCACCAGTACTCTGCTGCCGAGGTGAATGCTTCAGTCGGCCTTATGAGATAGTCTGACCATGACACCATCATCAGCAGCTTCTCTCTTAGTTTAGGAAAAAGATTGTACACCTGACCTCATAAGCAATAGTAGAACTGATGTTTTGTGGCAGGGAACTAATCCGAAAGAAGAATACCGAGTATTTATTTATTTATTTATTTATTTATTTATTAGATTTATATCCCGCCTTATTAGCCTAAAGGCGCTCAAGGCGGCTTTACAAAATATAAAAACTAACATTAAAAACACTTTAAAAACAATATAAAAACAATACAATAAAACAATTAAAACCAACAACAATACAATTTAAAAGCAACAAAACCAGTGGATCATAAAATATAATAAACCAGCCAGCCCGCCAGACCTGTCAACAATTAAAAGCTTTTTGAAATAAAAAGGTCTTCAGCCCCCGCCGGAATGTTAACAGAGAGGGAGCAGTTCTCAATTCTAAGGGGAGGGTATTCCAAAGTTGGGGGGCCACCACCGAGAAGGCCCTCTTCCTGGCCACCACCCCTCTCACTTCTCCTGGTGGCGGCACAGTCAAAAGGGCCCCTCCAGATGATCTAAGAGTACGGGTTGGATTGTATGGAAGGAGGCGTTCCCTCAAATACCCCGGACCTGAGCCATAAAGGGCTTTAAAAGTCAAAACTAGCACTTTGAATTGGGCCCGGAACAGAACCGGCAGCCAGTGCAGTCGCCGAAGCAGTGGCTCGACAGAGTCAAACCGACGTGCCCCAGCAACCACCCGAGCCGCCGCGTTCTGAACTAGTTGTAGTTTCCGGACCGTCTTCAAAGGCAGCCCCACGTAGAGCGCATTGCAATAATCTAATCTAGATGTCACTAGGGCATGGGTCACTGTGGCCAGGTCCGCACAGCTCAGGTACGGTCGCAGCTGGCGAATCAGCCGAAGCTGAGCAAAGGCTCCCCTGGCCACCGCCACCACCTGGGGCTCCAGGTGAAGCTGTGGATCCAGGAGAACCCCCAAGCTGCGAACCTGCTCCTTCAGAGGAAGTGCAACCCCATTCAGAGCAGGGCGATAGTCCAATACCCGAGCTGTGGATTTCCGGACCAAGAGCACCTCTGTCTTATCCGGATTTAATTTCAGCTTGTTCGCCCACATCCAGCCCCCAACCGCCTCCAGACAGCGATCCAGGACCTCAACCGCCTCCTCAGAATCAGGGGGAAAGGAGAGATAAAGTTGGGTGTCATCAGCATATTGATGGCACCCCACTCCAAACCCCCGGATGACCTCTCCCAGCGGTTTCATGTAGATGTTAAACAGCATGGGGGATAAGAGTATATAGGAAGGTCAATTGCCACATCAGTTTTTTATATATTCCAGGAACACAATTTTATCTATGTATTAGATGTCGGCTTTAGGTCAAGGGTCAAATGCTTACTTTGCTTTGTAAGGCGAGTCACAGGAAGAGTTCTTTGCTTCTAGTGTACTTTCATATTCCTTGGCCCTGAGAAAGAAAAATGTTTAAAATATTCATTATTAACTTCAATAAGTCTCATTCTACATTACTGCCTTCTATAATGTTAGCCTTCAATTTCATGCGAACGAAGATGCAAAAGCTTTAGATGTTTTTAGAAAATGAGACTAATTGTAAGGCAATTTTGTCTTGTCAACACTAACAGTTACTGAAACTTGGCAAAGACTTTTGCCTCTACTTTAATAAGCATATGGTGAAACATTATGCCTGTAAAAGCCACCCCATGAAGAGAAAAAAAAAACATTTAATATAAAAAAACCATTGTTAACACAGATGCCAATTCTGTCATGAACAATAGAAAGAGGTTTTTTGAAAAGCAGATCACAAGTTGAGCTCGCACAACATTCCATGTTCTGAAACGAATAAGTGTGTAAAAATTTTTTGCATTTGTGGGGGTTTCTTCCATGCAAACACAAAAGTCATCTACAAATGGCTGTTTTCTTTTAGGGAAATATAAGCAGGATTCAGCAGCACAAACCTGTTCAGACAATTAAAAATATTCAAGTTTACACTGGCTAAACGTCAAGTGTCAGAAGTAGAAATGATGTTTGTTTGACACTGCTTAATTCAGCTTGAACTGGCTTGGGCCAAACCATGATTCACCAGCCCAGCCAGTGACACAAAGCATCAATGTTTAAGAGCAATACTACAGTAAGTTCAAAAGACATCCTGTCTTCTGCACATGCTGCATACATGCTAAGTATTATTATGTAGGCGATTGGTCGAATCCATGGGAGATCATTTTAATTTGCAACCATTAGCCAGGAAGCTAAATGGAACCCCCATGTATAGATGCAGTATACTGCTAGATTCCAGTTGCTGGGAGGCAACTAGGCTGTTGTCTTCATGCTCCATTTGTGAGCTACCTAAAATATGTATGTATTTTAAAACATTTTTATCCCTTGCTGTTAAGGCAGCAAACACAGAAGTTTAAAACATAATTATCAATCAAGTACAGCAACGTAACAGCAAAATCAGCATAATAAATCATTCAGTGGAAGGTATCTGGTTAGCAGGGAAAATCTGAATGGTTGACTGCAGCTCTTTGAGTAAATCCAAAAGGACCTTTGATCTTAATTCAGCAGTACTAAGTACCCAAGTCTGCTTAGAAGGTATAGCGGGAAGGACTGCACTATACCCCACTCCCAATTGTTTAAAGATGGGTAAGCCATTGGCAGCATTATGTTGGCACCTCTCCTTATATTATTTCCTTTTTGCTCTTGGATAAATATGAATTGATGCTATACTACCAAAGAAACCAAAGAACACCAATTAAGAAACTGAAATTGTGCAGGATTATACCATACAGTGGCTGCTTTACTGAACCTTTGACAGTACTTTCTATTAATACAGTAAGCTCTTCGCACAACTCGCCTGATACAACGCCTAGGCTTTAAAATGCATAAATTCATAGCCATCAGTGTGCACTGAAGGCATCCTCCTTTGATGTTGTAAAGATCATGTAATTGCACTTCTTATTTATTTTTTTGCTTCTTGCAGTTCCTGAAACCTGTTAGATTCTAAAAGCAGATTGGGTGCACCAGGCAGACATGGGTGGGTAAGTAAGTAGGGAGAGGCAGAAATATGAAAAGCTTTTAAGACATGGATAAAAAGCTTGACCTTTATCTAACAGGAGAAAGGAAGGATTCAGAGAGAGAGAGACACGACATGATTAGAGTGACAAGCAAGGAAGTTGATTTTCAAGTCTGCACAAAG
Source organism: Lerista edwardsae (assembly GCA_029204185.1). Lineage (NCBI taxonomy): Eukaryota > Metazoa > Chordata > Lepidosauria > Squamata > Scincidae > Lerista > Lerista edwardsae. Next base: position 7,973,671 of record JAJKFI010000020.1, read on the forward strand.
TCAGTGAGAAATTGCTTTTGTATGTTCTGCAAATATTTATCTTCACCAAATGTATGCCCTGGGCTATCTTTGCCCCTTAATTATCTTCCTTGTTTAGTTCAGAATTTTCCTTTGGCTGGATAGACGGTAAGCAATTCTACCTTTCTTTGGCTAACTCAGGATGCTCAGCGCAAGTTATCTCAACTTACTGAGAACAAATTTTCCCATCCCACAATAAGATAATTTAAAACTAGTTTTTGAAGGGGAACTTGTTCTGTCTAGAAAGATTCTTTTCCCTGCATCTTGTTGTGGATGACTGTTTCCAACTGCATTTTCCTTCCATTCATATTATACTCAAAAAGCTAAGTACATTTAAAAATTTTACACTGTTCCAACAATAACACTGCAACTGCAAATACACTGCAAATAAAATTCAGAAGTAAACCCCATTATATTCAGTGGGATTTACTCCCACATAAGAGTGTATAGGATTGTAATGTAAATCATAGAAACATCATACTAAAAAGGCATCGAAATAAAAACCATTCAGAAGAAAATGATTATATGAACACATACATATGAAAATCAACAGAGTACCAGATTAACAACAATAATTTAGGGAGGTAAAAGCAAATATAATTATCAAATAAGTGACAGAAGTGCACAAGGTCTAAAATCCATTGTTACCACACATAGCCCATTTCTGGATGTTATTTACTGCCTTCCTTCACCAGCATATGATATGTAATCTTGCATAATGACCACGTCTCATTTCCTTTTAAAAACTACAAAACTGGCGAGGGCATCCTTTCTTCCCCAAGAATGTGCAATTGTCATATTTGATGCTGATAGTAGTCCATTAGTACTTTCAGAGCCACTTCATGAACTACTTGGTTTAGGGTGCAATCCTAACTTGTGTAGGAGCAGGCAGGCCAGCAGGCCTGTGCTGCATCCTAACACAAGTTAGGAGGCAGCTGCAGCTCACAGTGGGGCAAGAGGAGTATTTCCCCTCGGCCCAGGGTAAGCCCCAGCCGGGCCAATGGGGCTCCCTGGATTTACGCCTGCTGTTTAGCAGGTGCAAGTCTGAGCATCTTGCTGCGGCCCGGGGATGGGGATTAGGATCCAGCGAAACTGATGGATCCCGGCTCCTTACCCCTCCCTGCCCATGGGATTACCCTCCCTCTGCCCAGTTCTGTCCTCCCTCCACTCCCTCCTGCCTAGAAAAGACCCCGTGCTGCCAGGCTGACACTTACCTAACACTGGGTGTGCCTGGGCTGACACTACTGATTGTGTCTGCCTACAGCCACTTGTACTTATGGCATGCTTGCAACAGTGCTGAGCTGATGCACTGGACTTGCATCAGCCCATCACAGGCCTTGGACTGTACTGTGAGATTGTTTTATAGAATGCTATCAGATGCATAAGTATTTCAAAATCAATGATCGTGAAATGCTATATCTAAGAGCCAGGGTACTATAGTGGTTCTGGTGTAGACCTGTAAGATCTATTTTCAAGCTCCCAATCATATCAGCCATGAAGCTTCCTGGGTGACCTTAGGCTGTCACAATCTCTCAGCCTTACCTACCTCACACAGTTCTTCTGAGGACAAAAAGAAGGAAGGAACCATGTACACCACCCTGAGCTCCTTGGTGGAAGGGCAGTAAAAAATGCGATAAATAAAGTCTAAAATCTGGCAAAAGTGATGCAAAATAAGCATAGCTCAGAAAGTAATGTTTATAATGAAATAGCCATCACAATTTTTGGATAACAAAAAGTTAAACATGCAGTGCGAAGTATAAAATGAATAGCAAATGAAACCAAGGACTTCATTAACACCATTAGATTTGCTTGCAATTTTGAACTGAACTCTCATCAATCTGTCCTAAACCTATTTTGATAGCATAACATACATGCGAATATGGAATAACTTATTTTGCCATATATCATTTGTAACAGCACCTGCTTAATGGCTTGGGGTTATAAATATTATTAATAAGACGAAGAAAACTTCTTAAGAAAACAGATAATCTCATTGATCAAAGTTTGTCCCTTAATTCACCTTTGCCATTATGGATGGTTTCATATGCTGATTTTGATTTAAGAGCTAACAATTTAAAATGCAGTAAGAGCCCATTCAAGTGCATTTACTTGCTTGTCTTCCATTTGAATATTTTATCATTGCACCATTATCGGAATGGGCTTAAAATTTTTAAACTCGGCAAGCTTTCTGTAAAGATAATGAAATGTCCAGAACAGCTACAAAGGCACATCAAAATAAATGATACAGATAAACTACCTCCAAACTTAGCACTCTATATGAATGGGCAGCCCAATCCAACGCACATGCCCACATGCAATTGTGCTGGTACAAGCTAGCTGCACCCCAAGGGGAATTTTAGGCTGCTGGAAGTCTCCTGAAGATAAGGGGATAGTCCTCTTGCCCCAGATAAGCTGCAGCAATTGCAGTGGGTCAACATGGACCTGCATTGGCAATATTCCTGGTGCAGCCTGTGTTAATCTGTGCAGGTGGATCAGGCCCAGGAAGGGTGAATAGATATGGTGTGTGCTGGTACCCTCCTGGACCCAATCCGTTTACCCACCCCACTCTCACTGTGACCCATTCCACCCTCCCTACGTCCTGTGCTGGACGTACCTGCTTCAGGTGAGCCTCCAGACAAAAGGCAGGACACCTGGGCCTTGGACTATTGCAAAGTGCTTTATGGCAATTTTGTGACAGAGTGCGCCAGTGGAACTTGTGTGCTGCTGGCACAGGACCTCGTTAGCATTGGACTGCAAGAGCAGTTCTTGCTTTTCAACCTTTGAATTGTAACCAAGTTTATAAATTATTAGAATAGCAATGTCCACCCTTATCTTGATCCAACATATTTCATTCTAAAATATGGGCCTTAGCACTCCATTTATTATTCCCTCATTGTTTTAGCTATCTCTTCTTTAATATCTCTTTAATAATATTTACCATGTCTTACAAAAGTATCAAGTGAAATTGCTCTACCAGTAGAGCAAACTGAACACAAATAAAATGCCCCAAATGGAGAATAAACACTAATTTATTCATTTCTGTACAAATGTACACTCAAAGCAATAGCGTTTAACACAGTACAGTAACATAACTGCCTAAAATACAGTAAGAAACACAGTTAATCATGTCTAAAAAGTAGTAGGAGCAATACATATATTGTACAACCATTAACAATAAGAATAGAGGTACTGTACACCCTTTCAAGGCTCCTTGGTAAAAAAATGCCCACTTGTATCCTACTGTTTGAAAGGACTCTTAAAAGCGAACAATGAAGAGGGCAGGCAAACCTCTCTTGGGAGGCTGTTTCGTAATATAATCTGAGTGCTGCCACCAAAAAGGCCTTCAAGCTTGCCCCCACCAGCCACAGCTCCATTGGCAGAAGAACAATGAGAAGGGTCTTAGGGCAAAATTTTCAAGGTTCAGATGGGAAGAGGTGATTTTAGGATGCCTTTGGAGCCAGGAATCAAAGTCAGTGTCTTTAAGCCAGCAAGCCTATGAATTATTATTTGAGAAGAAGTCTGATATAATCAGACTTACATCAGAAGTCTATATAATCTTCTGATTATATCTTAGATTATATCTAAGATATCTTGTTGAGGCTTCTTCTTATTGAAAGCCTTGTTGGGGCTTTCTTTCAAGTAAAAATGCACTGCACCTTTCGTTGAGAACAAGCCTTGCTATCTGTTCTTGCATATATTCTTCAGTTTAAATGGATACAGAGATATGGCATATCAACTATATATTCTGCTCAAAATTAACAAGCCAAAACTAATAATTCAAATAGTCACTGAAACGAAAAACAGAGAGGATATAGTTTCTCAGTCCAACAGACAGCAACAAAACAATACTATATTACAAAGAATAATAGAACTCTCATACAGTATAAATTATGCAACATCAGGTACAAAAAAGGTACATAGTACAAAGAAGTTTTATCAGTACCAGTGAATCCAGAATAATTACATTTCCTAACTAATACTTTTTGCTTGCAATCTGGTGGTGATGAACACAATTGCATTCCCAATACCTATCCATTATTTCATACCTTGAATCCTTTTCCTTGGCATTGCAAAGTCCTACTGAATATCAATAAACCTATTATGCCACATTTATTACCATATCTGCAAAAGCAAATAATTGCAAACATACCACTTTATCCAGTTGTTGTCACACCTACTATGACTATATGCAGAATACTGGCTGCTGAGGAAAAAAGCAAAAGCATACAAAGAACCAGCAAATGCAAATTACGCGAGAAAACATTTGCAAATGCAATGTAGCAGTTTTATCATATTGCAATAAAAATCAACAGCTCAATAATACCAAAATATTGTAATTAAAAAAATCAACAACTAAATATTACCAATATAAAAAAGCAACTACTGAATTGATTCAGGCATGTTCCTTTGACAATTAAAAAATAACGGTAACAATATTTCATTACCTATAATGGATTTCAACTTAGTGAATGGAATCCTTTAAACAGGACGCCATTTAAAGAACAACAGTATCAATGACAGATTATATGGAAGTGGAGATAACCTCCGACAGGGACATTTCAGCTCCAAGACAGGCCCGGCAGCTCATGATCGAATGATGCCCCTCATTTTATTCTGATTCGCGGATGTCACATTTTAGGCCAATGACAAACTACAGGTCTGACAACTCACTTTCCATTTTAAGATATTTCTAACTTTCCCTTGTTGTGGCAGGCAACAAAATTGATTAAACCCAGCCTGGGGATTTGACACTGCAGCTGACTGGCTTCTATTTGTTGATTACTATTGATTTTCTTTGATACTTCATTTTAAAAATCAATAGCTTGGAAGAAAAATAGGCATGGTTTACACATACTTAAACATACCATTGTATGCTAGAAGAGGCTACAGTTTTGGCAGGGCTCTGGCATCCAATTACGAGGAAAGCTCTTAACAGGTGAAAGCCAGGGCTTCAGATCGATATTCAGTTTTCCTCCTCAATCAGAGAAAGTGGCCATAAATTAGGCTCATCAGTGTTATTTTCAAGATGTTCCTGAAGCAAATAACTTCAAAGTTTTTTTTCTTTTAGATTCTCAAAGCAATTTTTTTTGAAGGACAGAAGAAAAACAAGGTTTATAGTGAAATTAGATGAGGAAAAAAAAATCAAATACCTTGAGTTCATCCGTGCCTTTAGCTTCTTGGCCTTCTTTTTTGTCTTCAGTCTCTCCTCACCATCTTTTAAGGGCTCTGACGGGACTGAGCTTTCTACTACAATATCTACAATATACTTCTTTAAGGACAGGTGTTCCTGTAAAAGATGGGGAAGCAATGTTTAAACAATGGAGTAGTGGATTTCCATGAAACTTTAGATTCCTTAAAAAAGGAACAAACCATGATAAACCATTAAAATGATGGAAGTAGCTCATGGCCATCGTGACTAGTAGATATTGACAGACCTCCATTAATTTATCCAATCCCCTTTTAAAGCTACCTAAGGCTAGTGGTCATCAACACAAAAGAAGAGACCCGTTGGATCAGACCAAAGGCCCATCTAGTCCAGCTTCCTGTCTCTCAGTGGCCTACCAGATGCCAAGGGAGCACATGAGGCAACAAGATGCCTGCATCCTGTTGCCACTTCCTTTCACCTGGCATTCTGAAGTAGCCTATTTCTAACATAAGGAGGTTGTACTACCCATCATAGACTATAGCCCGCGATGGACTTTTTCTCCAGAAATCTGTCCAATCGCCTTTTAAAGGCACCAAGGCCAGATGCCGCCACCACCACCACCTCCTGTGGCAAGGAATTCCACAGGTTAATTGCCTGCTAGGTAAAAGAAGTATTTCCTTTTATCTGTTCTAACTCTCCCAACACTCAATTTTAGTGGGTGTCCCCTCGTTCTTGTGTTGTGAGAGAGGGAAAAGAACATTCCTCTCTCCACTCTGTCCATCTTGTGGCAACGGATTTCATAGTTAATGTGTTGCTATGCTATGGATAAAAGAGCATCCAGAGAAGATCCTCTGATGCAATGCCAGTACTTGGTTGCTAGTTGCACTGCGACAAAGTTGGTCTCCATGGCACCTTCTGTCCAACCCCTGATGCATTAGTTGCCACTGGTACTGAGGTTTAGCCATTGGTCCTCTGATGGGCTTAGGTGCTCGGCCAGTGCCCAACCTGACTAGTGGCCTGATGCCACACCTGCTCACATAGCTCAGTTGCCAGGCAGGCCGCTATGGGAAAATACATTCCAGGTTCAGCAATAGTATGCCTCCAATACCAGCTGCAGGGGAGAAATGGTGGGAGAGATATTAAGCCACTTCTTTGAAACATGTTCCTTTACATGCAGGCCATCTTTAAATATCAGGTGACATTCCACCCCTTTACATTTCATGATGCTAAACACTCTTGTCTGTTAGATGGGAATTATGAATGGAAACAGCCTTCTATTCCTCAAGCGTCTTTTCTGATCTAATCTGCAACTTAACAGACATCTCTATCAGAATGCTAAGACCAACACACACGTTGATTCATCTTTCTCTGAGAGGCAAAAGAAGCTTTCAGTAACACAACATGGAATGGCTCAAAACACACCATACGTCTCAACCTATCAGCAACTTCATAAGTGAGGTTTCTCAGAGTTCTTGGCTTTCAGCTGCAGCAGCTCAGATTAATCTCAAACTTCACTCCTTCTAAATAAAAGTAGAGTAATAACACGTTGCATCACAACTAACTGTCACTCCTTCAAAGGGCAGATCAAAGTGGAGGATTATCACAATGGGCAGATCTAATGTGTGAAAAACAGAAGTCCAACCAGAAGCTTGAAAGGTATCAAATGTCGACTGTAGACTGCCAATACTGGCATTGCTAGGATGAAGTAGGCTGCCTTTGCCACAGTGTTCAGCTACATATTAGCAGGAATGATAAGATTTTTTTTTAAAGAATAGTGAGTTTATCCTGGAAACACTTCACATCAAGTGGTATTTTAATGAAGCCTATCACCAAGAAATAGACAATTGTACTTCATTATAACCATATTGTATTTCCAGGCCTCAAAGAGACTACTCAGTTGTTTCACTGATCTTCCTAAAACATGAACCTTAAGAAATTTTTGCATGAGATATTTACACATTTGTTTTATTAACAAATAAAGGGAGATTTTTGCCTTTTACGCAGAAAGACCCCTTCAGGCAACTAAGAATATTTATGTAACAATGATTAAATAATGTATTTGTTATAACTTTTATCACTTTCCCACTCACCATTACTACCTGGAATGGCTCTGATGGCAAGTGGGAGGGGCTACTTACACAGTGTGTTGTGGTGCCTGCAGTATTTGCTGTACCACCCCCTGTAGATACGCCACTGAGTGCCAGCCCAAGACTTTCCAGTGGCTGATATGGAAGACCCACATGCTGCCTCTCATTTGTTGGCACAACAGCCACCACTGTTTGTCCTCCTGCTCCCGGTATTAAAAAGGGAAGAGCTTAAAAAAGGAAGAGGAGTGCAGAGTGGAAGTGTGGAGGAAAGGAGACTAGCAAGCTAGAGCATTATGGAATATTTTCTCCAATTTTCCTCTGTGCTTTGGAACCCACAAAGCAGGACTAGCAGCAATGGTGAGAATCCCCTAACTGAGGCAAATAGTTCAGCTGGTCTTCTTGCTGGGCGGGCCCTGAACAGGTCACAAAAAAACAGGAACTGTCCCAGAAAATTGGGAAAGTTGGCGCAGATGCTATTCTTTAAAAATGGTGGCTACCAGAGTAACATTCATTCCTGAATTAAAACAATTTCACTGTTTCCAACTTTTCTGATACATAACAAAGGCAGCTTTCAGTACTGCAAACTACAGAAAAAGCAAAGAAGTTTTATCAAGTTCTTAATTCTATTAACAATCACAGATCGTCTGCAAAATAAATTAGATCATAAAATTTAAAAAACAAACAAGTACTATTTCAGAAAGCCCCGACTGATTATTTTGACATGAAGATAGTAGGGAGTTTGCATAAGGAAGCTATTTTATTTTTAAAAAATGGTTTATGGGGAGTGAAAAATACTCCAAATAAACAATGGGAGTTGATGAATAGTTGCTTTGGTTCTATAAATGCTACTCAAGACAAAAGTTTGAAGAGTCAGATGTTACATCTCAAGTTAGGATTTATATACATAGATATTTATATAGCACCTTTTGTTTTTTAGACAGCATTCAAGGTGGTTTACATAGGCAGGCTAGTCTAAACCACAACTTTCTAATGGGGTTTTTATAATATGTTCTTTGGAAGACTCAGACTCCTCAGTCACCAGATGTTGCCTTCAGGGTACACTGATTACACAGCTGATTTCTCCAATTTACTGCAGTGCTGGTGTGAACAGCCAACTCTCACTCTTAGCACACAAAGCTTAAAAATGACCTTGGTAGCCTTTAACCAAATATGAGAGAAGATCAGGGCCATACTCTTAGCTAGGGACGCCCCCTGTACAGAGCAGGGTTAAAGGGTCAGCTACAGTAGCACTGTTTTAAATCTACATTGGGGTACAAGGGTAGGAACGTCTCTACCATGCACCTTCTATGTGGAAATTTGCTCCTGAGGTCTGCTTCTCCCTTAATTTTAAAGAACATGACAAAAGCCTTAAAAATTTCAAAGGGCTTCAGTTAGCACAGTGGAGGGCACAACATTATGGCTGAAACCTCCACTCCAATCATGGTAAGGGATAAAGCTGGCCAGTCTGTTTGCCTCTCCTTCCTAGCAGTCACCGAGGGTTCAATTCTATCCAACTTTCCAGTGCAGTCACCATGCAGCACCGACGAAATGGAACAAATATTCCTATACCTGGAGGACACCTCCCTTACTGCCCTCTCTACTGCAGGATGCAGCGCTTGCCCTATTGGCATGGCTGCACCAGTGCTGGAAACTGGATAGGAGTTGGCCCTGAATGTGCTCTGAATACCTGGAACAGGGCTATAGTGGCTGAGTACAGTTTAATTACTCACTGCACAATTATAAGATTCTTCTAGGATGAGACTGTAGAGAGGATAGTCAGCAAATAACTTACTTAGAATGCCAATCTTTTAAGAAGGAAAAAGATTTTTTCTAGCAGAAAAAGTGTAACATTTATGTACAAATAAGTACAATATGATAGCTATACTCCTGTATCAGTTCTAACAAGGTGACTTTGGAATTTGCAGGATTTTGGCCGATATGATTCTGCTGTTGATCACAGCAAAATCAACACTTTTCAGCTGATTCTTGATTCAGCTCAAGAAACAATGTGAAAATCCTGTGCTGAAATGCCAACCTATGAAGGTCTTTCTCTCTACTAGGCAACTATGATTAGAACCAGGCTTAAAACAAAATGTGTCAAAGATCAAGTGCATGCTCTCTACAGTGTCAAGTGCAGAAGGTTAAAGGTGAAATTTCATTAGGTCAGAGGTGGTATAAATAAAATCCTATATGTCAAAGAAGAAGGGTCATTTAATATCAAGACGTCATAGATGACAAGCAATAACTTTAAGTAGGACAAGTGCACTCACCTATAGATACCTTCATTGATTAAAAATAAAATGGAGCCCAATGACAAATGCAAGAAAGCTTGCACTCACCCATTATTTACTTCTATGTTTTGAAATGTCATGCTAAGAATACTAGACATAAACACTTTTGTTACCAGCTGAATGAAAATTTTGCCCAGAACTCTGACACTAAGAAAAAAAAACCATTAACCTATCACACGTCTTAGCCAGATCAGTTTTAAAAACACTACTGACTAAACAGGGTTAAGTTTCGTGAACTAGGCAGCTAGCACAATCCTTGGAGGCTACTGAAATATTAACACAATCACATTAACCCACTGGTATGTTGTTACAAGCCCAGAGCTCTCGTCAGAATTAAAGTAACTTCCACCACATGTTCTCATGCTTCATCTCCTGGAGGAGAGACGCACCTTTGCTAATGAGATTGGGAGCCAGTGAGAAAGGCAGTATACAAATGCCATAGTAGTAGTACTCTATTGCTATCTCATGCCAGTCCCTTAAGAACACAAGATGAGATCTGCTGGATCAGGCTAATATCCTAAGCAGCACATTGGAGCCAAGGGCTGCATCTCAAAAGGTGTTTGAGGCAGACTTCCCTGTTGCTAAGACAGCAGACCTACCTGATATGGAGACAGAGAAGGAAGAGGGGCCCAGAGCACTTGTGAAACCAAAAGAAATTTAAAGGCAGTCAGTGCCTGTGATGAGAAGGAGGGTGACATAGGACAGAGGGCTCTCCAGAAGCTTCTGAAGGAGTTGGCAGAGGTTCTGGGAAGCTCTAAGCAGTGCTTAGGGGAGGAAGTAGGTGCAGCGTACATTTGTTCTACATGTGACTGAGGCACAAAAGGGAGGAAAAGAGACAGGGAGCAGCTACCCTGCTAGTTTGGAGGCACTACAAGACAAGTGCCAATGATGGGCAAGCATTAAAGTGTGTGTGTGTGTGTGTGTGTGTGTGTGTGTGTGTGTGTGTGTGTGTGTGTGTGTGTGTGTGAGAGAGAGAGAGAGAGAGAGAGAGAGAGTGTGCGCGAGTGCGAGTGCGAGTGATTGGTTTTTTCAGGGTGGGTTGTTTTTTTGTTTTTTTTTTTTGGAAAGACCTACCACTTCTTCATCTGAAAGCTCTCGCCCTTGGATGCTGCTATTTTCTCGCACTGCTTGTTGATGTTTTTTCCCTTTAATATGGCTAAAAAGATAGACTTCTGAGGAAATCTGGAAAAAAAAAAAAGAGACTGTGTGTAATATTTTCTTCCAAATAGAAAGTTCAGCATAATTCTTCAAAATTCCATGTGCTACTTACTTGGCATTAAGACGAAAAATATTACGAATCAGTGCAAAAGGCGTAAGAACAGACCTGCTGGATTAGGCCAAAGGCCCATCTAGTCCAGCTTCCTGTATCACACAGTGGCCCACCATATGCTTTAGGAAGCACTCAAGACAACAAGATACCTGCATTCTGTTGCCACTCCCTTGCATATGGCATTCAGAGATAGGCCACCTCTACCACAGGTTGGATATAGCTGGATACTAAACTGTTCCATGACCAAGTGTAACTGGCAAGAATGACAAGAGGGATTTTTTGGGTGGTGGCGTTCTGGAACTCCCTCCCCTGAGAAATATGGACGGCTCCTTCTCTGGCAGCTTTTAAGCACAGGGCAGATACATTTTTTTATTCTACTAATTTTCTGCTTAGGAGGCTGCCTTTTTATTTTTTAAACATTCCACATTTATATTTGAGATGTGATGTATTTTGAAAGAATACACTGTTTTAGTATTTTCAATGATTGTTTTCGCTGTATTGCCCAATCTTACATTATTGGATGAAAGCTGCCCTGGTGGCCTCAGCTGGGATCAAAGGGCACAACAGAAGTAAATAAATATTTCATATATTTCACCTTAGGAGTTCCAAAAACGTCACACACAGTCCTTTGATCATCCTTTACAACAGTTCTGTAAGACTGCTAACAGGATTAAGAAGCATCTTGTGAAGTGGTGCCTCTCTTATATTAGCAGGGGAAGAGGAACTGTCCCTATTCATCCCAGCACAGTATCTTTTCTGGTGGCTATCTACCATATTTTCCTTTTTAGACTGTGAACCCTTTGGAATAGCGATCCATTTTTCATTTGTTTTACTCTGTAAACAGTTTTGTGAAATTTGTTTTTGAAAAGTATAGTACAGACCAATGTTATCAAACCCCCCCCCCATTTTGCAGATGGGAAACAGTGCCCTAACCAAGCCAATCCAGCAAGTTCAAGACTGAAGTAAGATTTGCCCTGTTTAAGAGCTGTGCTGTGGCAGTGACTGCCAATTGGGCTGGATCATGTGAAATTTTCCATTTCTTCACAACATGGCATAATAATGAGTATTGTTTGCATTCCCACCTGAATAATAAATCTTACCAAGACGTTGCACAATGAACACTGTTTTTTCCGCTCATATGGTGTGAGTTTAGGTGCATAGTCCGTATTTGCATGTCTTCCACTGCTCAATTCAGCTGCTTTTTCTTTCCTTTGCTCTATTTGTTCCATGTGCCTCCGAATGCTCTCATCGTGCTAAGTACATTCAAAGCAGCAGATGATATTAGTCAAGTCTGCCCGCCACAACTATTGGCATTAAATCAACATTAAAGTAGTGGTATTAATCCCAGTAGTAGTCAAATTACATTAGGAAATATTAAAACAGAGAAATTAAAATTTGAAATTTCTCAAAAAAAACACCTCACCCCGCTTAAGCTTGGAAACACATTATTAGCCCCCCCCTTTTTTTCTTATTGTCCTTTTTCCCATACAAAATCACAACTGATTAATGGGACAAGAGCATAGGATCAAAATGGTGTTTGGAACAACAACAACAACAACTTTCATATGGGCCACTTGTTCTTGACTATATTCTAGTATCAGCCTAATATTACCTGCAGCTCCTAAGGGCAGGGCTTATGACAAAAAGTCTGTGCTCCAACACTGGAAAGCATTCATCTTGCCAAAGACCCTCTAAATCTGACAAAACAAAACCTTCCAGTGCCTCCAAGCAGCACACCAAATGCCACCTGCATCTCTCCTCCTCAGATTCAAAAAGGAAAAGGAATGGGAGCAGGAGGTGGTGGGCTCCCACCGGTGATGCTCTAGCTCACATTCTTCTCCTCTTCATATTTTATCATTTGCTCTGTCTTTGAAAAGGAAGAGGAGGACAATCCAGGAAGAAGGAGCAGTAAAGGGGCAGAAGAGGGTGGATGGTGGGTGCCTTTGCCAATTCCACTACCTGAAGCAACTATCTCAGGCAGCCTCATGGACGGAATAGTGCTGCAATAAAGGAAATGCAACTTTTAATAGGAGGAAAAAAGGGACTGTTCATCAAATATAGGATGATATCCAAAGAAAGTTCATCAGGATTAAGTCCCAATGAAATTGAGATAGTCACGGTAAAGTGGACTCATTGATTTCAAGAATGTTTTGTTAAGATTGACTGTCTGTGTACTAGGCATGTTACAAAGGCATCCTATAACAGAAGAAGAACCTTCTGTTTGCAGTAAATCCATATGGATTGCGATTATATCGCTTTGCTAAATAAGAAATTGGCTGGAAAAAATAGTGGAAACTTCTTAATGCAACGGTCTATTTTCAGGTTATACCTTCAGTTGAATCTTCTTTTGCAGTTCTTCCATAGCTTCCTGTTGAGCTGCTGTCAGAGCAGCAAGCCTCTCCTCTCGATCTCTACCAAAACGAGCATATGCAATAAAAATAGGGAGACATATGGAAAATGTATTCAATGGAAATTCAAAGTACCTGCCAATGGAATTAAATCCACTATGTCCACAAGGGAGGATGGAGGACGACACACCCAGTTGGGTTCAAAGCATTTTAGTGACAAAGTTCCAAAAATTCAGGCAAATAGAAAGCATGAACCCTAATGGAGTTACTCTGGTATACAAATTGAATAGGCAGGTGGGATGTGGCTGTGGTTAACATAGATAAATGATTACTATCCTAATATAAGCCTTTCCCCAGTTATAGACATAAGCATAAGCCCACTTCCACTGTTGGACCAGTTTCCATACTAGAATGTTTTATTTAGTAGTTCCTAACAAAAAGGAACAAAGTAACAAGCAGTGACCTTTCAAGTTCTATAGAACTCAATCAAAAGGGTAACAAAGGAAGAGAGGGAGGGGACCTGTTGTTAAAGCGCCAACAGTCTGCAGTTTGTAAAATCTAAAAATGGGGGTGGGGAATGATTTGCAGAATGCCCAAAGTTTCTAAAACCTCCCTGCCTTGGAGTTTAAGGGTGCCCATCCAGATGCAGAAACTGATTCAACCAGCAAGGTCAACTATAGCTTTTATCCTGCAGGATCAACACAAACTTGTTAGGTGGCATTATGCAAGCTTCTCCCTCTCAGCCTCAGATTTCCACATTTGCAGTATGGGGAGAATACTTGAACAGAGTTGTTGTAAGGTATTATACATGAAGCACTTTGCACTCAGAAAGCACTATACAAATACTAAGTGGTGATGTCATTCTCTCCAACCCCTGACAGAAGTGCTCTGGTCAACCTGGAATAAGAGCCTTATAGCACCTTTTGGAATTTAAAGAGAGGCCCCCACTTTCCAATAAATAGCAAGAAAACCATGGGCACCACACCTTAGTCTCCATGCTTTATTGTAAGAGTTTAAGAGGGCAAAGCCTGGAGTTACGCCAGCAAAGTTTGGCAGGCACAAGGGCCTCTGTAAAGTGTGTTTGGACCACTGTTGGAGTCAGGGGGGATGGTGCCCGTCTGTGTGCTGGCCTCTCTGACTCCGAAAGTGGTCCGAACGGGCTTTTCGGTGGCCCTTGTGCAAACCTAACTCCAGGTTAGGATTGCGCTCTAAGTATGTGTAACTGAAACCATCACATGTGCTTCCCCCAATTATTTCTATGCTGCCTCCCTCCCATCCCTTGTTATTTTCCTTGTCTCAATATCTAGAATTTAAGCCCCTAGGGGACAGGAAGCTCTACTCTTTTTACTCTGTGTAAAGTGCCATGCACCTTGTTGACACTAAATAAAATATCATTGTTACTAATAAAACGTTTAGTACTGGCAATTGGCCTTAAACCCATAAGAACCCCAGCCTTTTAGCACAGTACAAGAGAGATTTCTGGTGAGCACGGAAGAAAAACATTGTGTTCTCTCTTTCCCTCAGTCCTGAATCCTATTGTTTAGTGCAAGAAGGGGCAGGGTTTTTTTAGCTTCATGATGTGCGTCTCCCTGACCCAAATCATCACTCACTGGAATATGTACTAAACAGGGTTTGAAAAATCCAATTCACTGTTTCTTCCACCGTCATTCTATTTTTCTTTTCAACCAACACCTTCAACATTCCATGGCACAACTGCCTCAACATTCCACAAGTCCTGGACACTCGCATATCCTTTTCGGACCATTTTGGGTTTTTTTAAACCCTTTTTTGAATTTATAAACTAATTTGCTTCTGCATTCCTGGGGACTCCCACCTGTTTACCCTCCAGGGAAAACCATACAAGTATTCCCCCCTCCCCCCCCCAAAAAAAAGACTAACAGCTGCTGCAAGGAGAACATAATTGGGAAAACAACACTAGTGACAGAGTGCTGGGTGGCACATACAAATTGGCTAAAAAGTCACACTTAAAAGACATGCTTGGGGCTTTTGTAGTTTTTTAAATGTGGTGTCATAAAGATGGTTCTTCTGTCCAAGTGGGGAATGAAGACAACATTGGGCTTATACACCGTGTACATCTGTAAATATTGTAATGAGATAGCCCACTTGCTTTTAAAGGGTCGTCTGTTTTATGATCAGGCACTGTATTAATAAATAGGGCTCAGGTGAGATAATGCTCTGTAAGTTCATTTCACAGTAAATGAATTCAGATTCATTTCTGTTGGACCTGAATATGAGAGGAGCACATAACAATCAAGGCAGTTCACATATTTGGTTCTTGAGAGAGAAAAAAGTAACGTTGCAGCTGCAAAGGAAAAAACATTAATGAGACTATCTGAAAAAAGGCAATTCAGACAACCACTTTAATGCAGGGATGGAAGTCTTTTAGGTTCTGGCAGCTTGTTTTGGCCAGATTTGCCTTGGAAGCTAAAGCACAAAATGGGGAGGTGGAACATGTTACAGAATGGCAGCCTGTACAATGAGTCACATTTTTGGTTTGTTTTTAAACACACATGCACCCTGAAGAAGTGCAATCTGCTCAGAAATACATGCTCCAAACAAGGCTGGGTTGGGATTTTAACCCTGGGTTGCATTCCCAGGAGACCCAAGAAAAAGTTCAAGCCACCAAGGCAAGGGGGAGGGGAGGGGGCAGACAGGTTGTTTGTGAGTGATCAATGGTAATGCAAATCTGACTGTAAGCTGCACTGGAAAAGTCCTATCTAGTTGAATAAAAAAACTGGAATTAGATACATGCAGAGGAAAAGAAGGGGAGAACATAGGGGTGCCAGAAATTTCATTAGCCAGGAAGAGAGTCCTGGTTTTCAGCTCATTCTCCATAACTAAACCTTGTTTTCTGGCAACAAGATGGGACAATAAAGCCAACATCAGCTGGGATGGAGGCTGTTCCACATTGCTCACTCCTTACCACTCAGAAGAGGCTCTATTGCTGGAAGTGTCACTGAATATAATAGGCTTACTTTATAAAATCAGTTTTCAAACACCTCTGCCTATTGCTATCATCAGTGTCCTTTCAATAGTCACTACTGCTCCAATTGCCAGTGGAATTTTTAAGCAAGAGATGGTCAACAAGCCAGGCTTGCTGCTACTGCAACATCAGCCTGAAGCTTCACCAGCTATAGCCCAAGCAGCACACTACTGAACCTCCTCCTCCTCCTATTTCTCCTGGCCATGGCTCACCTACTCTGCATCCTGCTTTGACCTGAAGTTCACTGGATAGTCCAAGACAGGGTATTCTCTCAATCATCCAGCCCTCATCATAATGTTTATTATGAGGTAAGGAAGTCACACTGTTCATTGATGTCATTGCGCCTTCCAGAATAATACATATGCTCTTGCCTTTGCTATCCCTTGTCTTCGTATGGCCTGTCTGGCTTAGAAGTTACCCTAAGGTGCAATGATTTTCTTGGAAGGGAAGAAGGGAGGGAGCATGCATGTCTTCAGCTTGCACTGATCTTTTAAAGGACAGGTAAGAGATCATGAGTGTTACATCTGTGCTGAAGTCTAAAAACATCAAGTGACCTCAAGCTACTTCTGATTAATACAGCACCAACTCTTAAGCAACATGGTGCTCACAACAGGTGAAAGGATGGTTTCCTACTCCAAGGGACTCACACTCTAGAAAAAAAGACACAAGGGAAAGAACAGAGAAAGGGGCAGGAGCAGTGGCAGTGTAAGCCAGTAAAATAGGTGATGGTTTCATATGCATGCACTTGAACTTAGTTGTCCTGGGTACTGTGTAGGAAACAGATGTAAGAATATAAGAACTAGGAACACAGGATACTAAATTATCACACTCTTCTGCTAAAGAGAGCCAAAGCAGCTTACAAAAAGTAAATACAAGGGAAAAAGGGGGGAACCCTGTATACACAAAAAGGCCTGTTCTCAACTAACGTCCCGGTTGAAATATTTCTTACAATTATGTCAATTAAATTGCATGTAATGTTGGTCTAATAAAAGAAAACCAGGAGGACCTGTCCTTCATTGTGATCCATAAAAATGCTAAGTAGGGCAAAGTTTTAGGGGGGGGGCTACCTGGCTCTTTCACGAGCTGCGTCTTCTCGGGCTCTCTCTTTCTCCTGCCGCTGCTGTTCAATCCGAGCTTCTTGCTCTTTCCTTTTGGTTAGCAACTCTTCCACCCGGGCTTGGCGCTCAGCTTCCAAAGCTCTTTTACGTTCCTAGAGGGAAGCAGTTCAAATTTTTTTCCCTGCCACCCAAACTTGGATGTTGGCACAAAAATCCTAGAAGCTCTCAGGCATGCAGTAGAAAATGGGAATTTCTTACCTGGGAATTCCTGTTCTGGGGAGGAAAAGGGGGCACTCCTGATCTGCTGGAAAATGCCCCCCTTACCACTAGGAGGCAAGGCCAATCCAAAGCATGGACGCCTCCTGCTGTAGAGGGCATCTTGACCCCAAAACCTCCCAGGAGAACTGGAATGTCCCTCCAGCCCCCAGCAAGATAACAAGGGTGCAAGAGAAGAGTCCTCAAAAGAAGAAAGTATCAGTTGCTTTTGCAAAGTCAAGTTATACCTGGACAGCTTCATCGCGGGCTTGCTTCTCCTCCTGCCTCCTCTGGCGCTCTTCCTGCAATTCATTCAGTCTTTGTTCGTACTCTTTTAGTTTGGAAAGAACATCATGACGTTTATTCTGGGCTTCTAAAGTATTTATAAATGCAATTTCGTTTACCTGAAATTAAATCAAAGTTTGAATAGGAGAAACAACAAACAAATTTAAAAAGTATAAGAAATGCAAAGCCTCTGGAGAATTATACATCAACTGGAAGCCTGCAGCCTAAGAAGCAGCTGGTTATTTCAAGGCAATACCTCTTACTCAACTTTTTCAACCAACCTTTCTTATTTTTCAATCAACTGATTACTCTGCAGCCAACTTTTGAGTCTCCCTAAAACTTCTTTATAAACATTCTTTGCAGTCCATATCAATGGTCTGAGTAGATCTGCTTAGAGAAACTGTCAGGTGGGCAAGGTTGTGTGCAGCAGAGCACAGCAATGAAGAACCCCTATCTCTTCTTCTTACTTTCTGATCCTCCATCAATCAATCGATCAATCGATCAATCAATCAAACAAACTAGATTGTTGGAGCATGCTGGGAATTCAGCATGGTTCTTTCAATAGGGCCAGTGGGAGGAGCAAATGAACTGCAGAAAAAAGGGCAAGGGCTTGGAAGTTCAACACTATAGCAATATGACTGACAAATACCGGTACTCTAATTCAGATCTGACTTTAACCTTAGTAGTGCAAAGGAAGACATTGCAATGTAAATATTTTCTCTAGTACTGACTAATTTGTCTAACAGAATCCAAGAAGTTCCAAATGATGAGTCAGCAGTCAGTGGAGATATTTTTAACTCTGTGCAGCAGGCCGGTTCCCAAACTAGGAATGCTTCCAACTCTTGGAACAATTGACAAGAATGATGGGGTTATGTGACTTTAGTTTGGCAAGCCACAACAAAATGTTGAAGTACTCACACTGGATTCTAATTGGCTCTACAAGTAGCAGGAAGGCCACTATACAATACAATATTTCTTTTTAATACAACGCCCAGATACATCAGATGTGATCAAATATTAGGAAAGGAATACAAAGCTGGCAGTGAAAGCTGGTCAATTCCAGCTCTCTGGTCTAACTGTACAACTTGAAGTTTTTGCTATCCCCTCAGATCTTTTATTTTGGCATGACGATGGTTGACATGAAGTAGGGAGTTTCCATGGAGATTTTGCCCTCTCACTGCTCGCTATATTTAAGAAGTGGAAGGCATTGTCCCATGGAGCCCTGAATTACTGAACGTTGGCCTGGGACAAAGTCATAGGCTGAAGCAGCTCACCTCTTCTTCCACCCTCTGATGGGAGGATCCAACAGCCCACCAGGGGAGAATGGGATGGGGAAAGTCTGGCACATGCACACAGAAACCAGATCTGCACCTTACTCTGGGGCCACCACAATCTGGTGCCAGCCCTTCATTTACAGCAACTCTTCATATGCTCTGCCAAACAAGTCCCACTTCACATTAACAAAATACCAGTCCTTATGGAAACCTACTCCATGCCTTAATTTAGTTTTCTACTCCAGATGTTGTCAAGTTACAGTTATTCAAAAGAAACCAGGCAAATTATTTGACAGAGTATAGAGAAGGAAATCATTTTGCAGGACAAGTGATAAAACATTTTTAAAACAGAGCATGAAACAAACTATTAGAAGTAAAAACCAACAAGAAAACATGTGTAGCAATCTAAAGATAGAGATAGTTTACAGAAAATACTAAATAGCAAAACAAAAGACAGATTTGTTGCTTTATTTAGTAACAGGAATGCATTTACAGAAAGGATTTTGCAGCTCAGTGAGCAGCAAGCCATGGGAATTTAAGAGACAAAAGGGACAGCAACAGGAGTCACAACCTTCCTCTTTTACCACATCAGCTAGCGCTTCTGACCCAATTAATCTTGATCTCCAAGAGTAAGAGGGAGAACAGATCTGACATATTGGAACTTACGCAAGACTTTTAACACATCTGCTTAGCTGGGAATTATGTTACGTTATGTAGTTAACACGATTGCAGAAGTCACATGAGTGTTAATGAAATAACAGGCAAACCAAATTAGAAATAAACCATTACAAACTAAGTGACAGAAGCAGCAGCCATTGCACTAATGGGCTAAGCCAATTGTCTTGTTCTTAGGAGCTTTAACAAAAACTTTTCAAGGATCACAGACTGTGTTTTCCATGTCAGAAGTCAAGCTTATCTGTGAACTGGTGATCTGCCTTAACAGCACCATGAAATCAACTGTAAAGGTGCACAAAACATCAATGCTGCCACCATAACAGTACCAAAAACAACATGCACAGGATCTCTGTACTTTACATGTAATATTTTAACGTGACAGCACTAGTTTCCAAAGCACAGATCTTGCTTTAGTCAAGAAAATACAGAACTATGGTTGTTAACAGCCCTTATTAAAAAGGTGTTTGTTCCAAAAAGAATAATAACTTCAAGGTACTTACAAACCCAGGGCACTATATTTTAAAGTTTATTATCCATGTACTATAGGCACTATATTAAGGAATGAGAACCTCATTAGATTCACAGTGCCATAATGTTCCTATAGAAAGTAGCTCCCCTCTAAATATAATAGAAAGTAGCTTCCCTCTAAATATAATTGTTCTTTCAACACCTAACATTTCAATTTTATTACAAATATGCCCCCCAACCAGTGGTGGTCCTGCCATTAGCCCAGGGCACCCAGGTTGCAGATTGCATGGCATCCCTGGGCTCTCCAGAGGCCATCTGAACCCTCTGGCCATCATAAGGGACATCGTAAAGTATGTTTCGACCACTCTCAGAATCAGAGAGGCCTCCTGACTCCGAGCGTGGTCCAAATGCACTTTATGGTGGCCCTTCTGCCAGCCAAACTTTGTTACATCCATCTGCAATGAAATATAAATGAATAGAATCCTCCTGTGCTATTGCACAGGAATCCCATTTATAAATCAATTTCAATGGGCCTGTGCAGAACTTTCCCTGAGATTCTGTCCATAAAATATAGTGACTCTTTCTGAAGTGTGTGGCTCACCTTAGCTTCTTCCTCTTGTGCTTTTTTCACAATTGCCTGCAACTGCACCTCACGCTTAAATTCAGCATGGAGTAATTTTTCTTCCATCATTCTCCGTCGCTGATCCAATAATTCTTCTTTCCATTTCCGGACATCTTTTTCCTACACCAAGGAGGCAAAAAAATATTTAACATATAGTTACATGCTTGCAAATTTCTATTCAAACATTCACCCTCAAATCTCAGTGATGTAATCATATAAATGTAATTTATATTACACCATACAATACAACTGCATCACATATTACATCATATAAATGTAATTTATGTATTTTATACATTGCATTTTATACACACACAAAAGCATTTTTAAAATGCTGCTTCCAATAACTTCAGTCTAAGCTCAGTTGTAAAGATCTTCAGGTGCCTTTTGACTAGAATTAACATTTATGCACTTGCCATGGGAAAATGGACCAAGATGTCATAAATCACATTACACTTCATGAATTGGCAATCATTTCAAATTTAGAATGTCAACATTTTTAAAAGGTTTAATGTAACCTTATACACAACACAACAAAAGCTCTCCCGGCTTAAAGAGAATCAAGAGACGTGGAAACCCATGGGTAATATTTACTAGCATCCTTCGCTTGCTTGGAGAATACATTTGCGTACCGTATGCAAAAATGAACAAAATATGTTGAACAACCCCAGATCTACACTGGGATTTGAAATTTCACTGTAAACAAGCTTACCCGTTCCATTAATTTTTGAAGCTTTAGAGTTTTCTCTTCACGCAACTTCTCTCTCAGCTGTTGAGCTTTCATCTGTTTTTCTTCATGTTTCTTTTTAGATTCTGCAATTGTTCTTTAAAATAAGTACATTAAAAGCTCAATGAGACAAAGAGCCAGAGTCATGGCATATGGATGTTTTTAATTAAAGCAATATCAGCTTTAAAACTAGTCATTAAAACATTTCTCATTTACAAATCTCTGGTTCATGCTCTTAGCATAATTTCAGAATATGTTAAACACTAAATCTATACATGAATATGTATGAAGAAGCTTTTTACTGAGCCACTAGTTCAGCACTGTTTGTCAGGCAGCAACTCTACAGGGTCTCTCCCATCACTTGCTATGTGACCCTTTAATTGGTGATGCCAAGGATTCAACCTGGGACACTTGGTATGGAATGCGCATGCTGTACCATTGATCAATGGCCCACATAATACATTACAGTACATTCTACTTTTAACGGTTACAGTTAAAAATATTAGACACAAGCCATCCCAGGTCTATAAAGACCTACTGCTATGGTACTCCGTTGAAATGTACAGTAACATGCCTTTTATTCCACCCATTTATAAAAATCCAATCTTGCAAAAAGCTGCTCTGGGAAGGACTTGCTCATTCATGAGACTGCCACAAATTTAGGAAGCAGATTGGTGTCTCAGGAGGCAGATTGGTGAGAGGTTTCCACGGCTTACCTTCACCATACTCCCTGAAATCAAAAAGGAAGAAGGGAATGGAGTGGAAAAAAGAAGCTTGGAGAAGAGTAGAGTGGTGAGATAGAGTGTCCTCAGGGAATGTAGCAGGTCTGTGGAATTATGTTTCTGGTTTGAAATAGTTGATGTTTTCTGAATGTTTTGTTAAGTACTCTGGAGAAATTAGCACAACCCCAGAGGGGAGGGGGTAGTTGCATGTTGAAGAACATATTTCTAGCGATTAAATGAACAGTGGCAATACACAGATTTTTTTTTAAAAAAGAAAGAGGTGGTATGTTTTTCCTTTGGTGTTTCACAGGAGTTTTCTGTGGGCAGTGAAGAAATATCCCCCAATTAGCCATAAGGCAGGCATGCCAATGTAACACATGTGCTTCATACCCAATAATCAATTTATTATTCAAGTATGGAATGTGATTCTATTGCAATTAATCTAATCAAATATTTAACAATTGTAGACCTCTTGCGAGAAGGTGAAGATAGTTTCTCATGCATGTGTATTCCATGGCCTGGTGGACGAGCTGGTTCTTCCTCCACTATGTCACCCCAAGAGTTATTCTGACGCCACGACTCACGAGCTGCACAGAAAAAAGATCAGTTTCTTTAGCAAAAGCTAAAATCCAAATGACATGCTTAGTGAAATTCATATAATATACATAAAACTTGGGTTAGGGTTTATAACCACAACTTTATTGCAAATAAAAACAAAAATAAAGTTCCTGTTGAGATACAAGCATATCCTTCCTCAGTGTGTCCTGGATTCCAATCCGTTCCCTCTGTTGCCTCCCTAGCAGTCATGCAGTGGCACATTTTGAAGTGCAGGGGCCAATCATGACACTCCTCATAACCATGCTTAACAAACAACAAAATCAACTTTATATTCCTATATTAGGGTCATATTTATTTTAAAACTTATTGTACTACATTTTAAGATGTCACTCATTCCATTCTAGGCACTTGCAGTGAGTTTCAATGGTTTAAAATAAATGTATCCCAAATAAAAAAAATTGTTTATAAAAAAAAATTCAAATACAGTGGGCCCTCATTATCTGCGGATTTGACTATGCATTCTGAACCCATGGCCAGAGATCCCGCAGAGGACTTCCTGGATGAGACCAGAGGCCATGTCCGGAAGGTTTTCTGAGTCATGGGGTGGTCACACGCTGTCTCCTTATGACTCAGAACACCTGCCAGAGCCTTTTAACAGGGAATTCCAGTTTTTGGAATATCTGTGATATCACAGCATGACCTGTAAATACAAAGGCTAGCCTAGGAAAGTGTATTCAGAAATCCCACTGTGTTCAGTAGGATTTATCCCCAGGTAAACCTGAATAGAATTGCATCCTTAATGTTACATGAGCTACTGTACGTACTATCTCTCAGGCAGTGCCTGAGAAACGCAAGGGCCTAGACATTAACAATGCACAGGCAAATTTCAGTTTGCTTCTTATTGAACGTAATTGACTTTTCACAGCTAAGATCCTTCAAAAAGATTTCAAAGAAAGACTTATGATCCAGAGCAACCTATTTAATATATTACTCAACTATGGAATCCAATTCTGCTACAACTACACTAAACAAATATTTAAGAATTGAAGACATCTTGAAAGTGAGTGATGATAGTTTCTCATACGCATGTATACTGTGGCCTGGAATACACAGTGGCCCAGCTGTGGGTGGAGGCGGGTTATCAAGTTCAGGCAACCATGTTGCTACAGCATTTACACTGAATATCAGTGTGTTTCTGGTACAATTCAAGGTGCTAATTTTGACCTTTAAAGCCCCAACAGCCTGTCAAGAATATGTGAAAGTCTGCCTTCTCCCTACTTGTTAAGATCACAGTGGGTGAGGGACTTCCTCTGTGTCCCTCCAATATCAGACATCTGGTTGGTTGAGGTTCAAGAACCTCCTCTGCAATCACACCTAGGCCCAACCTTCTGGCTCCATTTCTATTACCCTCCCAATGGGCAACAAAGACTTCCTGTTTCAACATGCTTTTGCCTGTAGTTACTAGTTGTTTTTCCTGTATTTTTATGCTGTCCTTTTATTGTGATTTTACTATTGTTTTTATTGTTTATTGAGTTTTATCTTGACCATTTTATTGTAAGCCACCTTGGGCACCATTTTCTTTTATGGAGTATAAATGCCTTAAACAATGTTGCCACATCCAATAATATTCTGTAGGAAAATGTTTACCTTCATAATCTGCCAGAACATCATTCCAGTCCATGGAGATGCCACAGAAAGATATACTTCCACTGCCCATGCTAGCCTAAAATTCAATAATGCAAGACAGAAAGTGAACCTTAAGCAATCTATTACTGGTAGGAGTAGATGGCAGCACTTTCCACTTTAAACCAGAATTCAGTGCTAGCTACAACAGTGAGCCAAATAAATAAAATAGGTTGCATATGCAAAAATAAATCTAGTATGCAACCAGTATGTCTCTTTATTGTCTCACCCTCTCTTTTAAGTTGTCTTGTTACTGTACAACAAGTTGGCAAGGTTCAACACTTTACAAAAATTAAGACGACAAATCCTGGCCTTAGAAATATTAGCATTCATTGCAAAACAGAACTTAAAACTCACAGAGAAGTCACTGTCATTGTCTGTTTCAATATTAATGTCATTGTTCTCCTCTGCTTCAATTTCTCTGGTTAACTGTTCCTCTTCCGCAATGGCACTGGCAATGGCTTCTTCGTTGGCCTTTTCCAGGCGATCTGCTAACTCCTCTTTTTTAGCAAGAACTTCTGCCATGGACTGGTTGCAAAAAAAACCAAACAAACTTAAATCAGAACTGTACTGAAAAGGTAAATGCACTACACCACTTTCAGATTGCAAAGCGGCAAACCAATGTTGGTCTTAAGGTGTCTGTCTTCTGAGAAACCTGTATGTGGGTCAGGAAGCAAAAGTTAGAACCGGACATGGAACAACCAATTGGTTTTCAATTGGAAAAGGAGTACGACAAGGCTGTATCCTGTCACCCTGCTTATTTAACTTATATGCAGAGTACATCATGAGGAAGGCAGGGCTGGATGACTCACAAGCTGGAATCAAGATCGCTGGGAGAAATATCAACAACCTCAGATATGCAGACGATACCACTCTAATGGAAGAAAGTGAGGAAGACCTCAAGAACCTTCTGATGAGGGTGAAAGAGGAAAGTGCCAAAATTGGCTTGAAGCTCAACATAAAAAAAAACTAAGATCATGGCAACCACTCCCATCAAATCCTGGCAAATAGAAGGGGAAGAAATGGAAGCAGTGTCAGAATTTATTTTCCTGGGCTCCAAGATCACCGCAGATGGTAACTGCAGCCATGAAATTAAAAGACGTTTGCTTCTTGGGAGGAAAGCTATGGCGAACCTAGACAACTTAATAAAAAGCCGAGACATCACCCTGCCAACAAAGGTTCGCATAGTCAAAGCTATGGTTTTCCCAGTAGTAATATATGGCTGTGAGAGCTGGACCATAAGGGAAGTGGAGCGCCAAAGAATAGATGCTTTTGAATTATGGTGTTGGAGAAGACTCTTGAGAGTCCCATGGACTGCAAGGAGATCAAATCGGTCAATCCTACAGGACATCAAGCCTGATTGCTCCCTGGAAGGACAAATACTGAAGCTGAGGCTCAAATACTTTGGCCACCTCATGAGAAAAGAGGACTCTTTAGAAAAGACTCTCATGCTGGGAAAGATTGAAGGCAAAAGGAGAAGGGGGCGGCAGAGGATAAGATGGTTAGATAGTGTCACCGAAGCAATGAACATAAAATTGGGCGAACTCCGGATACTAGTGGAGGACAGGGAGGCCTGGTGTACTGTGTCCCATGGGGTTGAGAAGATTCGGACATGACTTAGCGACTGAACGACTGAACAACAACAACAACACATCTTAGTGTCTTTCAAAGTAGCTACTTCATTCATATTAATGACCCTTCATCTAATGGACACCATTTTCCCCTCCCACATTCCTATGTGGATTCTCCCCACCCCAACTGCTACACAAATGCCAATCATATCCTTGGAATACTGTGGTTCTTTCAATGGAATAGAACGCTATTTCAAAGCAGTGCAGCCTTGTAGCTTTACCCTTTCATTCCATAACAAGAGAGGAATTGTCCCCATGCTCTTTTCCATCCAGCCCTTCGCCCTCCTAATGGTGAATGCAGATACTTCTGCCGTACAGCAATCATTGCCCCTCTTCCCAAATTGCCCCCAAATGTTAGAGAAAACAAGGTATGCTTACATGTAAAAACCAGGGTCCATACCATAAGAGTAGATTCAAAACCTGCCTCCGATTATCCCAGTCTATAGTGAATGGCCTCTTCAAAATTATGTCCTGCATTGTCCCACAGACATCAGTGGTGAAAACTACTGTGAAATTAGCCAATCACCCACCTCAACCCTCTCCATGAAGCCAACTGAGGTTATTTTTTCAGTTGACAGACTGGTGGGGAATGAGAATGCTTCATCCGCTTCACCACTATTTAGTGTGTGGCATTTGGTATGCTACTGCAGGCACCAAATCTTTGGCACACCCTGAGGTCTATCTGCATAGATATCCCTCCAGTGTTCAGTTCTGTAATCATGTAGAATTGGAACTCAAGAGCTGACAAAGCACATGCCAAGAATGTTCTTGCCCTTCTGTTAACACTCACATTGGAAATATCTGTAGGATCCATTTCATTTTCTAGCTTATTTTTTTCTGTTTGATTCTCTTCTCCGCTACTGGAAATGGCTGAGGGTCTTTCTTCCGCTTGTGGATTTTTAGCCATGTGTGCGGTTTCAATGAGAACAATGGGCACTTCAGACGATGACTGTGAAGATCCATCTTGCAAGCCGTTGTTGTCAGAAACCTTTATGTCCTCTAGTACACGGGCTGTGAACTAATACAAGGCATATGCTGGGTTACGTGCTGAGCCCTCAAATAAAACTGCACCCCTGCATTTAACCAACAGCCAGTTCTTGCTGAAGGAGAATTTGAGGTGGGTAATGTAAAGGACTTGGTTTTCTAACAAAAACAAAACAGAACCCCAACAGAGCAAACCTTTGTTTGATTAAGTATGGAAGGGAAAGTTACAATTCTTCAGCAGTGAAACTTTCAAGTGTTTGGATGAACACTTTGTAAATAAAAAGACTAGTAATATAAGAACCCCACATTTCCTTTCTTCTCTCCTTTTTCCCATCACAGAGTAAGGGCCAAATCAGACCCTTACTATAGAGAGAGGTGTATGATAAGATTACCCTTCTTTTTATTTTTCCAAACACCAATTGTGCTGCCCAGGGACAGGGGGGAGGTGGTTTAATCCATTTCACAATTTCAATTCCAGGATGAAAATATCTCTCTCACTGTACTGATTTAAAAAACAGTCACAATAGTTTGAAGGATAATAGTTGCAAAAATTATGATAAATCATTCCTTAAAAGTCATTTTAAATTATAACTACCTGAGTCCTTTCAACAAGGGGGTGCTCATACACAGGGCAAGAATCTTTCAGGATGGTGTCTGCATTTTTAGAAACACTCTCTTCAGCTAATGAACCCTTCTGTTTATTCTCTGATGGATGAAGCACAACATTTTCTTTGTCACTGTCATCCTTGAATCTTGATAATTCTGTAGATGAAGATGTTTTTGTCACAAACGCAATAGATTTTGATCTAACTGGCCTTCCTCGCTGGACTGTTTCCCACCCTTCAGCATCTTTTCGCTCTGCAACATATGATGAGAAACCAAACCAAAAAATAAGAAATAAATTAAGTACAAATAGAGAACACAGACAATTCAACAATAGTTTGCCTTGAAAAGAGAAATAGATTTTAGAAGACAAAAAGGACAGACCAAATCATGCAATCAGAATTATCTTCTCCTTGAGAATGATTATGTAGACTTCACGGAGACTCTTCATACATAAATCAAGATCAAGAGAATCACGTTCATAGAATCACAGAATGTTAGAGTTGGAAGGGATCTTGGAGGTCAGCTAGCTTGATCCCCCCCCCACTACATTCCTGAGATGTCCTCCCACCTGTGATCTGGGGAGTTTCAATGGCAAAGGTGTGGACCCCATACGGGCCAATGTCTCTCATTGTGCAACCCTGGTGGGAAATACTGTTAAAAGACCTCCTCCCTAGTGAGCAGAACTATGAAGTAGTGGTAGAATTCTCAGGATTGGACCCTGATGTATAAGGCTATATGGCATTTCTTTGGACTGCAATAATCCTCTTATTTGCACAATGCATATAGACCTGGTCTCTCACCCCTAGGCAGCACTGCAATGTCATATCCTTCTCCCTTGGACACAGACCTACCACACTGGGAAGGGGCTGGTGCATCACACACACCCCTTCAGATACTTGAAGATGGCTATCATATCTCCCCATATTTTTCTCCATACCAAGCTCTTTTAACCTTTCCTCATACAACCTGGTTTCTAGATCTTTCATCATCTTAGCTGCTCTCCTCGAATCAGCTCTGGCTTACCGGTATCCTCCTTTCAGCAAATGGTGTCAAATAGCTCAGCACCTTAGGGTATTCATTAGTTACCCCTGCTCCAATTCTGCAAATGGAGCAATGCAGCACTTGAACCTGCATGGAGTGCTACTGCTTTTAAAAATGACAAAAGAGCCTTGCAGCATCTTAAAGACTAATAGATTTATTAGGTCGTAAGCTTTTGTAACCTAAAGTCTTTTTGTCAGACGCATCCAGTAATGTCTTCGGCAGGTATATACTACCCTCAGCCATCAAAATGTCTCCCTTTCCTCAAATGACTTTGCTCTTTCAGCCTTGCAGTCCTTATGCCTACAACTCCTTCCCAGAACACCTCTGTATTGCCACCTTTCTTATAAATTCCAATAAACTATATACTATAAACAGTCTCCTATAAACTATAAGTTGGGGGTAGAGCACAGATTTTGCATGCAGAAGGTCTCAGTTCAATCTTGGGAACCTCCAGTTAGAAGGACCTCAGATTGCAGGTTTAGGAAAGACCTTTGCCAGAGACCTTGAAGAACCACTGCTTGTCAGAATGAAGGATACTGGGCTGAATGGATGATCTGACTCAGTTTAAGACAGCCTCATATGTTCTTACATTGAAAATGAAAACACATCTTCAGCAGTTGTTAAGTACATAATTGTATTAATTAAGATCCAATATAGGAGGGTGAAACAGAAACAATATTACTCGACCCAGATTCAAAACAAACATTTTGGCTTTTTAGGAGATTCACGGGTTTATTGTTTAGGGAAAATGTGGTTTTGTTTTGAAAAGAGGGGGGGGGAGATGCAGTCTGAAAAAAATACTGTTTCGAAACTGGAATTCATCCATGAGCCAAATAAATTGCCAGTCCAAACATTTGCAAGTTATAAAATATAGAAACAATAAAAGAACGGTTGCATGAGAAATCGCTGCATCAAAATTTAATACCCAAAGAAGGCAAGATGTTAATTATGAATATTTGTTAATGTAACATTTATATCTAAAAAGGTTCTGAAGAAACATTTCAACAACGGAAGGATCTATAAAGAATATTAGGCAGAATAGAAAATTGTGCACAGGGAACCAATAAAAGGCTTTTTGCCCTGGTTTGTGAGTAAAGGCCAATATAGCATATAGAGTTTAATAGTTATTTCCATATACTGGCTTTCTCATTGCCCTTCACATTAACTAACAAATCCAAGGCAGTTGAAAGAAATGCATCTGTAGTAAACTGCCAAACTTGGGGACAGATGGGAAGGGGCAAGAAGCAGAGATTCACTGGAAGGCATGGCAATGAAAGGGAGATGTATTTATTTTATATACTGCCCGTTCTCCAAAGAACTCAAGGCAGTGAACTTAGCACCTGCCTGTCCACTGATTTTCCAGCAACCTAATCCTATGGAGTAGGATATGCTGAGAGGTAGCAACTTGCCCAAGGAAAACCAATAAGTTTCATGGTTGAGCAGAGATCTGAACCCAAGTCCAACACTGTAACTACTACAACCCTGGAGACAGCCACATTCTCTTGATTTCCAAATAAAACTTTCTCTTTGATTTCTGTTTGGCTACTTTGGTGGCCATCAGACACTGGAGTTGGCAAATTCTTTTCCTGATGCTGTGCTCAGGCAGCAAACCTTCCTCAAGGACCTCCCTCAGAAAAATCTCTCCACTCTCTCAGCCCAAGTTGAACAACAGAAGTTCCAGTCCTGTTCCAAACTACATGTGTGTTGAACAGTAATGAGTGCTGTCCTCCCCAAGCATTCATCATCACTTCAGAACTAAGTCTTCAGGTCAATTCATAACATTGGGAGAGGTACAATCCTGACATACATCCAACACACAATCAGGGGGCAATCTTAACCTGGAGTTAGGCTAGCGAAGTTTGGTTGGCACAAGGGACACAGTAAAGCATGCTTGGACCACACTCGGAGTCAGAGAGGCCAGTACACAGACGTGCGACATCCTGACTCTGAGGGTAATCCAAATGTGCTTTATGATGGTCCAAACGTGCTTTACACCTATTAAAAATATAAAAAAGAAGTAATGTCTGGAGATGATGTTATTGCCAGTTATTTCCAGTTTGGGAGGCTAAACGCAATGTGACAAACACCAGTAGGGGACTCAGATTGGATAAGAGGGCTTTTTCGAGCCTCCTACTGCTGCTTGTTGTGTTGCATTGCTGGTTTCACTGCCAAGCGGCGGGAATCTGGGGGTCCCATGCACACCACCAGATACCACCTCAAGCACTACTGGTGGTAAGAGTACCACTGATTGAGAAATGCTGCTCTAACACAAGCAAATTCAGATACTTTGGGCTCTTCTGCTCTCTCCTAACAATAGCATTTCAAAGAGTAAGGCTGCAATTCTAAGCACACTTTCTGGGCCAGAATTTATTTCAGAGGAAACATGAAAAAGAGAGGACTCTTGAGAAAAGACCCTCATGCTGGGAAAGATGGAAGGCAAAAGGAGAAGGGGGCGGCAGAGGATGAGATGGTTAGATAGTGTCACCGAAGCGATGAACATGAAATTGGGCGAACTTCTGAAGCTAGTGGAGGACAGGGAGGCCTGGCGTGCTGTGGTCCATGGGGTTGCGAAGAGTCGGACATGACTTCGCGACTGAACAACAACAACAAACATGAATTTCCTTGCTTTGTCAGTCAATTAGCATCTCTTCTTATCCACCTAACCCAAGTATATCCTAGATCCGTCAGTTTGAAGAAGAAGAAAAAAGGACTTTAAAAGCTTGAAAAGAAAAATGATAAACATTGTAGTAAATAAAACATAATTTTATTATCCTGCTCTTTTAAAAAAGACACATAATGCAGTTCAGTTCAAAACTATCAGGAGGTTGTGAGCTTATATTTCTTGAACATCAGCCCAACCCTCCCTTGTCTCACAGCAAAACTTTTTTGAAACTGAAGGGATGTTTAGAAGCTGTTTGTGATACAGCATTGGGATCTACTGCTCAGGTGGGAGAAAAACCACTGAATAAGAGTAAAGTAGCTCTTTGGATTGTGGCCAATATGGAGGCAATATCACACAAACAGAAAAAACATTTTTTTTAAAAAAAGAAAATGCTCATAATATAGACATCCAAATCTGCCTATGGGGCCACGCATGTCAACTGACAGTTCAAAGCAGGTATTGAAAGCTGACAACCCATTGCAGAAACCTGCATGAATTTCTGTCTTGAAGTATGGGTCACGAAATGTCTCTTGTGATGCAGGCTGAGAGGCACATGTACATTATCTAAACAAACAAGTTGGATTAATGAATACTAGAGATACTGTAATTAAGGAGGGTCAGTAAAGAACATATGTAATATACTGTGTATACCAATAAAGGTTTTATCTATCTAAACAAAATATGCTTTTTCTCATAGGCCAACTTGGGTAGATGTGGACCTTACAGTGGTGAATCATGCCATCCACCACTACAAGTCCTAGGTCAATGAAATGAAAGATGTTCTGACATTCTGCAGGTCAGGCGTGCCATGCAAAGTCCCAGAGACCACATGTGGGCACCACAGGCTCACAGACCTTCCTCCAGGCCCCGTTGTTCCAGTAAGTTGGCAGTGTGGGCGGTTTGAAGGAGGAACCAGGTAGGGAGTGGGCTGGGGTGGGAGGGGGAAGATCTCAGCAGGAGCTATGCACACCAAGACATCCCACACCCCTCTTCATACCGTGGACTCGCCACTAGGAGTCTCCGTGGACTTACGGCAGCAAAAGAGCTGGCATAAGTTTGAAGAGACCCACTGAAGTCCAGACAGCCTATGGAAAGGTAAGTACTATGAAGAGGTTAGTTAACTCTCCTGGGCTTTCTGATTTCCTCCACCAGCCCATAGCATTCAGCAGACACTCGTGGCACTGCATGATCTGGGTTTGTGGCGGACAAGATTAAACTCTTATGCTGTAATCTTATACATGTTTACCTGGGAATAAGTTCCATTGAATGCAATAAGTTCATGTCTTCCAAGCAGACATGAACAAGATTGGACTGTAAAGCCTGAAATCCCACACAAACTGACCTGTAAGTCTCCAATTAAAGTCAATGAATTTTACTCCTGAGTAGACATGTATAGAAGTGTGCTTTTGGATATCTTTACTTGGGTGCAACAGAATGCATTAAAATTATTTAGCTAGAACAAGCCAAATTATATTCCAGGGCTTATTTATGTGCGATACGAATGTTAAGATACCAGATGCATAATACTGTTTTGCTGCCACCCCCCCCACCCCCGAGTCCACAGTAGAGTGACTAACTGCAACAATCAGGGAGGCTTTTACAAAATGTGTTTCCAAGTGTGACGCACTTTATGGACAGTCCCAATATCACAAGTGAGATTTGGTTACTTGCCCAGTTTTGTTGATGAATAATTCATTGGCCTAGTCTGACAATTCTCTAGTCTCATTTGAGCTTCCCACTTTCTGCATCCTCTTGCATTACATGAAAGTGACAAACCATCTGTTATTGTGTGTGCTCCCCTCCCCCAATACACAAACCACTTGGCCTTTATGCTTTCAAAGTTTGTCTGGAAAAACGGCCCCGTAAAACCTATTAGCAACCACAGCAAGCCAAACCCATCCTTCGTAGCTGTGTACACCATCGGGCCCTTATGTTCAACCATTTCTTTTAAAAAGTGATCCATCACACTGAGCATACAATCAGCAAAACGCAATTGCTAGCTCACAACTTCCTTGTACTCAGTGAAAATATTTAAGTGGAAGGGAATATTTAAGACAAAGAATGAAAGCTACATCCAACTCCCACCAAATTTCATGAATCAATCATAAAAAAAGGACAAGGCATTCCCACAATTTTAGCCTACCTGGAGAAGCAGAGATAGAACAATCAGTGTTGACTAAGATTGGTAACTAATACGTTGTATACACCACAGCAAGATTATATTACTTTCCTTGGAACACAGTGGCCAGGAGCCCAAAATACCAGCATGGAGAACATTGTGGGCTCAATCCCAGGAGCCACCCGGTAGAGATGGGAAGGACATCTCCTTGAAAACTGTGGCCAATCCGTGTACACAATACTGAGCTAGACAGACCAATAGTCTGATATAGTATAAGACTACTTTCTACATTGAATTCCCTTGATAAACAGGTGTGGAATAACATCAAAAATAGAAGATATAACAGGGAATTTTTCCTTCAGGAAAGTCCAGTCTTCCAGTATAAAACATCTTTTAGCCAAACAGACTTCTCAAGACAAAAGAAACTACAACAGGATGAGACACCACCTGTACTCAAAGAACAAGTCATCCATTATCACTTTTAATGCCGTTCTTTCAGGATAGTCTCTGCAGACATACCATCTACCTATCAGTTTTCCTTGGAGATATTAGTCAAACACTGCTCTTGTGGGTCCACTTGTAAGCTTCTAAACCTGTGAAACTCAACACTTTTTTTAAAAAAAGGAACAACTATTTGTCCCTGATGATATGACAAAGTACAAAAAGCCAGCAAGAATATTTTTTTCTTATTTAAAAAGAACAATGAAACAGTATTTTTTAATTACCAACAAGAAAAACTACAGTAAAGGCCTGATCCTATTGGGCATAACGCGGGCGGTACGAGCATACTGTCCGCATCCCTGCTGCATAAGGCGCAATAGTGTGCCTCCAGGGCCAGTGGTAAGCCATTTCTGCCGGCGCTGGGTGACACCATGCCAACATAGACCCCAAGTGGCCCGAAGGGAGCTCCACAAGCCAGCAAGTGGTAAGTTCAGCGGTTGACGGCATTGCGGGCTGTCCAGATGGGGTGGGAATGCATTCTAGGGTGGGGGAGGGACCAGCGGCAACTCTCGCCACTGGATCCCTGCCTCTGTGTAGGGTCCTGCGGCCTTACACAGAAGGCTTTGCCTCTACGCTGGCTAAATAGATGGCACAGAAGATAGTAGAGCACTCACTGCCCTACACGAATGTCCCCTTCCCCCATGGAGCCTCCTGCAGATGTCTGGCTGCCGGAGGATACAGCAGTAGCCGCGTGGCTACTGCTGCATTCCCGGGGGGGGGGGGGAGTCGGG
The DNA here is from genome assembly GCA_029204185.1 of Lerista edwardsae. NCBI lineage: Eukaryota > Metazoa > Chordata > Lepidosauria > Squamata > Scincidae > Lerista > Lerista edwardsae. The sequence continues at coordinate 8,008,437 of JAJKFI010000020.1, forward strand.
CAGTTTAGGATTAGGCTGCAATTCTTTTTTATGTAGTCAACACTCACACTTTAAAAGTACCCTCTGGCACCTGAAAGACTATCAAGGCAATCCTAGGTATGTCTAAGCTTATTCCACAGTAACAGCTAACTGACCCCTATACTGACCTCTGCCAGCGGGCTGAGAATGTGCACTATTGCAAACGTGCTACAAGGCACATTGCAACAACACGGAGGCCTATCTTGCCAGCCAAAAGGCCTGCACCTGTCTCCCACTGCCATTGGCTTGCATCTGCAGGAACAAGAAGGCAGGATGGAGGAGGGCAGAATGCAGGCAAGGTGAGTGTTTTGTGGTGGGGGAAGGATAAATCAGCCCACCCTGGGAGGGGGTGGGGATGGCAAAGGAGGCCTCCGCCATATCCTATCCTACCTCCCGAGACTGAAAGCCTAACATGAGCCAGCCTGGATTTGCATCAGCTATACAGATGGTGCGGATCCAAGTAGCCCTACAGAGGCTGATGGGGCTTTACCTGGGGGTAAGGGGAGAATGTCCTCTTACCTTGGGGAGACTGGAAACTACAGTGCACTACACTGGTATCAGTGGAGGTGGCACCGATGCACTGCAGTGTGGGAATTTCGTTAGGATTAGGCTGTAAAGCTACCACTCTTCAAAGTGTCACAAGAATATGAACTATATTCTCACTTCCTCTTCTGCAAATGAAAAGCACATCTGTTGCCCCAAGAGGAGTGGATGATTTTCAATTATCTCCCCTCACTTCTGCAACTCTGAGTCTCACACAATATTATTCCCGAAGGTCCTCAGGCCATCCAGAGCAGATGTTCAGGATGCAAGAGGGCTACTGTGTTGAGTAGGAGGGAAGCGAAGTTTTCTTGTACAAGTTTCCTTCCTTTCATGCTCCTTAGTACAAAACTATCTTTGGTAGTACCCCGTGACCAAAGACTATGTCTCTTTTGCCATCTCGCCCCGGATACTTTGGATCATATTATTCTTCGCTGTCCATCTCATCAAAATTTCCGCAATATCTATCTTATACCTTGGCTTTCTTCTTTTTCTACCTCCTTTGCAGACCCCTTTCCTATTCTATTGTCTGATCGTTATCCCCTTATCACAGCATCTGTGGCTGGTTTCCTAGCTGAAATTCTGAAATTAACTCTTACACTATAACCCTTCCAATTTTATGTTTTTCTTTCCTTACCCTCTCCTTATAACCAGTTTATATACTGTTTCCCCCTGGACTTTTTCTTTTGTTTATTTATGCCAATAAAGGCTATTGAAATTGAACTATCTTTGGTTTGCTGCAACAGTTTAACACAGCTATCCTTTTGCAGTAGCTTGAGGGCATTACTAAACTGAGGGCGCAATCCTAAACTGAGTTAGACTGGCATAAACTAAGCCAGCAAAGTTTGGCCAGCACAAGGAACGCCGTAAAGTATGTTTGGACCACTCTCAGAGTCAGAGAGGCCAGCACACAGACGTGAGCCATCCTCCCTGACTCTGAGAGTAGTCCAAAAACACTTTATGGTGGCTCTTGTGCTGGCGAAACTTTGCTGGCTTAGTTTATGCCTGCCTAACTCCAGTTTAGGATTGCGCTCACAATCTTTTGCATCCATTCAAACATACTAAGAATCTATCATGGAATAAATCAGTAAAACACTGAAGGAAGATTATTTTTGTTGATAGTTTAATCTGCATACAGTCTTTCAATCAAAAGCAATGCACTGTAAACTGAGGTTTCAATCAGCATAGATCAATCAGCATGCCACCCGGTGGTTATCGAACGAATTCTAAGTAATCAGCTCTAATAGAGACACTTGCCATTTCTCCGTGAAGACTTCGGCACTGGTGTTGGTGTACATGTTTGTTTTGTTACCATCTCTGAGCTGCGAGCTGTTGTGGTATGATTTGCTTTTACTTTGTCTGCCCAACTCACACCTGATGGAGCCAGACGATTAGAAGCAACTGTTGCAGATGGAGCCCTAAGTGAGAAATAGTCATGCATCCAATAATGTTATACAGAATTTGGATATTCTCTACACATTACTGTCTCATAGTTTCCTCTGCTAATTCCAACATGCTTCTACTGGCTCAGCTAATCAAGTGGCATCACCAAAAAACATCAGACTGTGATTTTATCTAATACCTGAACAAATAAGGCTGCATTCACACATCTACTTCCAATTTTATCAAGTGTTGTCTGCCTCAGTATAACCTTTGTAGTTGTGGAAACTCTACAATTCTGGGAATTCTCTCTCCCTACTCCCCCTCCCACTATTTAATCCATATCTTGACTTCTTCTATTTTCCACTGGAAGATTCCAGGACAGAACAGTCCAACTTTTAATAGCTGGGGGGGGGGCTGCACAACCATGCAGATGCAGAAGTAAGTGGCAGCAACATGGTGATGTCACCACCGATCACCTCCTGGTTCTGACCACCGAAGCAGGCAAAAGAGAAGCAGGGTGCAGTGGGGCTTTTCAACTGCCCTGCCAAACGAAGCCGCTAAAGCAGGAGGAAGAGGTGGGTGCTGGCTGAGGCAGGGCTTTTTGAGGACTGCCAAAAAGGGCTTCGCAGCCCTCATGTTAGACCACCCTGCGGGCCTCAAGTTGGACCACCCTGGTCTAGGAGATTCTGTTCCCATTATTATAGACTGGGGTGTACCATTCCATACAGTTATTTTTATTACAAGAACTAATAAGAATTACAGGTGGCTAGCACCATCTTCGTATTCCCAACTGGGAGAAAGGGGGATGCCTCTTATAAGAGGAAATCTGCTGCAATACACACAAAAATCACCTAAAACAAAATTGTGTTTTTTTTCCCTTAGAAGAACTCATATGCAAATTTATGCAGATTTAATCATGTAATCAATTAAAATATGTTCAATTTTATCCAGAGTTCCTGAACTGAGTTATCTGTGTAAAATGAACAAACCTTTCTAGAACATCTCAGTTTTCATTTCCAAAATAGCACATGAATTTTAACTTTCATACCCAAAATTTAGACTTCTTCGAGCATTGGACGTTACACTGATTCTGTCTGTTGATGGACTCGGAATTACATGGCGTCCTGGAGACATCTTCTTTACTTCCCATGCCAGTGAAGTAGGTCTGCAAATTAAATATTGAATACTAAGCAACAACAGTAGCATTGTGAAGTGATGCCCCCTTCTTCAACTACACATTACTCTTGCTCATTACAACTACTTGCTCGATGCCAGAAAATGGGATAAGCAAGGCAAGAGCTAAATGTTGTATCCAGTTTAGCAATGCTGTCCTCTGGGCTGGGCTGCCATGATGTCACAATGCAATGACTCATTCATGGGCCTCTCTAGAAGGATAGCTTGGGCCAGCTGAATGCAGCATTCAGGCCATATTGCCAGACAGGAGGCAAATGGTTAATCAGAAATATAAAAGATACACATATGGATCATGCACAAGATACAGCCTCAATTTGAAAAGTTGACCTCTGTGGAAGATACTTTTGGAATTCAGCCCTGTTGAAACAAAAGTCACTGTATCAAACATCGTGGGGAAAACACAGCTTATTATTAATACTCTCAATACTTTGAACACTCCAATTCCCTCCCACATTTCTTGGTTTAAGAGAACCATAGTTGGCAGAACATTCAAACTGGGCAAACAGCATGATTTTGAGTTCTGGCTGGGTGAAAACTGCTTTTCAGTTATCATAGTTTCTGATTCAAACCATGAACCGTGATTACAATGTACGAGGAAGAAAGAAATTGAAGCATGCAAGGGGTGTGGAGGGGTGAGTGTGTGAGCCTGAGGCACAACCCTGACAATTCATCCACATTGGCCACTATATCTAAACCAGGTCAATATAGGATCTGGGAGTTCTGTCAGTAGAATGAAACGAGGTACACTGTATTTAGCAACATTTTTCTGATTACCTGCTTTGGGCATCTGCTTTCTCTAATTTTTCCTGCAGCTGTATCCAATCAATCAAAGCCTTGAAATCTCTTACATAGTTATCCAGCATCATCAGCACCTCCTTCAACATAAAGGAACAAGCCACAATCAGAACAAAATATTGATGCTGTTATCTAGGAATCAATAATTATGTAAAAACCTTTCCAAAGGAAGTGGGAAGAGTGCACCGCAGGATATGTAAGGGTGGGTATTTGGTGTGCTGTTTCAGCTGCCAAGAAATCTTGGGCCATCCTTGCTTCTCACATAGGTTTTGTAACTCACATCTCCAATTAGAAAAGAGAGGATCATTAATCTAAAAACCATTTAACTGACTGGCATTACAGTCTTACCTTCAATAGTGTGGGGGATACAGTCCCCAAAAGTTGAGTGCTGGGTGGAATAGCACTATAAGCAACATCATTTTAAGCTAATTGGCCTTGTGCTACCCAGAATGCACTGCTCCCATTAGCTACAAGGGCTGTCAATCATAAACAGAAGGAATAGCACTGTAAAGAATCCGCGCTAAAGGAGGCAGCATTATGGGAAGTACTACTGTACTTCTTAAAATGAATTAAACCCTCTTTACAAGAGAATGCAAAAACATAGTTGCTTGCAGCACCAGACCATCAGGTCACAAATTCGGTTCCATGCAACTAAGCAAGTATCAGAGCCAATCGGCTGTTTCAGTTTTGTTTGAGACAGACCCAACCTTCCATGTGAACTATGAACTTTGAGGTGGTCATATTCTGCAACACTGCAAAGTGACATATTCACTTACAAAGCACTGACTGCAAAGAAAAGTGACTTCTTTAAGAAATCAGGTCTTTGATTATTTGCCCCTAAAAAAAACCCACACACAGTCAGCCTGAAACACAGTTATATTTTGAGGACTAGGATGGCACACATACATTACTTTTGATGGGCTTAAGGAGCCTATTTTAAGGAATGCTTCACTCTGCCGTTATCCAAAATTATCAGAGCAGTACTATGCCGCTGTAATCCGAGTCCTGTTTTACGAACAAGGGAATACAAACAGGACAAGCAGCTGGAGCGGCCCCATAGTCACTGATGCACATCTTTCTCCCTAAAGCTATGAAGGCCATTTTGTCAAGCAGGAGGCAGCAGAACAAAAGTGACTCTGAAAGCGTCGTTACAGGCATCCAGATAACTACATATAGATGTACAGCTAAAATTACCAATTAGTTTACCAATTGGCTGCAACGGATTCGATTGGTTTGTAATTAATTCTAGTTACTGGCGCACACAGCAGGATGGTTGGCGCCATCCCTTTGTCCTACTGACACACAATCCTAGTGTGCTGGGCCCTAGGGTCTTGGCCATCAATACAGCTCTCCAGTTCACCTACAGGCCTGAGTGTAGCAGATATACCCCATGGTGCGGAAGCAGTGGAAACGTGTACCACTTGAGAAGGTGCTGACAAAAAGGAACTTTTATGGGGCAGTCTGTTGCTGCTCTATAGTCGCAAACATTGAAAAATCCTACTATTTTTCCAAGGTCAAATGCATCCTTATACGAATCCTTAAAGAGCTGGTTTATAAAAGAGAATTGAGAAAAGAGGTGGTATGAAGATGGAGCACATTTAGAAAACTGGTGATTAAGATTCTAAGACCCAGTTGCTCTAGCATTGTAAGGCTGTCAACTGCACTAACTATTTCACTTCCTGGATCAAGCAGACCTGGCTACAGTAATCCACGTATTGGTGATGTCAGGTTTGGTAACACACTTCATACAGGGCTGCCCTTCAAGGCAATTTGGAAACTTCAGCATGTGTTTTGACTGGTACTAGATGGACTGACCAATTCACACCACAATTACAGCAGCAACATTGGCTACCGGTTCATTTCTGGGTACAATTCTAGGTGCCAGTGATTACCTTTAAAAGCAGTGAACTGTTTGGGTCCGAGGTACTTAGAAGAACTATCTCCTCTGCGTGAAATGTCCCACCACCCAAAGTTATCAGTGGGCTTCACATATTTCAAGCTTCTAGGAGATGTTTTCTCTAGTCAAAGGAGAGGGTAGAAGATACCAATACCTCTCACCTGACAACAGTAAGCCTGGGGCATGGGCCTCAATACAACATTGGGGGCTCTCACTGCAGGGGTTTGTCCCAGAACCTCCTCTGGTACCAGTAGTGAAAGTCCAACTGATGCCAGTCACGCTCACCACCATCTGAACTTTTTTTAATTATAGTTTTCAGGTGTATTCAAATGTAAGGCAAAACATCTATTTGGAGCTATAAGGATAAGCCCTAGGGAGACTCAGATCCCTACACTCCCTCTCACTCCCAACCACAGTACAGTGGACTCCCCTTATTCGCAGATTCGACTCAACATAGGTGCTGACCCCACAGTTTAAGGACCTCCCAAATTAAACCCGAAGACAATTTTCCATTTTGGTTTAGTGGTAAACCATCACTTTCTATTTTATCTCAGAAAGGTTCCAACTGTTCGTACTCACCCACAAATCAGAATTAAATGCTGGTTTGCAGGAATACAAACTGCAAGAAGAAATGCGCAGGTCTGAGGCTCATTCTCATACTGTCTAACCGTGCTTCAGTATGACAGTTTAATCTCATTCAGGGCCCAATCCTATCCAACTTTCCAGAACCAGTGCAGCCACAATGCATCCTCAAGGTAAGGGAACAAATGTTCCCCTACATTGAGGAGGTCTCCCTTACTGCACTCCCACTGCACGATGCAGTGCACACCCCGTTGGCATGGCTATATCAGTGCTGGAAAGTTGGATAGGATTGTACTCTCACAGTCCTATGGTCACAAGCAACATGACTGCTAGAGTCACCAAGGCAAAAATATTCCAATTTAACTGTGTGTTCTCACATTCTCATTTCCAAAAAGTATGTGTATATTTTGACTTTGAGCATCTCAGTTCCACATCATTACAGTGAAAAAACTGGCAACAGCTGAAAGCAGCTGGCAATGCTTGGAAGAGATTATACACAAGAGCAGATTTTCTTGCAACCACTCCCACTGTTTGCATCTTTACTGCAACTCTTTCGTCTGCAGTTTCAACCGCAAACAGAGTCACCAGAGCCCTGTCCCATTCAAATACAATAAACATTATCCTCAGCAACAATGTAATCAATAATTTGTTGTCCCCCACTGCTCCCTCATCAGATTGCACATACACATGCAACCTGGATTATTACCAACACAACAACTGTGGGGCTCATTCTTTGGGGTTTAAAATGAATGAAGAGAGTCACTGACTGGGAATAGAAGGCAAAATTTAGCTACCAACTATTCATTCTCTGTAGTTCTATAAATACAATTTCAGATACACAGACTGACTTCCACAGACATCTGTAGATGAGCACACATGTTGCCCTTTCAGACAGAACTTAAAGGAAAATGGCAAAACCCTTCAGCTGCAGACAATATGACAGACAACAGATCATTTTTAAAAGGACATTTTAGTCATTAACTATTTATAGCACATAGAGTGCCCACAAAGGACTTTGAGCAAAAAGACATGCCTTGCCTGATCTCATTCTCTCAGGCAAGAAAAGCTAAACATTGATGGACACAATCCTCTTGCTACTTGCAAGCCGAGAGAGAAAAATCCAGGGTTGGTCCAAGACCTCCCAATCGTGGAGAAGTCATGCCACCTGCCAGCCCTTCAGCTGACTGTGAATCAAGCACCACTGTTGCTCTTTCTTCTCCTGCTCACCTCTCCTCCACACTTCCTTTCCTGCTCCATTCTCCTTTCCAAATCCAGCAAGTAGGAGGAGGAGCAGCAGCAGTGAAGGCAGGCAGGTGGATGAAAGCAGGTGTCACTGCTAATCCCCCCCCCAAGTGACCCAACAAACAGGTCCATCTTGGGGGGGGGGGGAATCAGACTTTCACACAGCACCAAACGTGCCTCTGACATGGTGTGCACACGCAGCAGGGATCACAGAACCTGTGAGTGCCTCTGTTTGAGTTCTGGGGTGTTACTGCTGGGATTTTTGTTTGGTATTTTATTGACCTCATTATTAAATCCTGTAAACTGCTGAGTGTGAATTTTTAGCAGAAAACTGGAGTAAGTAATAAACACCACTGGCTTACAAAAACACAGATTTGCCATGTGCTCACTTTTTTTATATAGTCACAAAAATATTTTACTTGTACTGATGTAAAAAGGAAGGTATCAAACTATTGTTAGTTGGTGCCCACAACCCAGGATTTCCTTGGATTATATCCTAATCCAGTGGTTCACAAACTGAGTTGTAGCTCCCCGGGAAGCCACAGAAACCAGGGGAGCTGCAGAATCCTCACAAAAACCCACTGCCGTATACAATGTCTAGGATTGTAGCCAACTCAGCCGAGTTGGTCAAGGCAGCCATGAGTTGAAAAATTTGGGAACCACTGCCTTAACTCATACTTGTTTGAACAGAAGGCACTTCTGTGCTGAAGAGAGGTGATTTTCACCAATTCCCCCATTATCTTAGGAGCACAGCTGGTTCCAGATGGTCCCCGCAGGAGTGAATTTTCAGGGGCCATGACATGCCACTGTTGGAAGGATGAAGCCGGGACAGTAGTGGTGCTGCTTTGCCTCTCCCCAAAAAAGGAACTCTCATTTCTCAGGCAGCCCAATCCTAACCCAGGCTGGAACAATGAGGCCCACCGATCTGCCACCGAGTTAATGTATGGGGCTGGGGCTGGCTGCAGCACAGCTCAGAGTAAAGGGAATTAATTACCCTTACTCTGAGTTGTGCTGCAGCCACTCCATGTCACACATCAGCCTTCCCGATAAGGTTACACAGATCTATGCCAGCAAAATCACTAGTACTGAGGGCCCCATGTCAGGCCGACAGGGCTGGTCCATCCATGGTTCCGCTCTCCTGCCTCCTTCCCCCTGCCCCAATTCGCCCTCCCTCTGCCCTCTCCAACCGCCCACACCGGCCTCCCTCAGCCATGCTTCCTTATCATGTCTGGGCAGCACGGGGTCTGGATCCAGCATCACTGAGCCAGCACATGTCTGTGCGCTGGCTCAGCCGCCTCCCAAGTCTGTGCAAACACGTCTTACAACACATTTGCTACACTAAGCACAAGAGACTTGTGGCAGCCTAATGACCGCCTAGGACAGTGATGAGCCTAATGAGCGCCTAGGCCAGGGGTAGGCAACCTTAAACACTCCAAGAGCCATTTGGACCTGTTTTCTGGAGAAAAGAAAACCTCGGGAGCCACAAAACCCTTTTGACATCTAAAATGAAGATAATACTGCATATATAGTTTTTTTTTACCTTTATGCTATGTATAAAAAAGCTATAGGGAGTGGCAACAGGATGCAAGCATTTTGTTGTCTCATGCCTCCCTGGGGCACCTGTGGGCCGCTGTGAGATACAGGAAGCTGGACTAGATGGGCCTTTGGCCTGATCCAGCAGGGCTCTTCTTATGTTCTTATGAGCGATTGCGGCTGAAAATCGGGTCTCGACATCAATAAGAACATAAGAAGAGCCCTGCTGGATCAGGCCAAAGGCCCATCTAGTCCAGCTTCCTGTGTCTCCAGCTTTCTTTCTCTCCCACCCCCAACCCTGCTGCCAGTCCTCCACAGCCTTCCGATCGCGCGTAAAAAAATGAACGGCAGAACAAAAACCAGCCACCACGCTGCACCTTGCAGGGCAACGCGGCGGATCGCCCGCTTGCAAAGAGCACATGCGACAAGCAGCAGCAGGATGGGTGGGCAGGGCAGACCCCAGAGCCGAGCCGAGCAGCTGCCCGTGCCACTGCTGCCACTATGGGGTGTGTTGTTGTTTTTTCAAAACAGTGGAGGATTTTTTATTTTTAGGTTTGCAAAAGGGGGATTCCAGGCTCGTGCACAGGAACTTTTGCAACTTGCACGCCATCGATGCAAACAATCCCTCCACGTTACAGAAAGAGGGACCGGGCAAAAGATCCTGGAAAACGGGCGGGGGACACACATACACAACTGTGAGACCCGGCACTTTCCGTGCTTGTAAGCAGGAGCTGCCCCAATGCGTGCAAAACCACGGGCAACTTTGCAACCCAACCGAGAGCGAGCCAGAAAGTTTTCCCCACCGGCTCTCTGCTGCACGCCGCCGCCCCCTGCCACGCTCCATACCAGCTCTGCGTGCGAAGCAATGCAAACACATGGAACAGTCAACACAAAAAGCCACGCACCCTTCCAGCTGGCGGATCAGCTCTGGAGCTTCACGGGTTGCCTTCTGCACAAGGCTATCCACGGACCGAGCGGGAGCCCAGCCGCCGCCGCCGCCGCCGCCAGCACGCTCTCCCTGCTTCCCGGAGCAGCGTGCAGCGCGGGACTGGTGCCGAGCGGAGAGGTGCTCTTGGTAGCAGCTCCCAGCTCGGGGGGGCTCGGAAGGAAGGGGAGAAAGAGGGGCGATTCCCAACCTGCAGCCCTGAGCACTGTGCAGCCTACCAGGAGGGAGAGCGAGCCTGCGGTCGCAGCCAATGCTGGGCGCCTCCTTTGCTACTTTCACCTGGATTCCGGAGCCGCAGCAGACGGCTAAAAGAGCCACATGCGGCTCCAAAATCATAGGTTGCTGACCCCAGGCCTAGGCGAACCGTTTGAGCTCAGTGTGTCAAAACTTAGGAAAATGCTTAACTTGACTCTGCTGGTTTGTCAACCCCACCTTCCAAACAAAAGACAAACAATTCTTTATATTCATTTATTTAAAGCAAATATACAGTTTAATCATGTGTGGTGCTATGTATTATATAAAGAAACATTAAATAATTACAAAAATGAAAAATGAGTCAAATAAACTCAGGTTTTGTCAGGCACTGGTGAATGCTGGTGTGTCACCCAAAACATTGTGGTGTGTCACCTTTGACACGCGTGTCATAGGTTCGCCATCACTGGCCTAGGATTACACTCACAATAAGCTAATTTTTTCTCACAATATACGTATAGCCAGATGCATTATAGGCTGAATAGAAAATGCAAACATATGTGCACTAATAAGATGACAACACACACACACACACACACACACACACACACACACACACACACACACTTAAAGCCATATATATGGGTTTAAAAAAAAAACAAAGGTTCAGATACAAAGATATCCTTTCCAACACAGAGTGAACGTATGACTGGAATTCTGGACAAGGTCTTGGATCTTAGAAGATTTCATACAAATAAACTACTGTTCTCTCAGCCACAACAATTTAGAAAATAATAATCTGATTACATTACAAGGCATATCGGTTCTCTTAAATGTATCATTGGGGAAGTTCCCTGAGCAGAAAAGCCAGTTCAATTTCAAAATGTCAAAATTATGTTAGGCCAACAGACAGCTTGGAAGCATCAAGCTTACATTTGATTTTGACACCAGCTTTCAGTTATTTGTACACTAATCTGCAGCCAATTTGACCCCTTTTTGGTTTGAAGCAGAAAACTGAATATTCATAACTGATAAAAGTTCTCTTTTTACACAATCGTTAATGTTTACCACACACACACTGTTCAATCACATTTAAAGTGAATACAATGCATTTCCTGCCACATGTTTTTTAACTTGAAGTCTTCTGGTTTTTCTGATCTTTAATATTTCCAAATCTTTTGCTTATTAAGATTAAATGGCAAACCACATTACATTAAAAAAAACACAAGAAACAAATAGACTTGCACTGTGTGGGCAAAAAATACACCATACTGTGTGTCTGTTTTCCATCTAAAATTAGAGAGGAAAAGCCAACTTATGACTATGTCCCACCCAGACACTGTTTATACTGGGCCATCAATCTCCCGTGCTTGCCACCAGCAAGTGAATGAGAAGCGCGATAGCTATCTCTACAGAAAGGGAACAATGTGTAATTAAGACATTAAACAGGAAACTAAAGAATGTGAACTCAGATTGAATTGCAACAGTGCCACCTACAGGACAACCTGGGAACTGAAACATGGGGGATGGGAAAGACCAGCATAAATCAATTACAGCATAAATGTGACTGTTCTGTATTAATCTCACTGTAGTCAAGGCAAGAGATATGATCAACACACCAACTAGAGCTTTCACTGAGATGGCAGAGAAGAAATGATATATTTTTGTAATAAGCAGTTTTAAAAACAAGGAAGAATCGATGTACTTAAAAACTGTCAAACATCAAGCACAAACATTGCACTTTTTAGAGGACGGCCATAAAAATCTGTTACTGTAAACACAAAAAGAGTAAGGATCACTTGAAAAGCTAACATTTACTATGGGACAAGATTTTATAGATTAGAATTCCCTTAACAAGATGCAGCTAATGAAATGGGTTCTCATCCATGCAAGGTTATACAAAAGCAGATCCATTCATTTTTAAGGTACCACTGGAGTCTTAATCATCATTTTTGGCTCCATTCATGAGAACGCAGAAAGTGTCCTGCTGGACCAGACTTAAGGTGCATTTGGTCTAAAACAGGGGTCTCCAAACTTTTTGGCCCAAGGGCAGCATCATATATCTGACAAGGTGTCAAGGACCAGAAAATAAATAAATACATGGAGAACTGATGTGCTGAGAGTTTCATTGAATATATTAAGTGGGCAGGGGTAGAAAGAGGAGGGCAGCAGAGAGCAAAATTGACATGCACAAGAAAGGGGGAATGGAGCCAAAGCATTTGCCAAAGCATCAAGCAACCTACGACGCAAATCACAAACTTTTTCTGTCTCAGTTTCTGCTCTGTATATGTTTATGTATACATTAATTTTATTTGTTGAAAAGGGAGCGCTTATGCACAAAGCACTGAATTAACAGGAACTCATGTTCAGGAGAAAAACACCCTTGTAAAAACTCCACTTGCAGAGACTGGCTTACAGTTAAGAAAGAATATATTTATTGAGCCTATAGAGAAGCTGAAAGTAATGCAATGAAATTTCATTCCATTGCATTACACTCAGCACCTCTAGCAGCTGAATGCAGTATATACCCTTGCTGGGGAGACCCATCTTTTGAGCTATTTTTAGCCCTGAAAGGCTGGGGAACTCCGTAGTTGGATAAAATCCTCCACAGCACTGGATGTGGCCCACAGACCAGGGTTTGGAGACCCTCATCTAGAATCCTGTTACCTGCAATAACAAACCAGGTGCGTCCAGGAAGCTCACAAAAAGGGTAACAGCCCTGTTACTACCCTCCAGCAACAGGTATTCAGGGGCATCCTACTTCTGAATCTAGAGGTTCCATATGACTGTCACAGCTATCAACAGACCCCTCTTCCTCCATGAATTCACTGAATACCCATTTAAGATAATCTAAGCTAGTTGCCATCACAACATCCTATGCCGGCAAATTCCATAAAATTGTGCATTGTGTACTTTATTTTCTGCCTATCCTGAATCTATTCCTAACCAATTTCATTGGTTGATCAGGAGTTTAGCCCCAAGTTCTAGCATTCAGGGGGAGAGGGAAAATGGTTCTATCCACTTTCCCCCATATCATGTATCATTTCATAAACATCATGGCCAAACCTGATTGTCTTTTGTCTAAGCTGAAGAGCCACAAACATATGAGCCTTTCCTCACTGGAAAAGTGCTTTTCTGCACCTTATATTCCTTATAAACCAGCTGCAATGATAAAGCACTGCAGCATCCATCTATATATGAGAAAATCCTTACCTTACACTCTACCACGCTTTGATCAGATTCACAAGTGACATATATTTCATCAACTGCACGCCTCAGATTGTCAAAAAGGAAAGCCCAGTATCGTGCTCTCAGATCCACTTTCCGAGGCTGCCTGGCTTTTGTGGGACTTTTGTCGAAGTTTTTTTCTCCAGTTGTTATTTTACAGTCTGATGAAGTATTCTGAAGAGGAGACAGGTGCAACATTAAAAACGTTCACTACATGTGAAAAGGAGCTGTATTTTCTATGTACCACGATTTTGAACAGTCAGTTAACAGAACAAAAACAAAATGCCATTTTAAAAACAAATTTATCATTTATATTCAATAATTTACTCAGATTCATACCAGAGTTCAGGGGGGGGGGGAAACTTGTAAAAATCCTCATGTCGCTATTTGTTAAATGCAGTCATGGTAGCTAAACCTGCATTCGCACACTCAGCTGTAGAGCCATCATTTAGAAACAAAATCAATGAGACAGAATTTAAAGCCATTCCAGTGGAAATGATCAGTTTTATAAAGGGAAAGAAGATGAATTAGGGGTAAACAAAACTAAACTACTAAATGTTTGCCAAAGCAATTCCAGGATGATGAAAATAAAGTGCTCAAAGGCGTTTGCTTTTTCTCCTTCTCAAAAGGGCCTTTGCAATCTTTAATATTCCATCATAATCATACTGCAATAAATTTAACCCCATTTTCTGGAAATAACATTGGCATAAAATTACAAGTCTTTCTCCACCTGACTGGAACATCTAAATTAAGCCAAATGTACTGGTACTATGACAGTTTCCTACACAGGGTTTTTTTTTCCTTCAAAAAATGAGAATATGATCACTTTTCTGAAATCAGTTTTTCCTGAGGTGACGGATGGTATTCAAGCTCCAACAGAACTACTCACATTTCATACCACATGCACAGCCTCCCTTCCACCCCAAAAACAGTCTCCGAGCACAGAATCTCCAAAACATTTTACTAATGATGAGATTCTTAAAGTTCATTTATATGAAAAAATGCAATGCTTTAATACCTTCCCTGCTCTGCCTGATGCAAATTCACCCTTTCCCCTATGAACCTTTTCACCCTAGACCAGCGTTTCTCACTCCTGGGGCTCCCTGACACCCCGTCAGGGGCTCCAGGAGCACCACCATAAGTGGCCACCATCTGCCCCCTGCCCGGTTTGCTTGTTCATCCCTCCCGCCTCCCCGTTCATGGCTCTCCATTTCCTTCCTATTCAGAGCTCTATTTGGTATTGGGGTTGGTGGCATTCTGGGATTCTCCAAGGCTCTATAAGTGCTGACAGGGCTCCCTGAGACTCCTTTTAGGACTGTAAAGGTCTCAGGGGACCAAGAACATTTGAGAACCGCTGCTCTAATCACTCCCCTCTCCCACTTGATCCCCTTTGTCCTTTTCAAATCCAGGGAGCAGAACACAGGAAGGGGGTGGAGTTGGAGACGGGGGGAGGTATACTTCTGTCACACTGTGAAGATGCCCACCAATCTATAATACTAAATGATCACAAGAATTGGTACTGAATGGTGCATCCACCACTGATGATTCCAACACTATTTATGTTTTTAATCATCGTAAAATTAAATGTAATAATTCTGCAGTCATATCTGCAAGCAGAATCCAAAAACTCAGGCAGGCAAATCCCATCACTTTATCTCACTTTGTAACTCTCCTCTCCCTTTCTTTGATCAGCCATTCTTTTTACTGATCACCAACAACTCCTTAAGAGAAACTGGAGCGTCTGAAATTCCTTTGAATAATAAATACTAAAGGACTATTGTCCCCTCCAAAAAATATGGAAACAAACCTTGCCTTCGCTATTCAGACCTGGTATTAAAGTGACTGAATGGCCCCCAGAGGGAAGATGTTACATTTCCATTAGTGACATTCAGCTATCATTTTCCTTCTGCACTTTTTGCTCTGTGATCAATATACTATAATTCCTGATGTGGAACAGTTGGGTATTTGTGTTAATGTTGCCCTTTTAAATCTGCTGGTGGTTTGAAGTATCATTGCATATGGCCGTCTCCCCCAGAGAGAGAAATGGACACTCATCACATCTGGATACTAGGTTCTTCCTCCACTTATTTCAGTTTGAAGGATTTTAATTTTTTTCCTATTTCAAATCCATGCCTTATTAACTACGCAAGCAATAAGTACAATTTTAGCATATAAAATAGAATTTAAATGCAATGTCAATTATTGGTATATGAGCAAGATAAAAGATCTGACAAGTTAGTTGGCTTTCAAGGGTCAGGGGGCAGATACCAGTACAATTCATATTATTTGAATATTTTTAGCACCTAGCATCTAGCTCAGGTTGCAATCATGTGCCTGCTGACTTGAAAGTAATATCTTTCAATTACTAACAGAACCCCCATGATAATCTGGAAAGTTCTATTCTTCCAACTGTATGCTGGATTCATTTACTGTAAAAAAAGTCTGCTGTCCACTGATTGAAAAGCCAAATAGGTGATGGTAATAATAATAATAATAATACTTGGATTTATATACCGCCTTTCTTAGGTCACCAGATTTCTCTAATGACTATAACTCAAGGCGGTTTACATGGGCAGACTTTATTCAGAAACCCGAAGGTTTTTACAATTTATACAGAAATGTTCTATCTTCCAAGAACTACACACATACAGATGGATCTTTCTGGATTTAGTCCTTCTTTCTGGCCACCCGTTTGTCTTCTTGCTGGCTGATAAATGGCTTCCCTGCTCCCACCAGAGAAGTGGCTGAACTTCGGCACAACTCCCCCTCACACAAGGCAGCCGAAGCTCAGCTGTTAATCAGCCGCAATTAACAAGGTCTGCCGCTCACAGAGACTTCCGGCTATCCCGAACTGGCAACCTTCAGATCTTCAGCTCTTTATCTTCAGGCAAACGGAGGCATTAACCCTCTTGACTAAATCTTCTGCCCAATGGTATATAAATGGTATATAAAGATATACCAGAGGCATAATTATCCTATCATCTGCAAACATTCATTTGATTTATTTGTATACCACTTTCAAATTAAGGTCTCTCAAAGCAATTAGAAAAACTATATAATCAGACTGGGGGTCCTGATAGAAATTGCTGCAGCTTTAAGAATTATGAAATAGCCTCCAGGAAAATGGCCACCAGGAAGAACTATGCCAAGGGTTGAATCTGAAGGCCTCTACTCTCCAGGCATATAATAGGCCTCAATAAACCGCAAGTGTTTGTTAGAGCAACTTGTTCCTGAGGAGCTATCCATGGTGCTGCATCTTTGCCAGACCTACCCATTTACTATTGTCTAGTAGTGATTCTCAAACCTTTTAGCACTGGGATCCAGTTTTTAGAACGACAGTCCCTTAGTACCCACCAGAATTGATGCCATTATCCTGGAAGTGATTTCATGGCCAGAAGTAATATCAATTTAGGCTTCAAACCTAAGCTGTGATAAGCCAAAGGTCCCATTACACAGTGTGCTCATGCTGTTATTTGTATAGTTCAGAATTGAAACTTTCCAGTTCAGAAGACAAAGCAGAACATGGATCCTTCTCCAAACACACAGCCCCCACTTTACAATCTCTTTTCCATCTTCCCACCTATTCAGGTGCTCCCCCTGAGAGCACACCCTGCCCAGCAGCTCTGCACCCTGTATTTTCAATGGTGGCTAAGCTAGGTGCTACATGACCCACCTGAAATTGGCTTGCGATCCACTTAGTGGGTACCAACTCACTGCTTGAGAAACACTGGTCTAGTCACTACACAGCAGGTGGTGCAGGTGTAACTGGAGTACAGTTCCATTGTAGAATATACACCTGAGGCAGGCACCTGCCCTCTTATATTTTATTTTGTACATGCACGCACTGGTGTTATGATAACACTATCTTGCTATGTAGTATAAAAACCAATTTGAATGAAAAACTTCAACAGATACCTGCTTATTTGTTTTGTGGGTTCCCTGAGTTATTCTCTTAGATTTTCCTCCTCCTTGCCATTTAGGCTTCCCTGTAAAAAGACAAATTTGCTTTAATCAGCACTAATGCTTTCAATAAGATATGAACATTCTCTGTTGACACATGCTGAGACAGCCCATCCCTTTGGCAATGTAACGCAGGTCGCATAAGCGGCAGACTATGAAGCATCATAGGGATTAAGAGGGCAGAAGATTTGGGGTACATTTCACCCTGCCTCTGCCTCCCTCCAGACTGCCAAGGGTGAAATCCACACTGATCTGCCTGCTAAAAGCAAGTAGAAGGTGGATCACCCATCTCTTTATATAGCTCCAAGCGTGGCTTCTTTGAACATGAAAGTGCAAGACTTCCAGTTTGATTTGCAGGGATCACAGGAACAAAGAACTCCTTCGTCTATCCTTAAATCAAACCAGAAGTGCTGCACTTCTGCAACCAAAGAATCTGTGTAAGGAGAATAGTGAGTGGCTGCTTTCCCTCTTTACTTCGTAATTGTGCAGAGTTGGCAGATCCAACATGGCCTCAGGCAGCGTACTAGGTCATGCCACCGCTGCTTGGCCCACCCATGAGGGCAACTGAGGTGGTAGGATTGAGGCTTCTTCTATCCCTACTCTTCCTTTTGTTTCCTGGATTCAAAAAGAAAGACGGGAACAGAGCAGAAGAGGGTGGAAGAGAGGAGAATGGTGGGTTGAAGTGGCAGAGCAACCTTCTTACAAAATGTCAAAGCAGGAACACTAATTTTGGGTTAAAAAAATGTTGCTCTTAGTGTGGATACTGAGAAGAGCGCTATGCTGTGAAGCCCAATTCTCTCCAGGCGGGCCAGGCCTGGCATTGGCAGTGGGCAATTGGTTCATGGTACTTGCAAGCCTTGACAACTGGGAAATAACTCCCAGTACTTGCTTTGCCCTCTGGTGAACAATGAATGCTGGGAGCAACTCAGAAACTCCCAGATGCCACTGCCGCTTGATCTGGCCACCAAAAGGAGCAGCCAAGATTAGCAATACCAAAGCTGTCAGCAATTTATTGAGTTTGTGGATTACACTGGGATAAAACACACTTAAACTGAGAAATTAATGGAATTCAGAGCCATTAACCACACTGGACACAATTTCTCCTTGAACCCAAGTACAACAAGGATAGTTAGTGCATACCCTCATCCTCTTTGCTTTCCAGAGGTACACTCCATGCAATCAAATTCCTTGCTGTGCGACCTTCTTCAGCCACTATTTTCCTGACTTTGTCATGACTATTAGAGCGCTGGAAAGAAGCCTGAAAGATAGAAATCATTCTCTTAACAGTTTAATAATCCTACTTATTGTTATTCAATCATCAGTCCCACTTTCTTCAGAGGGGCTCCCTCCCAACCCAAGTACATAAGACTGCAGGCATAATCTTGACCAAGATAAGCATTGGCCAAGGACCCATACCCATTAGAGTTTTTATCTCACTAGACTGACCCCAAATCAGTTCTGGTATCAGTGACAGCACCCAATATTTCAACAAGGGGTACCATGCAAACCTGTTGCAAGGCTTTGGCTCAGGGCCCCCAATAACCTGGAGCCAGCAATACCATATCTCAAGCACACTGATTAAGCAACCAGGGCTTGTAATAAAAAAAAATTGCAAACACCTCTCCCTGGCCCACTCCTTACATTCTCTAAGCAATATAGAATGTAAACCAATTTATGAATGGGATACACAGGATATTTTGAGAAATATATATTTTCTTGTCACTTCAGATAATCTTCTAGTACTTTAATGGAAAGCTAGAGTGTGCCATCTAGTGCCCTGAATAAAAATTAAACAGGCATCCCTGACCTGCTTTTGACACCATGTTTTGCTATCATAAATACAGGCAAAATAGAAACTGAGGCATTGTCACCATCTACAGTGGAAAATGTTCAGATCCCCTTCTGAATGATCCTGCCGTAGTTACTGAATTGATTTTGCTCTCAGGTGGATATTAGAATATTCTGAAATAAGTCACCTATGATTTTGGAAGACTAAAATCATATGGAATCATTTAATAGTGAAAATAAGTCATGTGCAGGGTGCTGACTATTGCCTTTAAAGTCCTATACAGACCAGGACAGGTCTGAGAGGGGCTCCCCACCCCCCTTCAAGTCCTTTTAAAGCCTTAATACATCACTTCTGGTCCCCCCCCCCAAAAGCCCAGAATTAACCTTCTAAGGCCTCCCAGAGGCCTTAGGAAGTATTCTGAAGCCCAGATGCAGCCTCTGAAGACCCTACAGAGGTAAGGGAACACAGCTCTCCTCACCTCCAGAGGAGTCAAATTCAGCAATGTCTGGCTCAGTGCGGGTTGGGGCCCCACACTGAACCAAACCTGTGGATCCATGGTAAGAAGAAGAAAAATCCATGGTAAGAAGACTCGGCCTGTATTTTTAAGCCAGGCTCTTCTCTCTGGCCCCCTTTAAAACAGATTCGCTAATATAAGCCTTAGTGGAAACCAGAGACAGGGTCTTTTTGGTGGTGGTGCCTGCATTTATGGCATGTTCCCACACTGAAGTCGGAATGCAAACCATAACCACACTTTGATTTCCTGTTAACATCTGAATTCACAAACCACTGACAAGTCACAGTTAAAGCGGTTGCTCCACCTCAAGTAGCTACTGCACCATGGAGATGGGAGAAACTTGTGAAACTGTGCCGTAGAAAATGAAAACAACTCTAAATCACTGTTTGCCTATGATACCTTGGAAGCTTAAACCCTAACCTTGGATAACAAATGCAAGTCACATTTTGCCAGGGTAACAGAGGGCGCTATCCTTAAATGAGTTAGGCTGGCATAAATTAAGCCAGCAAAGTTTGGCCAGCACAAGAGACACTGTAAAGTATGTTTGGACCACCCTTGGAGTCAGAGAGGCCAGCACACAGACATGAGCCATCCTCCCTGACTCTGACAATAGTCCAAACACATTTTAGGGTGGCCCTTGTTTGCTGGTCAAACTTTGCTGGCTTAGTTTATGCCGGCCTAACTCCAGATTCCCTTTCATGGATCACTGCCTTGTCGTGGCGAAGGGGCTTGAGTAGCTCAATGAAGCTGTGAGCTATGCCATGTAGGGCTACCCAAGATGGACAGGTCACAGCAGAGAGTTCTGACTAAACGTGGTCCGCTGGAGAAGGAAGTGGCAACCCACTCCAGTACTCTTGCCAAGAAAACCCCATGGATTACAGAACAAAAAGGCTAAACGATATGACACTGGAAGATGAGACCCTCAGGTCGGAAGGTGTCCATTATGCTACTGGGGAAGAGCAGAACACGAGTACTAGTAGCTCCAGAAAGAGTGAAGTAGCTGGGCCAAAACTGAAAGGAAGCTCAGCTGTGGAGGTGTCTGGAAGTGAAAGGAAAGTGCGATGCTGCAAAGAACAATACTACATAGGAACCTGGAACGTCAGATCTATGAATCAAGGCAAGCTAGATGTGGTCAAACGTGAGATGTCAAGGCTGAACATCGACATCCTGGGAGTTAGTGAACTAAAGTGGACAGGAATGGGAGAATTTAATTCAGATGACCATTATATTTGCTACTGTGGGCAGGAATCCCTTAGAAGAAATGGAGTAGCCTTCATCGTGAACAAGAGAGTGAGAACAGCAGTACTGGGGTATAACCTCAAAAATGATAGAATGATTTCCATTCGGATCCAAGGCAAACCTTTCAACATCACAGTAATCCAAGTCTACGCCCCAACCACTGGTGCTGATGAGGAAGAAGTTGACCGCTTCTATGAAGACCTAGAACAGCTTCTAGAATTAACACCCAAAAAAGATGTCCTTCTCATCATAGGGGATTGGAATGCTAAAGTAGGCAGTCAAGAGGTAAGAGGAATAACAGGCAAATTTGGTCTTGGAGTACAAAATGAAGCAGGGCAAAGACTGATAGAGTTCTGTCAGGAGAACACATTAGTCATAGCAAACACCCTTTTCCAGCAACACAAACGGCGACTGTACACATGGACTTCACCAGATGGTCTACATCGAAATCAGATTGATTACATTCTTTGCAGCCAAAGATGGAAAAGTTCCATACAGGCAGTCAAAACAAGACCTGGAGCTGACTGTGGCTCAGATCATCAGCTTCTTCTTGCCAAATTCAGGCTTAAACTGAAAAAAGTAGGGAAAACCGCTAGGCCCTCCACGTATGACCTAAATCAGATCCCCTACGAATATACAGTGGAGGTGACAAATAGATTTAGGGGCTTAGATTTGGTAGACAGAGTGCCTGAAGAACTTTGGATGGAGGTCTGTAACATTGTACAGGAGGCAGCAACTAAAACCATCCCAAAGAGGAAGAAATGCAAGAAGGCAAAGTGGCTGTCTGACGAGGCTTTACAAATAGCTGAGGAAAGGAGAGAAGCCAAAAGCAAGGGAGAAAGGAAAAGATATACCCAACTGAATGCAGATTTCCAGAGAACAGCAAGGAGAGATAGGAAGGCCTTTCTAAATGAGCAATGCAAAGAAATAGAGGAAAACAACAGAATGGGGAGGACTAGAGATCTTTTCAAGAAAATTGGAGATGTCAAAGGACAATTTCATGCTAAGGTAGGCACAATAAAGGACAAAAATGGCAAGGACCTAACAGAAGCAGATGAGATTCAGAAGAGGTGGCAAGAATACACAGAGGAACTCTATAAGGCCGATCTAAATGTTCCTGATAACCACAGTGGTACAGTCACTGAGCTCGAACCTGACATCCTGGAGAGTGAAGTCAAGTGGGCTTTAGAAAGCCTCACTAACAACAAAGCTAGTGGAGGTGACAGCATTCCAGCGGAATTACTCAAAATCTTAAAAGATGATGCTGTCCAAGTGCTGCTCTCCATATGCCAGCAAATTTGGAAAACCCAACAGTGGCCACAAGACTGGAAAAGATCAGTTTACATTCCAATCCCAAAGAAGGGCAATGCCAAAGATTGCTCGAATTACCGCACCATTGCACTCATTTCACATGCTAGCAAGGTCATGCTCAAAATCCTACAAGCTCGGCTTCAGCAGTATGTGAATCGAGAACTACCAGATGTACAAGCTGGTTTCCGAAGAGGCAGAGGAACTAGAGATCAAATTGCCAACCTTCGCTGGATCATGGAGAAAGCAAGAGAGTTCCAGAAAAACATCTACCTCTGCTTCATTGATTATGCTAAAGCCTTTGATTGTGTGGATCACAACAAACTGTGGCAAGTTCTTGAAGAGATGGGAGTTCCAGACCACCTGATCTGCCTTCTGAGAAACCTTTATGCGGGTCAGGAAGCAACAGTTAGAACTGGACATGGAACAACCGACTGGTTTAAAATTGGGAAAGGAGTACGACAAGGCTGTATATTGTCACCCTGCTTATTTAACTTATACGCAGAGTACATCATGAGGAAGGCAGGGCTGGATGACTCACAAGCTGGAATCAAGATTGCTGGGAGAAACATCAACAACCTCAGATATGCTGACGATACCACTCTACTGGCAGAAAGTGAGGAAGACCTAAAGAACCTTTTGATGAGGGTGAAAGAGGAAAGTGCCAAAATTGGTTTGAAGCTCAACATTAAAAAGACTAAGATCATGGCAACCACTACCATCACTTCCTGGCAAATAGGAGGGGAAGAAATGGAAGCAGTGACAGACTTTATTTTCCTGGGCTCCAAGATCACCGCAGATGGTGACTGCAGCCATGAAATTAAAAGACGTTTACTTCTTGGGAAGAAAGCTATGGTGAACCTAGATAGCTTAATCAAAAGCCGAGACATCACCCTGCCAACAAAGGTTCGCATAGTCAAAGCGATGGTTTTCCCAGTAGCCATGTATGGCTGTGAGAGCTGGACCATAAGAAAGGCAGAGCGTCGAAGAATCGATGCTTTTGAATTGTGGTGTTGGAGAAGACTCTTGAGAGTCCCCTGGACTGCAAAGAGATCCAATCGGTCAATTCTCCAGGAGGTCAAGCCTGATTGCTCCCTGGAAGGACAAATGCTGAAGCTGAAGCTCCAATACTTTGGCCACCTGATGAGAAGAGAGGACTCTTTAGAAAAGACCCTCATGCTGGGAAAGATTGAAGGCAAAAGGAGAAGGGGGCGACAGAGGATGAGATGGTTAGATAGTGTCACCGAAGCAATGAATATGAAATTGGGCGAACTCAGGAAGCTAGTGGAGGACAGGGAGGCCTGGCGTGCTGTGGTCCATGGGGTCGCGAAGAGTCGGACACGACTTAGCGACTGAACAACAACAAACTCCAGATTAGGATTGTGCTCTGAATTAAGCCTGAGTGGAAGCTCAGAAGGCAATGAAATAAAAGAGGAAGGTCAAGTGCAGTTTCACTATTCATCCAAACATAGCCCTGTCACTTTCCACCTTCCCCAGGCTGCTGCCACAGTAAAACAATCCAATGAGCAGCAGCAACTGGCATGCAAAGCCACAAGTGCTAGCTTTTTATTAATGCCGAAACAGCTGAAGTGAAGCACAAACTAAGAGAGTTGTGCTGTCTTCTAGACTGATGGATCTGATTCAGTGCAGACAAGCTAACAAAAATCAGGATACTGAAAACACTGCCACAATAGACATACAACTTACCATCATATTATAACTGTCTTCTGCATCAGCAGACTCACTTATGACATTTTTGGCTGACCCCATGAAGTCGTCATAGCTGTGTAATACAAAGATAAATATTTTAATACTTGAGCTGCAAATGGCAGGAGTTTCTTTAAAGTCAAGTAACATTTGCATCATATTCCATGTTCAATTATGGGCTTTGCTGGCCCAACAGATAATTCCTTAGATGGGCACATTGTGCTCAGTGTGATGCTAGCATTGCAAGAACATTAAGGTGGTGATGCAGACACAAATGTGTATGAACATCTTATTCACTACTGACCTGGCTAGTCGTCCCTAGCAGAAAACCAAAATGTTGTTCTTAAGATGTCTTAGCAAACAGTTTGATGTCAATATAGAGTTTAGTAATGTAAAGTAGCAGATTAATACAGTACAACATATACTCTATCAATTCTTATGCAAATATATGAATAAAAAATGTCTATGTTCATACCATTGCCAGAACTGTATTTATTCCAGGTGCCACTTACCAACCGAAAATAGATGGTGGAAAAGAACAAGGACAATATGGCTTTAAAAGGTATTTGTACCACTTTTGTTTCCATCTTATTCTAAACTCTAATTTGCAATCCAAGCACAAATTGTTCTATTATTTTGCCTAATATTAGTTGCTTCCAGAATGTAATAGGTCTTTCAAAATTTTCTTTCCTTGCCAATTTTATCTTATTGGAACAACAAAAAGATAAAATATCTCCTCTAAGAAATTTTGGTTGAACATTATGCAAAAAGGTCAATATAACCTTAATTTTTGCTTATGGGAAAATTCATATTCTGCTAATATTGAGCGGACTGAAAAGCATATTTATAAATGAGTCACTTTTTTCCTTCTTTTAATCTTCCTTCAAGAATCTCTACCTCCATGAGACTAGGTCCAAACTATTCTATTTCTAGTACAAATAGATTCTTCCATACTCTTTGTCCTCTAGGCCCTTAGATTCCAGAATTAGTTTTTTTTAAAAACCAGATAAACAGGGATATTGTCAAAATTGAATTTTATTTCTGACAGTTTACAATTTTCAAAAATGCAATATATAAAATATAACCATGTGTGCGAATATGGGCCAGGAACACTGCTAAAACATGAAGTTTTTTAAAACTGTGACTGCAATAAGCATTGGGTTTGTGGAGTATAAACTCCTACATTGAAAGTAACTGGCTGTTTTGTTTTGTCTCCCACCATATCCTTCCATGGTCCAAAACAATACGATTGTTTCACCTGGCCCTCAGTTTTTAGTTTAGTAATATACACAAAATCAATTGGTAAATCTGTTTATTGATTGATAATACTAAATCTTTGTTCTAGTGGAAGAACAAAACCCCTAGTCTGAATTTCATCTGAAAATTTTGTCTTTCTTGCTTTTAAAGTGTGTATTCAT
>JAJKFI010000020.1:8034321-8073421 GCA_029204185.1 Lerista edwardsae
ATGAATACACACTTTAAAAGCAAGAAAGACAAAATTTTCAGATGAAACCTGAGCAGGAGGCCAACTTCATCTGTCTGCCCAACTCCACTGCTCCTCCTGTCCCCGGATTAAAATTCCCTGAAAAAAAGGGGGAATAAAGAAATGGGATTGATGGAGAGGCTCTAGCGCAGTGGTCTTCAACCTTTTTTGTGCCATCTCAATATATAGAGACTGGTACCCCACTGTTGATCCCACCCTTCCCAGGACTCTATCCTGAAGCATACCTAGCCTAGCCCATCCCCCTCTCCACTCCCTGCTCCCAGCACTTTCAAAATATTGCTATAACAGAGAGCAGAAAAAGTTACCCTGGCACTAGTGAGAACTATTTTAGCACAATTGCTAAGAACCTGAGCAGGACTGAGTACCTCAGGTGCCTCCCCCTTTTCCAGAGGTGATCTAGTTCAGTGGTCTTCAACCTTTTCTATTCCCACAAGTTGCCATGACCCCACAGCAGAGGCTTTGCAACCCCACAGGGGTCCTGACTCCAAGGTTGAAAAACACTGTTCTCATGTAGCCCACAGTTCTCCTCTCCTCCACACTTCTACTCCATTCCCCTCTTCTTTTATGAATCCAGGGAGCATGAACAGGAGGAGCAGTAGACGTAGTGGCAGACATAGTAGACGTAGTGGCTCAGATAAGGGGTGGGGATGGCACTTGGTACACCTCCTCATGGGAGGCTCATGGGTGCCAACACCATCTTACACAAAGTCTCCAAGATGGGACGAGGTTCCAAGAGCAGTCAGCTTTTTCAATAACACTGCCCAAAAGAACTACCCACTCTAGGAAGCTCAACGAGTGTACACTAGAACAACCTTCCCAGCTTCCAGAGGAGAAAGAATGAGGAAATAGCCATGCAGCTGTACCATGCAGGGGATGGAGGTGGGGGCTTGCAGATGGCGACACCTCTACAGTACTGGAGAAAGAAGACAGTGCCTGCGGCAGCCACCAAAAACATGCAGGGAGAAAGGGCAGAGGCTAACAGAATGGACAGTAGCAGAGGCTGACCGCAGTAGGAAGAAGGGTCCATGCAGGGTCCTTTACCTCAGGCAGCAAAATGTAAGTCTGCCTGCCATGCCACAATAAACTATACAGACTTTGAGGCACCACAGGACTCTGTCTTTAGCAGAAACAGGGAAAAAAAGTACTATTCATACCATGAAAGGAAAAGTTATATCCGTTATTGGCCTAAGTTTTAGTCTTGATAAACTGTGCAGTCACTTTTGGAAAAAGGAAAAAAAAGTTACAAAATGAAAACATTTTGCAAGTATACAAACACTCCAATACAGATGCATCAAGGAAGCATCACTTGAGCAATAAGAATCAAAAGGGAAGTTCTCACAAATCATGATCCAAGAAAACAGTGTAATTCTTGAAAAAAGGAGGACTGTGTAGAAAGAATCCCAAAAAGGGAATCATCAAAGCTTCAAAGCCCCACAAAGAATACCATCATTCACTACCATTTCTTGTGAAAACTGACCTGAAATGTGCCAGAAGCCTTTGCAAAAATCAGACAGAATTTAGATGTGCATTTTCAAGCATTTTATGATTCAAGAATCTTCTCCTGCTGCAGTTAATGGACAATATCACTATTCACAAAAGTTGCTTTCCCTACTTCAAATGTCATCACTCTCAGCTACGGCAGGAGATACTTGTACACCTGCTTAGGAATTGGGTGCAGACCACCACATTATGGTTGGCAGTGTGTACCACCTCTCCTTCTGCATTGCCTCCCCTCTCACCTCACCACCATTTCCTTGACCATTCCTCTTGTTTATAATACAGGTTGGGCATCCCTTATCCAAACTGCTTGGGACCAGAAGCATTTTGGGCATTTGGAATACTTGCATATACCTCATGAGATATCTTGGGGATGGGGCCCCATGTGTACATAAAAAATTCATTTATTTTCATATACACCTTATATAAATAGCCTGAAGGTAATTTTATTTATTAGTTTTATTTAATATTTTTAACAATTTTGTGCATCCCATCATATGAGATCAGGTGTGGAGTTTTCCATTTGTGGTGTCATGTCGGTGCTCAAAAACGTTATGATTTTCAGAATTCCAGATAAATTATGTCCAATCTAATAATAATTTGTATAGCACTTTCTGGGTGGGCAAAGTGCTTTACGTGCTTTATTTTGGTGTAGCCCTTACAACAACACTGTAAGGCAAATAACAGTCCAGTACTATGCATGTCTACTCAGAAGCAAGTCCCATTCTAGTCGATAGGGCTTACTCCCTGGTAAATATGCATAGGTTTGCAGCCTAAGTTTTATTACTATGCCCATACTCCAGCTGGAGAGCTGAGGTTGACATCCCTCAGGGCCTAATCCTATCCAATTTTCTGGTGCTGATGCAGCCGCAATGAAATATTCCCTTGCCTTGAGGAGACCTACCTACCTGCCCCACCACCACAGTGCAGTGCATGCCCCATTCGCATGGCAGCATCCGCACTGGAAAACTGGATAGGTCTGGGCCCTATTTGGCAGAGACAAGATTCAAACTGAAGATGTCTTGAATTGCAGCTTAGCCACTACACTCAGGACGCAATCCTAACTACCTTTCCAGGACTGACATAGTTGTGCCAATGCAGCATGTGCTGCATCCTCCAATTGAGGAGGGACAGTCATGGTGGCCTCCTCAAGGTAAGAGAACGTTCATTCCCTTACCTCAGAGCTAAATTGCCTTTACCCAAGTGCAGGAAACTTGGTTAGGATTGTGCCCTACATCTTCTATAAAGCCACATTATAAAGTGGTTATCATTTCTTTAGCTAATTTCTGGAGAGGAGAGAGTAACATCAGAAGAAAATTTGTTAGATTTTTTTAATACAGTATGTACACAAACATATAATTCTGAGAGGAGAAAAAACTTAAGCCAATGAAATCATTCAACCTTGTTAGTTTTGCCCTTGACGCAGAGTAGGGAAATACTGAAGAAAACAGTCATGTTGCTACTGCAAATCTGCTCATTAAAAAATGAAAAAGTGGGAGGAATTAAAAGGGCCATATTAATAGTGCCCCAAAAGACACTTCCAGAGAGTTAAAATGTCTCTCTGAAACCACTTTTTCATTTCCAGAGACTGATCAGAAAGTACAAAATGTGATTCTCAAAAGTGTGCAGCAGGTGAGTAGAGGACTAAATGGGCTTGAGACAAATCACATCTGTTCACAGGTGACACAAAGCATGCAGGAAGGTTGAAAGGCAAATATAAAGTTACGTTCCTGCATAGCCATCAGACAATTGCCAACAACAAAAATCGATCGAAGTCAGTTGTGCACTTCATTTTGTGGACTAACCTTCCATGGACCAGAGTCGAACAAAGTTGCTGTAGCCCATAAAAACCTAAGTCAGCACAAATCTGTCATTTTAGGGCGCCTCAAGACCCTCGGTTCTTTTTTGCTGAGTCAAACACAACTAACCCTTTGGAAACATGTCCCCATCTCCTTATGGGAATCTCCCAACAATTATCCAGTGAGCTCTCCCTTAAATTGCAGCATCTGTAACACAACTGAAAGCATCCTTGAGCTGAAAAAGCAAAAAAGGGCTCTGTAATACCTGAATTAGAAACATACTGTGGCAGATGCTTTTGTAGACTATAGCTCACCCTACAACACTGAAAAAGATGTTAATCTTTAGCGTGCTCTTATTGCAGCAACCGACCAACATGCTGCTGCATCTCTGAAATCTGCACTTAAAACCAACTAGAGTCTTTCACATATTTGCATTAAGAATGGTTTGAGAGGCTCACAGAAACGTATTACTTTTATCACAAGATTTTGATGTTTTCACTTGCTTTTTATGGTTGTCTGGTTTTAACTCCTCATCAATGTTTTCATTTGTGGGTCCCCCCCCCGGGTTCCTCCCCCTCCCCACATCACTACAGTGTTTTCCATCTTGCTCAAGTGACATTTGACAGGGAAGTCACACAGCAATACTTATGTGTAAAAACAATGTGCTACAAAAGTTATTCCCGGAGATTTTGTTTAAAATAAGAACTCCTTGTCTAAGTGACATGGCATCATGATAGAACAAAACAAAATACAGTATCTTCAGGAATAGGGTTACCCAATACAAACTGAGACAGACTGCCTATACCTTTAACCATTGTATAGAAGAGGGAATTTGGGCAGGTGCAGCTCATCACGGAAGGGTTTCAAAAGCTGCACCTGCCCAAATTCCCTCTGCTGTACAATGTTTAAAGATATAGGGACTCTGTCCCAGTTTGCATCTGGTAACCCTACTCAGGAACAGCTTCAGACAAGAGTTGGCAAGCCTAGCCCAGAAACAGACTTGAATTATCTGACACACACACCCCAGTGCATTTTCAAACGGAGAACGCGTCTCAAGTGAGTCCAATTCCCACTCAGTAACTGGACGTTTGCTTTGGCTCTTTAAGTGGCATGTCTTGATTTGGCCTAAGATGCGAGGGTGAGGACGGGAAAGAGCGGGCGCTGCTGTTACTGATGCTGTGAGTCGCAAGACGCACCCGAAGCCAGGAGCTCCTCCTGTCAAAATATCCAGGGGATGCTCACGTCTGCCCAGGGGACACCTGCCTCCCTCCCCCACCTCTGCTCGGAGCAACGACTGCAGGCAACTGCATGTCACTCTCCGCTTTGGTCGGTCGCAGGTGCCTAGGAGAGGAAGGCTCTTTGGCCCAGCCCTCCAAGGGTTGCCCTGGAGAAGGAGGAAACCGGCCCGCCGCCATCTTGTTACCCTGGCCCCCTCCGGCTTGCCCCTCCCCTTTACACCGCGGAGCGCAATAAGCGACTGACACTTACACTCGTCTCCTTGCAGCGCTGTTCCGCTTACGTGCGTCCCGCCGCTGTGACGTCATCTCGTCCCGCCGGTAGCCGGTGCGGCGGCTGAAATCGCTCTTTGAGCCAGTTTCACGGCTAGGTACCACTGAGCATGCTCAGTCCGACTTGAGCGTGCTCAGTAACAACCACCGAAGCCACCAGCCCTTATTTTTGCCCTCACTTGGAAGTCTAAAGGTTTCCCCCACCGACTACTACAGAGCGTGCGCAGTTGATCGTGAGCATGCTCTGTAGTAGTGACTGAAGCCATCTATCTTTTTAAAGCCCTAATGGAAATTGAGTCCACTTCTACCCCCTTTCAAAAGGTGGAGTCTGCTTTAGATAACAAAAGATTCCTGTTTGGAAAATATAGTGTCATCACGATTTTTTTACTGTCTAAAGATGCTGGGGCTGTACAGCAATAATTTAAAAAATTATAGGCAACAAAAAATTACAGGCACACAAGAGAAAAAGGTGAATTATTTGGGATGTTTTACTGCAGTTTTGGGAGCTAGAAGAGGAATTTCCTACAGAGCTATATTGAAAATCCTCTAGTGCAGGAGAATACACAGTACATGTCAGTGTTCTATATGCTGTAAACTTTAGGATAAACCTTCCTTTACATCTACTTTGCTTTAGCTTTTCTTCCCTGCTGTTCAACCCTCTTGCACAGAATCATAGAATCTTAAGGGTTGGAAGGGATCTTGGGGGTCATCTACTCCAACCCCCTGTAAGTGCAGGCAACTGCTAAAGCATCCCTGACAGGTGGCTATCTAGCCCCTGCCTGAAACCCTCCAATGAGAAAGAGCCTACTATTGCACAAGGCTGATAGTTCAGGTGCTGAACCACTTTTGCAACAAGCAGGTTCTTAGTTTATTATTATTTTTTTAATTTATGCCACCCTTACAGTGGATACTAGGGCAGCTCACAACTTACAATTTAAAGTACAAGAGTATAATTTAAAACAAAATAAGTTAAAACTAACCATTTAAAAAACAGCATTGCGGTAACAACAATATAAAAAAGGAACAGGCCGACGTGAGCAAGACAAGAAAGGTAAAACTAAAAACAGTTAAGTTTAACCTAAATCAAATCTACTTTCCATAGTTTCAGTTTTTTCCCTTCTAACATTTAGAAATTCCAGAGTCCCAGAATGTTCTTCCAGGACTCCCTGTGCAGGGCCCTTTAGTCTCAATACAGTAGAGCCCATTCTTCCATGAATAACAGAACCACTGCCTCAAAGATCAGTGGATCCTGGCCCAATGGCTACTGAACAATTGTTTCCACTCCACCATCAAAAGAAGGCGGCCCATCTGGCAGTAGATGGATGGGCATAGGACCTAGCAACCAGCATCCACTCCCAGTCCCACTTGCTGTCCGGTTTCAAAGCTGTCCGGTTGCTTGCCACCATCCAAGGCCAGGAAAAACAAGACAGATGGGAATTTCCCTCCCAGAATAATGAAGAGCCCCTAAATCCCTAGGGGCTTCTTAAAAGTAAGACAATACCAAAAGCTGGCAATCTGGAGAAATACAGTAAGCAACTCCCTCCCAAAAGAATTGAGACCAGACCCATTAAAACGCAAAGAACAAAGGTTTATGAAAATAAAAGCACCAGACCAAAAAGGGATACAGTAAAAAGACAAAAACAAGGCATTTGAATACTCATGGAAAGGCAAAGGAGAGGATTTGACAAAGGATTGGCATGGTGGTTAAAAGCTGAAAATACAAGAAACCACTAACATAGCAAACTGAGTACTTTGCCTATCCTAGGTCTCATCTTGGGCCTTACATTCCCCCCAAGCCAGCATCCACTGCGGATGCATGGATGGATGACCAGGATTGGGCCCCCAGCTGATTCATCAGTCACATTGACTGTTAACCTTTTTAATCAACTAAAACAACACCCTGATTAAATAAACACATGCTCTTTTAAAAAAAGTTAATTATTTTAACATATGTATTCATAAAAACAACAGCTAGAAACTTAGAAGAATAAGAGCCCAATCCTATGCATGTCTACTCAGAAGTAAGTCCCATTATAGTCAACTGGGGCTTGTTTCCAAGTAACTGTGTACAGGATCGTGGCCTTTTTCTCTTTTCACATGAACACTGGAAGAAAATTCCTCTGCTAAAATGGTGGCTGCTGTAATATACATGCATGGCCTAAATCTGAAGGATGCTTTTTTGCTTCTTCCAAACAATTGTTTCAGTCATATGCAAATTCATGCAGATTTAATCTATTAACTAATTTATTAAAACAGTTAATGAATTGGCAAAGATTTCTTTAATAAATCTTAGCTCCAATCACAACTAAGTGGCAGGTTTTCCAATAAAAAGAAATGAGAGCACATCTTTTCCAAGCCCAGATTTTACTTGTCAATATAAAATGGAGACAGCAAATGCAAATCTCTGCATTGTCATTAGTTAGCTGACATCTTCCCTGACCAGGAACTCCTTGTACCTCACTGCCCATTCTCACCAAGTTCCTCCCCTGATCTCAGGATATCAAGGATCACTGCTCACCAGAATGAAGAAACATAAAGTGCTAAAAATCTACTTAAATAAAATTTAAGAACAGCAGCAAATGTGGATGATTACCTTGAAAATCACTGATTAATCTCAACAATCACAAAACAGATGTTGTTGTACCTGCTGAGAATGGCTGCCCAGGCTGACGAGAGTTTTGTTGCTAAGCGGCTGTTGTTGAGCTTTGAGTAAACACAGAACAGTTAGTAATCTACTCACAACTCTGGCTGAGAAGTACTGTAGTCAAATTTTCCCAGCTTTCTAGGGCATGTTTAGGATGTGTTTTCAAGGTTGTTAATCTTGCTACTGGGCAGGTAGAACCTATTTTGCTTGTCACGTGGCATATTTGAAGCCCTGGCCTGCAGTATCTAATACTGAATTGTTTTTCCTTCCATTTATATGTTGTGATATATGCCATGAAATTGGTTGGCTATTGCACTTTTAATAAAGCAAGATAATCCAAGATAACAAGTATATATATCAGTTATTTTCAACATTTTTCACTTCACAGCATACTGGCAAAGCACTAAAATGTTCAAGGCACACCATCAGTTTTTTGACAATGGACAAGACACGACGTGTGTTGCCAGTGGGGGTCTCACATCCTGACCCTCTTCCAAATTCCCACGACACACCTGGGGGCCCTTCATGGCACACCAATGTGCTGTTGCACATGAGTTAAAAACGGCTACATTTGCAGTCTGATCTATACAGAATTGGGCAGGCCTATATCCAGGCACACTGACACACCAACACTTGCACAAGACCTTGTCAAGCGTGTTGCCCCCAAGCCAATGATGGCTAGTACAGGCATGAGAATAGAGAAGGAGAGAGATGTACCCCCAAATATAGGTAGGGTTAGCAGATACAAACTGGGACAGAGTACCTATACTTTTAATGACTGTAAAGAAGAGGGAATTTGGGCAGATGCAGATCAACACAGAAGGGTTTAAAAAGCTGCACTTGCCAAAATTCCCTCTTCTATACAATGGTTAATGGTATGTGCCAGTTTGCATCTGATAACCCTAAATATAGGTCAGGAGCCCTTTTGGGTATAGGGAACTCCCCCCGACCCCACCCCACCCCAGCCCAGCCCAGCCCAGCCCAGCCAATACATTTATTTTACTACCCAATGTGGGTTTTGTTTTTTGACTTTTTTGTTAAGTGGGAAATAAGGGTAGTGTATAGGGCTCAAAAATAGACCTTTTGATTCCCCCCCCCGCCACTCTACTCCTCATTGTGTGTGGTTTGGCCATTGCCATAGGAATACGGTGAGGGGTTCGACCAAGGAGGTTGGGTTCGACGGCCCTGCGCGAGGGGCCGTCCCCGCGGGCTGTTCTCTTTCCCGCCCAGAGCGGAGGCAGAGGCTTCAGAGCCATCCAGGCCGCCCTGAGGAAGGGAGGCGCCTGAGGCGGGCCAGGCCGGGCCCCCACAAAGCGGCGGCTCCACCTCTTCGCCCGCTCCGCTTTGGCCGCCTCCCGGTCGGCTACGCGGGGCTCAAAGGTGAAGCGGGAATTACGTTTCTCCTGAGCGAGCGAGCGAGGCGGTGAAGCGCCGACCGGCCGACTGTTCAGCGATGCGGCCCCCGCCGCCTCCTCCGCTGCTGCTGGGGCTGGGCTTGCTGCTCCGGGGACTCGGCGCGGCGGGAGGCGGGCTCGGGGAGCGGCAGCACTTCGGGGGCGACGGCGAGCACCGGCCGGACTACGACCGGGAGGCCTTGCTGGGAGGCCAGGTGAGTGGGCCGCGGTGCGGAGGGGGCCGTGAGCAGCAGCAGCAGTAGAACTGCCATCAAGGCCTTGTGCGGCCGCCTGTCGCCCCACAAGAGGGGCGCTCGCTCTCCCTTGGGGCCTGGGGTGGTGCCGGTGCGCGCTGGGCTACAGCGCGGGGAGAGAGAAGCAGCTGTCGGGAGTGTATAATTTCATACAATCAACCAGCCTCTATGAACGCCGACCGCTTCCCTCTCGCCCAGCGCTCCCAGTACTGATGCGCAAAGCGAAGTCGTTCACCTGTACTGTATTCATCGTCGCTATGGCAAAGGTACTATAGACAGTATTAATCTGGAATAGTGTGTTTATGGTGAGGGGCAGCCTGCCCTCTTCTCTTTACCTTTCAGTGCCTTGTTTTTACTAGAGCGCTTGTTTTCAGTCTGTAGCATTTGCTGGACCCTGAAGCATAAAAGGTTGACATGAGGCAGTGAGCGTCTTGTTGATAGCAGCCTTTGTTTTACATGATTGCAGCCTATTATATGTTGTTTGCATGGACAGTCTGCTTGCCCTAGATTAGGAAAGGGGCACAATCCTTGTTTGTGTGTAGTCATGAGAAAATGGGTCCAGTAATATAAGATGCCTTGTGTGAAGAATGATAATCAGTCAGTCAAACAGTATTTATATACCGCTTTTCAACACAAGCTCACAAAGCAGTTTACAGGCCAATAATAAAGTTAATTGTTCCAAAGGGGCTCACAATCTAAAAATAACCCACAATATAACCCACTGGAAATATGTATTTTTGTTTTCCTCTAAAGGAAGAAGTGGAGGAGTTTGCCAAACTGAGTCCAGATGAGCAACAGAAAAGACTAAAAGCTATTATAAAGAAAATTGACTTGGATGCTGATGGGTTCCTTACAGAAGGTATAGATGACCATGTGTTATAAGTCTGATTTGACACTTTTAGAAAATAATGCAGTTGTAAAAAGAGAGGTTACTACCAATACATAAAGCAGGACACATTGGATAGTTTGGTGTATTGGTGGTTTATATGTAAATATATTGTCATGGGCAATAAAGGAAAGCTGTGAACAACAGATACATTGTTAAACTGAAAAAAGAGATATTCACAAGAAGGACTCTTGAATAGTTCTTATTCCTGCATTAATGAGACTTGAAAGGCCAAGAATGATATAATTTCCTATTGTTAGATTTGTTCTAGATTGCTTGAAGCCAAAGATCTGGTTGGTAAGATCTTTGGGGACTTTGCTCTGAACTCAATCTGTTTGACCTACAGGCACACACTACCTCGGCATTGAAGTTTCCCTTTGTCTACCCATTCTCTTTCTGTCAGTTGCATAATTTTTTCCTTCCCCCAGGGGAAGGTATTTTTTCCCTAGTCTTCCTTTTTCACCAGCTGCTCCTTTTGTTAGGCTTCTGTTATTTTTCTAATGGCTCTGTCTCCTGTGCTACTGTGGGAGCAAATTAACATGAATTTGTTCATGGAACTTTTTCAGATTCAGTGGTGTTCTCATATCAGTGTACGTGGCTAATGAGTTGCTCCACATACTATCGGTGGAGGAAATACTATTCGTAAGAATTTGTACTTTGGTCTGAAAGGGTGATTCTAAACAGCTACCTGCAAATAGACGCTCACAAATTCTTTCTTTGCATTATATATATATATAAGTGTATATACATATATATACACTTTATATACTTGTATTTATATACCGCCTTTCTTAAGTCACCAGATTTCTTTAATGACTATAACTCAAGGCGGTTTACATAGGCAGACTTTATTCAGAAACCCGAAGGTTTTTACAATTTTTACAGAAACGTTCTATCTTGTAAGAACTACACACATACAGATGGATCTTTCTGGATTTAGTCCTTCTTCTGGCCACCCGTTTGGCTTCTTGCTCGCTTCTGCTCCCACCAGAGAAGCGGCTGTCTTGGCACAACTCCCCCTCTCACAAGGCAGCCGGAGATCAGTCGCAATTTACAGGTCTGCCACTCACAGAGACTTCCGGTAGTCTCGAACTGGCAACCTTCAGAACTTCAGCTCTTATCTTCAGGCAAACGGAGGCATTAACCCTCTCGACTAAATCTTCTGCCCGTTATCCCTTTTAATAGCAATTCACAGAGGGCAATATCACCCACTAGGTCAGCGGTCTCCAAACTACGGCCAAGGGGCCAAATCCGGTCTGCCACAAGATTTTATCTGGCCCACAGCCACATTTTTTAATCAGAGCATTTACTAATATTTGACATTTTTACTCATTAAATATTTCTCAGTTTAAGCATGGCATTGTTTCTTTGTAATTGTCACATTTCTGTTTTATTCTGAATCATATGCAAATTATAAAAAAAGATTCAAGTAAAACTTATTCATTCATTTATAAAACTTATTTTTTGGCCCATGGAAATACGTAAAATATACAATGTGGCTCTTTTACTGAAAAGAGACCCCTGCACTATGTAATAAGGAGTGTCTGTCTTTTTTTTTTTTTTCCTTTCTTTTTTTTTAAGAAATTGGGGCATTGTTTCACCCAGGAAAGAAGAATTAAGGGTGTAATCCTAACCAACTTGCCAGCACTGGGGTAAGAGCGGTGCAGCTCTGAGGTAAGGGAACAAATATTGCCTTGGTAGGCCATCCCAACTGCAGGATGCAGCACTTGCCCCATTGGCACAGCTATGTCAATGCTGGAAAGTTGGTTAGGATTGCTCCTTAAGAAACAATCAATTTTCCACCTAATAATTTTATGGGGAATCTCCACAGATGAGCTAAGTTTATGGATCCAGCAATCCTTTAAGCATTATATTGTAGAAGATGCGAAGCAGCAGTTTGGTGAATATGATAAAGATGGAGACGGGCATGTATCCTGGGAAGAATACAATATTCAGATGTATGATCGTGTAATAGACTTTGATGAGGATACTACTCTGGAAGACACTGAAGAAGAATCTTTCCGGCAGGTATCAACAAATAGCTTTGATCTTGAAAACCTCAGTTTATTTACTCTTGCCTCCTTCAATGAATTATTAGAAAGTTGATAATCCTGTCTGCTGCATGTATGTGTTTTTCAGTTTATTTTTTACGGCAAGTATAGGTGGCCCCGTGATACCCCCAAATTCGAGGCCTGCAGGGGAGAGACCCATGTAGACCCTCCAAAGTGACTGGGGCTGCACTCTGGTCTGGTTCAAAGGGTGGGGTGGCCTCAAATCCATGGGTTTGAATACCTGAGGATTTCTATATCCACAGGGGTTCCAGGAAGAGGCCCCCACTGATAATTAAGGCCACCTGTATTTGTACATATGGTGGGCTTCATGCTAGAAAAAAACATTGAACAGGTTTAGACAAGTCCTGTTTTTTGCCTCATGAATAAATAGATAAGATGCATACCTCCTCTCTTTTCACACTTAATCTAAAATGTGAGGCTTTCCAGCCTGTTAAACCACAGTTTTCAACTTGGGGATCTGTAATATAACAAACCAAGATGTTTTGCATTTAGCTTAATGCACAGAAAGAGGAGGCTATACCGAGGATCATTCACAACTTGGTGAACTATGGTATGTAGATTCATCTGACAGTAATTCAGGGAAAATTTATGAACATTTGCCTTGTTCTAACTGGGGCTGCACCAATTGGTTCAATCCATTTAAAACTTTTTGGTTGACTAAAAAGCTGTCCCTGATTAATTGGGAAGCAGATTTTTAAAAAACACACATGCTGTTCATAAAATCTGAGCATAGCAATTGTCATCTTAGAAGAGGTGTTCTTCCTTTGCTCGCATACACAAGGGAATGCTTCTTCTAAGATGACACTTGCTATGATCATGTTTATAAACACACTTTTTCAGATTATAAAACGGATACTTCTGAAATACTACTTTTCAGATTATAATACCGATACTTCTGCATACTGCAGTATGCAAGTCTAATTGATTAGTCTAATGGGGTCATGAGTATGATTCATGTTTCTTTAATGCATGCAGCTCTGTTTATAACTAGTACTGTAGTCTATTCTAAAAGATTGGTCATCAAGACTACCAGTAAGAACATAAAACTTGCTAAAATACCAATTTAGTAGTTCCTGTACTTTTCTTATAAGCTTTATATAACATTTCAGTTCACCAGGAGGTGGCAGCCATACTCTTTGTTTCTAGATTCTGGATTCTAGAGGCATACAATCCAACAAGTTCAGTTCCTACAATTTGCAAAGTTCAAAGGCAACCTAAATTGATGAAATCAAGTGGCTTTATACCCAATTCCTTAAAATACTATGTAGGAGTATATAAACTTGATCTCTGTGAATTTTATTGCAGACATAATGGGTGAAATTTTCACTGAATTTCACATGTAAAGACTGGAATTTTATTTTGTTTGTGAGTGAAACTGATAACTGTTCATTTTAAAGCTTGAACAGTCTTCAATCTTAAAAAGTAGTTTGGTGTGAAAACTACTGAGAGTAGAAGTGCTGTAAAAACTTTGATCACCTCATTGGATTGCAGCCATCTGGAATAAAGATATTAAAATGTATGCCATAAAAGCATTGTGCTTTAAGAAAAAGCACCACTACATGACTGATGTGTTCCTGTATCTCTTCTTAGTTTTAAATACTTCATTCTTTATCCTACTAAATATATGGCAATGTCAATATCAGCTGCTTGATTCTTTACTTAAATTAAATGGATTATAATATGCAGTGATACCTCCCTTGATGTGGGGGATCCATTCCTAAAAAGCCGAGTGCTGTCTGAAACAGCTATAGGATACATGTACTACACCGCAGAACATTGTTGCTGATTGACCAGAATACCCTGCTTTCATTGACAGCAGTAGCTGTCAGTGAACCTGAGATGAAGAACAATATAGCAAAACTGCACTAGTGGTAGTGAGGTAAAGACATATTGCAAGACATTGAATTCTTTGTGGGGGCAAAAACCAATAAAGATTTTCAACAAATCTAAAGGAGATGATGCTAAAAGTTGTAAATCACTGGTATGTTTAATCTGCAAAATTGGGCTGTATCACTAAAACATTCTTATTGTTAGCAAAAATGTGGATGTAGGGTGTCTTTTTCCCCCCATATACTGTGACATATCCAGAGGTGGAAATGCATTGCTCTGACTGTAGTAGCAGAGCTGATTGAAAAATACCTTATTATTCATTAAAATTTTACAGCAAATTTTACACCCTCAGCAAATAGGTACTGGAAAGGATGCTATCCTAAATACAAGAGAGCTGCCACATAAGAGATGCCTCTTTGCCCCAGAATTTTTATTTCATGTTTAGAAGTTTTGTTTCCTTCCTGGGTGCCTTTCTAAAATTATCTATTTTGTAAAGGTTTTTACTATAACATCGTGTAAGTTTATAAAAATTAAAACATACTACAGTTAATTAGTTATCTAAGACTGCCACAGCTGCTCTGGTAATTTGTAATACATTTTTAAACAATATAGTGGTTTTGCATCCTCCATCTGTGCTCTGGATATAGGTAAGGACGATAGGCTATTCGACTTATTTCAGCATGAAAAAGATCAGTCTTGTAATAAATGTGTTCATTTTACCAAGGCACAGGAAGTTTCAGTAAAGTTTCTTCTGCAATTCACATAATTATTCTTTTCCAAACTCTATTTAAGCTCCACTTGAAGGATAAGAAGAGGTTTGAAAAGGCTAATAGGGATGGAACTTCCGGTCTTAATCTAAGTGAATTCATTGCATTTGAACATCCTGAGGAAGCAGAATACATGAAAGTGAGTTTGAGAGAACTGTATACTTCAGAATACCTGCTGTGTTGTTGAATTCTTTAACCTTGATATCTTTTTGGAAACATTTTTGTACAGAATGCTTTTGGATCCCTGTATAGATTTTTCTTCCATCTGGATATGAAGCTGCTTTTCAGTTGTACTGAAAAAGTTCATCACAGGGCTTTGAAATGTTAATATGAATTTTAAGCTTTAGGAAAATCCAGGTAAATAGATGTGCTGTAAAATGTGGCATAAAAGGGTTGGTCCATTAGGTCATGTTATTTGATATATCTGTTCTCTCCAACAGGAATTTGTTATTCAGGAGGCTCTGGATGAACATGATAAAAATGGTGATGGACTTGTGAGCCTTGAAGAGTTTCTTGGTGACTACAGGAGAGATCCAAGTGAGTGAGCAGAGGGTGAAACCAGAAATACCTCTTTGTGCTGTGTATTCAAAATTCATTTGTTGTTGGGTGTCCTGGATTTGCATTTTGTAAACAAGCTGTGCCTGCAGTGGTAAGCGCAAACTTAATATCTCTGCAGCTGGAACTGGCGTGGTGAGACCAGCACACACCCTTGTGGTGGCCTACCTGACTCCCAAGTAGCTCCAAACATGCTTTACGGCATGTTCATGACACTTGGGAGCCAGTACAAAGGATTTGTGCT
Source organism: Lerista edwardsae (assembly GCA_029204185.1). Taxonomy (NCBI): domain Eukaryota; kingdom Metazoa; phylum Chordata; class Lepidosauria; order Squamata; family Scincidae; genus Lerista; species Lerista edwardsae. Next base: position 8,049,811 of record JAJKFI010000020.1, read on the forward strand.
GGCTCAGGGGTAGTGGTCGATTGCACTATAAGTTACAAACTGCAGCATGATGCAGCAAATCAGCATCCATTGCTATGTCAAAGATGAAAATTGTGTCCTCTGTAAGTTAGGGTTGTTGTGTTTTTCTCTTGCAGTTGAGCATGTATTCTTTGTGTGTGTGTGTGTGTGTGTGTGTGTGTGTGTGTGTGCGCGCTTTAAGATTTGCATTTTCTATTCAGTTCTCCTGCCCTAATATGATTACCTTTGTTTCAACAAGACTCAAATGTGATTTCTGTTAGTCTAGTCTCTTCCTTGTTTAACTTTCCTTTGGACTCCTACCTGTTTGTGTTAAATTTTGTTTCATGGTGGTTCTGAATTTTAACAGACTTCAGTAGTTCAGTTCTAAATTGCTGGGGTGGTGGTGGTTATAAATGATTCTATAATTTATAGAAATGAAATCTTATTTTATTCCTTAAAAATACAAAAGAATAAAGAGAGAAAATGGTACTGTGTGCTGAAAACAAAAGGTTTAAATATGTAAATCTTGTGTTTTAGCTGAGACTGGAGACCCAGAATGGATACTTGTTGAGAAGGATCGATTTGCAAATGATTATGACAAGAATAAGGATGGACTGCTGGACACTAAAGAACTACTAACTTGGGTAGTACCCAATAATGAGGGTATTGCTCAGGAGGAGGTAGGAATTTTGGAGCACTTGCTGCTAAGCTTGATGGTCAGAGTCCATCACTCTGTTTCAAATAGCCCAATTCTATGCATGTCTACTCAGAAGTAAGCTCTACTGAATTTGGGGAACTTGCTCTGAGGTGTGTGTGTGTGTAGGATTGCAATCCCTTGAAATACCTCGGGCTTAACCACAGCTATCAGTGGTTACTTATTGTACTAACCCACTATGGATTTCAGTACAACTATTCAGTTGCTTATCCTGCATTGTGGAACTCCAATATTGGGTAATGGGACTGGAGCAATATAAAAGGGTTTTTTTAACCTGAATGTGGGGTATTTTTTAACCTAGTATAATACAGTCAAAATAACACAAGGTCATTGAGGCCTGTTTATCAGTGGACTCAAGGAAGCTAAGCCTTGCATTGTACTTGATAAGGGACCTGAGTGGATTAGGTTGCTTCAGGTCTTTTCTAACAATGTTAGTGTTCAATGTTTCTCCATGAACGGTACTGTGATTTGGCCTGGAATTGTATGGGAAAATAAATGGGAGTGGGTGGGAGGGAAGGTTTCTGACATGAGTGGTTTCTGCCTTAATGGTGCTTTGAAGGAGAACAGAGGTTACAGCTGTTTGCAAAGTGTATTACTTGCATATATGAAAACAAAGTAGAAAAATGTGAATAGGCAACAATAAAGCATATACAACAGAATACAAAACTATGTAGTTATTTCAAGAACTAGTGATATGTAAAAAGAGTCTTCACTCTACAGGGTGTTGTACCTTCTTGTATCACTTGTTCCTGAAGCTCATTGGAGGCACAGATGGCTACTTTCAATCCCCTTTAATTCAAAATTTAATTCTGTGGCAATCAGTGATTTGAAGATGACTAATACTACTAGCATTAAACGTTGCTAACTGGTAATGCATAATCCTCTCTCTTTGTGTATCACACATAGATTAACAAGAGAGGTAACTGTTAGTTAACTAAATTGGCCTTAATATGACTATTAAAATGAGCATTGTTACTAGAAAAAAGTGAATGTCTTTCTCCCATTATAGCCATAAATCTAATGTAGAATCTTAGATGTCTTATATGTTCCTGAGCATTTAATCATTGTTTTGTTTATTCAAAAGGCTGTTCACCTTATTGAAGAAATGGACTTGGATGCTAACAAAAAGCTTTCAGAGGCGGAGATTCTTGAGAATCAGGATTTATTTCTCAATAGTGAGGCCACAGATTATGGCAGACAGCTTCATGATGAAAGTTTCTACCATCAAGAACTTTAGTTTCCAAAGAGACTCCCCTTTCCCTGTTCTGTGTTCTCGAGTTGGTTTTTTTAATTGTGTTTGGTTTTGAAAGCCAAAATACAGATCTTTCATGGCTGTAATATACTAATGTGTGTAGCATTTTTTACATTCTTGCGTTCTTTGTACATTGTATTAGCCTCCAAAACTTTGGTACTACAAAAGGAACACTATTTAAACATTCACATTCATATTGCTTTTGAAACATACTTGAAAAAAAATGCAAATATTTGATTGCATGGGTAAGACAGATAATTACCACTATTTTGTGTTAGTTGGTTTTAGATTTTTGAGAAGAGGAAAAACAGGGACAGTGTGTGTTTGCTTTCATATTAATTCTCCTGTAGGAGTATTTTGGAGAATTAAAGCCTTATCTATAAGGTTTCTGTGTATTAATAACTTCTGTAGAAGGTGTTTATATGATCTGGGAATCTTATTTTTGCATCTGAATAGCAATTATTTTTACTGTAATGATATATCTTTAGAAAGTGTATTGTATTTAAGTGAAAAAACTAGTCACTTGTAAGATTAAAATACTCAGATGTACTATTTTTTCCTGTTTGTCGTCTTTAATACACATCCCTAAAAACAACTAGGATTAACCATGGTGGGAAAGGATGTTTGGTAGGTGTCAGTTTTGTTGCCAGGAAGGAGTTGTGTGTGTTACTAATTTTATACATAAGTATTAGTGGCCAGGCTTAGATGTTACAATATACCTTGTCATTTAATGATCATGATTCTTAAGAGTTTTTCAGCTATACAGAAGAGCTGTTACAGTAGGCCCTCATTATCTGCGGAGGTTCCATTCCAGGAGCCTCCGTGGATAATGAATTCCACAGGTATTCACACCTCTGGAATTCGCAGTCCACCCTTCTGGACCCGACCAGGCTCAGCTCCAGGAGAGATCAGAGGGTCAAGGTAGGTCCGTGGGATGTGTGTGTCAGCATCCATAGATGTCAAACTTGCAAATATTGTGGGTCCACTGTAATACCGTAAGAGGCTATACTGTGGCAAGAATAAAGCTACCCATTTCAAATTTTGTCCAGGAATGACAGGTCAAGGGATAAGTGATGAGATGGAAGGAGGCCCAAAAGCCAGATTTAAAATACTGTGCTACAATCCTATGCATGTCTGCACAGCCATTTAGCTGCTTCTAACTAAACATTCTGTGCTGCCGTAGCACAGTGCTACAATCTTAGCGCTACAAGTATGCTAAAAATAGCATAGGAATTTTTGCTCATGTATTTGCTGGCCTTGTTGGATGCTCAGTACGTTGGACGGAAGAAAAGAGGAAACCACATGAACTCCTTTTGTCACCTTTATATTGCTATAAATGCCCTTATTTTCCGGCCTCTTTTTTACTTATTTCTGGTTGTGTCTAGCCTCCTGAAGAAACTGTCTGGCATCCTGTTACTTGAGATGCTCTTCTGAGGTTGTTTGAAACACCATACCCCAAAAGCCACATTTGCAGAATGTGGATTGATCTGTATAGGCCAGCAGTTCTCAAACTCTCTTGGAGTTTGAGAACTGCTGTAAGTGCTTGCAGTGGTGGGGGAATCACAGTCACGCAATTGCTAGGATCATGTTGCTTCTGGCCACTTATTGGGGCTGGGGGGGCTTACCAGTGCCGGCTCCAGCATTGGGGAGGGTTGGGGAGCCCTGCGGACCCCTCTGCAGGGCTCTGCACATTAGAAAAGTAAAAATTTCAATGTACTTCCTGGTTGTGTGATTAGTGAGTTCTGAGCCAATTTCCAGGTGGGTTGCATAGTACCTAGGGCAGCCTCTGGAAAAAGGAAGCGCTGTGTGGCTATTTTGCTAGTGTCAAAGTTGTAAAGAGCCTTCTTTTCCTGATTGCAATTGGAAAATGGCTGAGAAATAACCCAACTTATTACTGCATTCTCAGGAAAGCAGCAGGCTCTGGCATCACAATGATCGTACTTCCAGCCAGAACATAATTCCTGGTGGGTCCTGGACAGATTGTCATTCTAAAAAGTGAGTCCCAGTGCTAAAAAGTTTGAGAACCACTGGCCTAATCTATTATATGTAGGTGTGTGGTAGAATGATCATAGGGTAGGGTCAAGCTGCAGCATTTGAAGTGATGCACCAAGAGGTCATCCTGAGCAACCTGTCTCTTCCTCCTCTCACTCCCTGGATTCAAAAAAAGAAACAATCGATCAATCACTAGTATTTATATACCGCTTTTCAACACAAAGTTCCCAAAGCGGTTTACAGGCAAATAATAACATTAAAGTTAACTGGCTCCCTGTCCCAAAAGGGCTCACAATCTAAAAGAATGGAGAACACCCCAAGCAACAGCCACGAGAAAGACACTGCGCTGGGGTGATGAGGGACAATTGCTCTCCCCCTGCTAAATATAAGATAACACTGCTAAATATAACAAACACTGCAAGAGAGGAGATTGTCTCTTGATGGAGACAATTCTCACCCATATCTCTGACATAATTCTGCTCTGCTCCCATCTTCCTTTTCAACAAGAAGAAGGTGAAAAAATGCCAGAGGTGGAGGCTGGTAGTAGGGTAGTGACTGTCTTTATCCAACCGCTTCAGTAAGCCTCACAAACGGCCAATTTTGTAATCAATGTTCCAAGTCTTGGAATGGTGGACTGAGGGCTAAATCCTGTCCAACTTTCCAGGGCTGGTGCTGATTTGCCAACAAGGCATGCACTGCATCCTGCAGTAAGGGGGCTGTCATAGAGGCCTCCAGATAAGGGAACATTTGTTCCCTATCCTCAGGGCTGCATTGCAGCTGCACCAGCACTGGGAAGTTGGATAGGATTAGGCCCTTAGTTGCAAGGCAGCCTCTTAGAAATATTTCAAGATGTGGGGAGTGTTGTTTCTTAGCTCACCAGAAGTAACCCAAAACAGAAACACTAAAATGCACAGATGTCTATTTGAATAGGGCTGCATATGCTACAGTGAGCTGCTTTCAGTTTTTCCCCCTTCTAAACACTAAAACCTGCAAAACCAGAGTGCATAGAAAAAATGAACTTGTATTCCTCCAGCTAGCGTAACTCTACAAGACCGCCCCCAGCTCTCCAAACAGCTGCTCTGTGTAAAGCCTGAGGAATCGGTGCAACAGATTAAATTTCCCAGGTACAAACTTCTTCAAATCTGAGTGAATGAGCACAGCTGTTTTGGTTCTGCGTCCTGGGAGAAGATGCCTTCTGGATACATCCCCAAACCCACATGTCTACAGATGCTGGCATTATTTCATACTTCTCCATGAACAGAAAACAAGCATGTCAGAGAGGTTCAGGTAGAACCTTTTGTTCCGTTGTGCTAATTTTCTAAGTAGAAGGAATGTTGTTGTTTTAAATGGGGCATCCATTTATTTATTTGGAGAATGCATATCCTACCTTTCCCCTGCCAAAGCAAATGCCCAAGGCGGTTTACATAGGCAGCCTAGTCTAAACTACCATTTTTCAGTTGGGGTTTTACACATACACAGTATTCTGTGCTTCACCGAATCCTCAGTCCCAGATGTAGCCTTCACAGTGTGGCTCTGCCCTCTGTCGGCATGCTACCGAGTCCCTAAGGTTGTATTCCGTTCTTTTGCCAGCTGCCTTTCTCCCATACTTCCCCACAACTCTCACTTGGGGTGACTAATCAGCTCATCAGTGCCTCCGTCCTGTCACAATGGTTACAGCAGCTTGTCTCAGCCTGACATTCTGTCTGCCATCCAAAATCAAGACCACAAGGTTCTCCTGCTTAGCCTCAGGCAGTACCGGCAGCTCAACCATCAGTCAACACCTACTGCCTTCTGTCTAATCATAGAAACCCCCACCTAGACACAGTGGCATAGCTAAGAGAGGCATGGTATGGGGATATATTGCTCTGGGTACCATGCCCTGAGGGTGTGTCCTGGAGGCCTCTGAGAGGCACTTCCAGTTCTCAGTGAAAACCAGAAGTAACTATCAGAGGCTCCAAAAGGCCCTATGAGACCCAGTGGGGGCACAACTGTATGTATGTTGTATGAGGGTTTTTTTAATTAATGCCCCTGGGTGCCAGGTGCCTTAGCAATGTCACTGCCTAGGCACAGTTTTACGTCTGTGATGATTGGACTGTTCTTGTTGTGCCAAATGCATCTGCCCCTTATATGGTGACATACCAGACCTTTGCTGCGCCTCCCTTCTATGGGTTTGTAAAGGAAGAGAGGAATGGAATAGAAGAGTGGTGGGCTAGAGTGTCTCTGATGCTCCAGCCACTTTCCTGTACATTTCCTCTTTGCCTTGTTCCCCTCTTTTTCGTCAAACACAGAATGTATTGGCAGGAGCAGCAGACCTGGTGCCTGACAGCCCATTGCAGATGGCATTTTGGTCACCACCTTGGACACCTTGGACTGTTTTGGTTTGATGCTGCCCACATCATATACCTTCTTCTGCAGTTTGGGTAGACCAGGACTCACTAACTGATTCTGGGTCAGTCACAATCTCTCAGTCTGTCTCCCAAGGATGTTTTTAAGGTAGGATAAAATGGGGTGGTGGTGGGGAACCATTAAAACTACACTGAGCTCCATGGAAGGAGGAGGGGATAATGTCAGAAATAAGTAAATAATCTCCATATTGCAGACAGGGTTGGGAACCTGAGGCTGGCAGAGGCAGCTTGCCCAAAACCATTTGCTGAGGCATACTTCAAATTAGAATCTTTACAGCTCCCGTTCTTTAGAAGCAAACACAAAAGTGGAAGAAACTGTTATTTGTGGATTAACAAATCCTACTTGTTCCATTGGCTTACAGTTGCATTGTGGGAAAACTGCCCAGTTCCTCATTTCAGGGGCTGCCAAGAGATAAGACTGCAGGGCTGCCTCTCGGACCGCTGAATAGACTCATTGATTTCATTGGCCTACTGCAGAGGAAGTGGATTTGCATGCTTGCCAGTCAAAGAGTCAAAGACTTGCTTTCTCTGTGAAAGGGCTACACCCTTAGAGCTGCAGGTGCAGACAGACATTGTGGTCCCGCCTGGAACAGAAAGCGTTTGCAGCACCATTAAAAAAGCAGCCCCTGCGGATTCCCATTGGCCTTAGTTATTTATTAGGGTGGAAGAGGTGTAGGAGCCCCCCACCCCATAGCACTCCTATTTCTCATAAAGATGCCCACCAAATTTCCTCATTTTGCCAAGAACAGTCCCTCTCTGCTAGAACCTGCCCCTGGAACATCACTGTCTCAGACTTTGTCTTTTGGGGTTAGGGTTGGAGAATACCATTGCCAAGTCAGATGCATCCAAAAGCCCGAGATGATGTCATAAAGTGAGGCCTAGTGAGGTCATAAGACTGCTAGTCCTTGAAAAATGATGTGTGCGGGGGAGGAATCTGGTACAGGGCAGAGTCTGAAAGTAAAGGGGTGGGTAAAGGTAAAGGTTTCCCCACGACCGGATGGTCTAGTCGTGACCGACTGTAGGGGGCGGTGCTCATCTCCGTTTCAAAGCCTGTAGAGCTGGCGTTTTTGTCCGAGGACAAGCTTCCGTGGTCCTGTGGCCGGCATGACTCTACGCCGTAGCGCATAGAACGCCGTTCCCTTCCCACCGAAGTGGTCCCTATTTACCTCCTTGCATTTAGGTGCTTTCGAACTGCTAGGTTGGCAGGAGCTGGGATAAGCAACGGGAGCTCACTCCGTCGTGCAGTCTTGAACTCCCAACCTTCCGGTCGGAAAGCCCAGCAGCAGCAGTTTAACCCACTGCGCTACCACGTCCCTATAAAGGGGTGGGTGCCAACAGCAATTGCCCCCAAATGGCCTGAGAGAGGTCTTTGCCTCATGTTGCTGGAGCAAAACGAAGAAAAGCTAGAGCCAGGGGCAGATCTATTTGAAAGGACGCCCATGGCGCCCAATGAAAATGCGCCCCAGGGGCACGCAACGTCGTGACGTCACATCGTGACGTCATGACATAGCACCCCGCCCCTTCTAAGAGGCGCGTTCTGTTCGCTGCCACCGGCCCTTTAAGGCCGGCACGAGTGAACAGAAAGGCCAGTTCCTCTTGTTTTTTGTTTTGTTTGTTTTCTCAGGGAGGTGGCACAAATTGCAGATCATTTTGGGCTTTGTTTGGTTCCACCTCTCTACTGCTGGACTCCACCCTGGCAACGTGACCTTTCCCCCCCCCCACAATCTTGGGGTTGACCATCTTGTGATGTCATCAGACCCCCACCTTGTGACATCACCAGGCTCTGCAGCAGAAATTTCAGGGTTGGGGACGCTACCAACCTGGCAACCTCATTTCCTGGATACGGCCAAAGACCCATCTAATGGGCAGACTCTGGGAAGCAGATCACAAGCAAGGAAAATAGAAAAGGCCAATCCATATTACCATGTAAAAAAAACCAAACACTTGCTTATTTTTATTTTCCACATAATAGAGTAAAGTTTACAAAACCCAAAAAGAATAGTCTCAATAATTAAATGACAGAATAGCCCTCCTCCTTTAGAGAACAAGCCACAAAGCTACATGTAAACAGAATAAAAAATGACAGATCCATAAGAGGTAGACCATAACACTTAAAACAAGTATAAATTAAAGAACATTTATTGGACGGTGGAGCCAAATGGCCCTGACAAGCAGTCCAGTCTGTGACAATCCTACTTAAAGCTTAAATGTATACGAGAGAAACTCAGTGGCAATTTACAGCAGCAGCCATTGGTGATAACACCATCTTCTTAGCCTTGCGAATTAACACTTGTACTGGGACAGAAAACCATTGTTTCCATTCAAGCCTAAATAAAAGAAATAGCATCAAATCTCTTGATACTTTCTAATTCCGCCGCCCGGCCGTGAATCCCCAGCACATTATCTGCAAAGGACACAACAAAGGACATCGTCGGTGCTCTTGGGTCCGTCTGTGCGCGGCATCTGAATCATCACGTTTGAAAGCGGCTCGCACAATGACGCCAAGCAAAGGCACAGCATTAGCATTCCAGTGGCACTGTGCGCCTGTTTTCCCTCCATTCAGCTCCACAATTGCAATGAATGAGCGTGGCTTGCACCGCACCTCAGGAGCTCCACGCCGCGCCGAGCCAATCGCCGGCGGAGCTGCAGCAAACACTGTACAGTTGCTTGATGTTGACAGGGGTTGGAAAAGGCTTCCACTGTTGCCGCAATCGCTGAGCATGCAATACCGCAGCACCGCTTCCTGTGCTCATGATTTCTGCTCAGTGCCGAAAAACGAGGAAACCCTCGAACATCATGCATTAAAAAAAAAAAAAAGCCACCTCTGGTCAACCGTTTGAAACAGATCTCAGTCTTGTTTTGTTCGGTGATCAGCGAGCCCTTTTTTGCTTTCTGGAGTTCAGCCAATTGTGGCATCACGATATATGTAACATACTTGCACACAATCTTGCTTGCACACGGCTGACAAAGGTGTCGGGATGACAGCCGCAACGTTTCTGCTTCCTCATTTGAATGCTCACTTGTTTGACAGAAATGAAATGGGACCGCTCGAGGGGTGGGGCATGAAGAAGGAAAGAGGAAGGGGAGATCTGTGAGGTTTGGGGTAGATTTTGCCGTCTTCTTCTTCAGAGTAGCCACTCCTCGCACACCGCTTCCTCTCCCTGCACGATGCTGTTTTGCAAGCTGTGAAAAGAGGCACACACGGCGCGAGAGCATTTCTCTTCCTGCTTCGGAGCGGAAAGCGGGTGGAAGCCTCTTGCTGCCGACTTGTTGCACTACAGCACAAGCTCGCTGAAACCGGGCTGGTCCATTCCCTTGCCATGACGCACCTGCAATTTAAAGATGCCTTCTGGGTAAGTTTCCTTGCCTTCCACTATGAGATGATGAGAGACCCTTCGGGGCTGCGAAGCCCTTTCGTTTGCGATCAGTTGAGGGAATGTCCAGCACAGTCTACTTAGGCATGCCTCATCAGAAGTAAGTTCCATTGTGTTCACTGGGAATTACTCCCAGGAAAGTGTGTTGAGAATTCTAGCCTGAGAGCACTCACCGGGCACATTTGCAAATGGGAAATTTGGGGACCTGCATGCATTCAGAGGCAGATCTAAGGGAGGGCAAAGCTCTAAGTGTTGCAAGGAGCCTTACCCTGTCATGTAAATCCCTCTTCTCCCTTGCTGCTGTAGCCAGTAAGCAACGCCAAGATGTTGCTTTTCCCTGTGAGGATTGGCTAGAACAGTGCAGGAGAGGAGTGTTTACCACTGCAAGGTAAGGCTTCTTGCAAAACTTAGAGATTTGCCCCCCCTTAGATCTGCCTCTGCATGCATTGATTACTTTTTCTCTCACCTTCCTTGCTCAGATAGATAGTTTTATCTATCTGATAAAACTAGATAGTTTTCCCTTTCCCTATTTTGTCTTCATGGCAAGGCTGTGGTTTAGTAAAAAAAAAACCTGATGACTGCCCCAAATCTCCCTTGTGGGGATCTCCGTTCTCTAGGTCCCCTAGGACATTACTCTGCACTGACTGAATCCTGTTAGCCCACCTCATTCCTACAGGCTAACAGCATGAAGTTAGTAGCGTAGGCTTCAGGGCCAGCACGCCTGGTGTTATAGGGATGTAGTACAGGGCCTTCTTGGTGACGGCACCAGCCTATGGAACTCTCAATGCTGGGAGGCTCAGCCGGCTCAGTCCCTGGGCACTATTAAGCAGATGCTTAAACATCTCTTATATTAGGCAAAATCCTATCTAGCTGTCCAGCACTGGTGGAGCCGTGCCAATGGGGTGTGTGCTGCATCTGGCAGTGGAGGGGCACTCATGGAGGTGTCCTCCAGCTAAGGGAACATTTATTCCCCTTCCTCAGGGTTGCATTGCAGCAGAGGCAGATCTAAGGGAGGGCAAAGCTCTAAGTTTTGCAAGAAGCCTTACCTTGCAGTGGAAATCACTCCTCTCCTGCACCGTTTTAGCCAATCCTCACAGGGAAAAGCAACATCTTGGCGTTGCTTACTGGCTACAGCAGCAAGGGAGAGGAGGGATTTACATGACAGGGTGAGGCTTCTTGCAACACTTAGAGCTCTGCCCTCCCTGTAGATCCGCCTCTACATTGCAGCTGCACCAACACTGGAAGGTTGGATAGGATCTGGCCCTTTCGCTTTTAAACACATCCTTGTTTCAGTTGGCTTTCTGTTGATTGTGTTCATATCTGGCTGCCTTGTGGTTGTGTTACTATAATACTATAATGTTTTACCATCTTCTGTTTACTTTCCATTTGTTGATTTGTTGTCTCCCGTGGAGGCTGAAAGGGCAGTACACAAATGTTTGGAATAAACAAGTAACTTACCGATTGATTTTCTTATATGGATTTATATCTGGCCCTTCCTGACAACCTCACCCCAAGGAAGATTGCAAATCATGAAATCATAAAATACAAAACAGAATACTCACTCTGTTTTGTGAGTATTCTGTTTTCTGTTTTGTGAGTGTTCTGTTTTGTGGGAAAATACTCACTGCATTTCTACAAAAGAATGCAAAGAGCTGCTGATAACAATTAATCCAGAAGGCTGATTAAAAAATAGTTCAATGGACTTTTATCAAGAAACTTTGTTGATTTTTTAAATGATACATTCACCTTTTGTTTGTCTGATTATTTTTGAATTTTAAAATTCTCTTAAGGCTGCAGTTCTATACCCACTTACCTGGGAGTAAGAGTAAGTAAGAATATAGCAAGATTTACACTTTTGTACACTCATGGTTATGCACAGGATTGGGCTGCCATAATCTTTTTTTTAATGGCAATCTCCTACTATACTATTTCTTATGGTTCTAGAACATTGAACTAACCTTGCTAGTATAATGGAGTCAGAACAGTCGTATTCCCATCTTATCCTGTATCTTTTGTTGTTGTTCTGGATGATAGGCTCATTGTGATGATAGGCTTATCTAGAAAAAAACACTCAAAACACTATGCTAATAATGTTTTATACATCATCCGCTTGTTGGGTGCTTGGCTGGGGCATCAACTTCCTGTTATTTGGATATAGAGCTCCTAGCGTGATCGGTACCTGCCTATTGGACAACAGAGGTTGTAGCAGGACAACAGTGGACTGGCTAGAAGGGTCCCATTTCAGGCATTAAGGAGTCCTGGCCCTTTTTAGGGGCTTTGTCCCTTCAGGGCCGGCCCATGCATGAGGCCAACAGAAGGGGTTGCCTAAGGCAGCAGATTGGTAGGGATACCCATCTCTGTCTCCACTGCTCCTCCTTCTCCTCCTACCCTATATTGGAAAAGGGAGAGGGAGAGATGGAAGAGAGAAAAGTGCTGAGCTGGAACCCTGCAAAGTGTGTGTGTTTGTATGTGTGTGTGTGTGGGGGGTGGGGAACAGACGGACACAGAGGCTGGTGCACCATCATTTGGCCTGCTGCCTCAAGTGTCAGGAGGTCTTGGGCTAGCCTGACTCCCAGTTCTTGTCCTGGGCAACAGTACCCAAGCAGGAGGCATGGGTAGTGGCTGTGCAGACTTGCCTTGGTAGCTTTCCAGCTGGACTGCTGCGCTGCACTGTTTGTGGGGCTGTTCTTGAAGATAGTTCAGAAGTCTCTGCTGATGCAGATTGCAGAGGCCAGCCTGGTGATGCAAAAAGCGACAGAGGAATCATGTATTGACTCCATTGTTAATTCTGGCTCCCAGTTAGTTTCTGCGCCCAATTCAAGGTGTTAGTTCATAATGTTAAGATCCTAAGGCTGCAATCTTATACACGCTTTCCTTGGTGCAAGCCCTATTGAATGTAATGAGAGGATATAAATAGGATTCTTCTTACTTTTGAGAAGACATTATAGTTGTGGTATTCAAACTTTTTAGACCAAGACCCACTTTTTAGAATGGCCAGTGGCGTTTCTACAGGGATGGCAAAGCTCTAAGTTTTGCAAGAAGCCTTACCTTGCAGTGGAAATCATTCCTCTCCTGCACCGTTTTAGCCAATCCTCACAGGGAACAGCAACATCTTGGCGTTGCTTACTGGCTACAGCAGCAAGGGAGAGGCAGGATTTACATGACAGGGTAAGGCTTCTTGCAACACTTAGAGCTTTGCCATCCCTGTAGAAACGCCTCTGAGAATGGCACTTGTGTCAGGACCCACCAGGAGTAATATCATGAACCTTGAAGCGATGTCATGGCAGGAAGTGACATCTTCAAGCAGGAAGTGCTGTCATTGTAACATAATAAAACAACACTCCTGAAATGCAAATTGGCATTCTTAGACTGCAGCAGTTGTACAACTATGAAACACCCCTGATATGACAGAAAGCAAGATTAGGACAAAATATGATGTAAAAGCACTGAACTAAAAACACAATATAAAAAACCCTCACTGGAAAATTCAAACTGTTAACAGTCACAAAAGGAATATAACAAGAGTAAGGTCTGCAACTTCCAAGATGGCAGCTCCCAGCTTTCTGCGACCCACCTGACATCAGGTCGTGACCCACCAAATGGATCCTGACCCACGGTTTGAATAACACTGCATTATAGGATTGCACTTGGTGGGGCATGTGCTGGGAATTGCTGCTGCCACTGATCCTCCCCACCACCAAGCAAGTGATCCTCAGTGGCATTCTCAGAGGGGGGCAAAGCACATATTTTTTCAGGTGTCTGAATACCCATGTAAAGCCCCTCCCCCTTGCCGACCAATTCTGTGGTGCAGACGCACCTGACAGCACATTTGCAATAGTGCCTGTGTAGCACAAGAGCTCTGCACTGGCGCAACACCAGGTTAGGATTGCGCTCTTACTGTCATAGGGCACAACATTCACCTACCTACTGCTCGATTCAGGAGGGGAAAAGAGGGGAGGGAGCTATCACTGCAGCCAACTTCCTGCTCTTGGCAGACTGCAGTGGTCCCAGGTATCTCTGTTGCAAAGCTGGAGCAAACAACAAGTGGTTTCTTTGCAAAGATCGCCTTGTTTCCACTGTGGAGAGCTAGTGGGAGGGTACGTCACTCTGGTGGGGAGAGTGTTGCTAGATAAATGATAGTTGCAATCTTATGCGTAGTTGCACAGAAGTGCATCCCACTGAATTAAATTACTTCTGAGTAAACATGCAGTCTAACTCTGAGAGGAAATTTTGCAAAAATTCAGTCCCATCTATAGGTTTTAAGAACAACAGTTGGGGAATCAAAAGACTTACTTCCTCAATCCTATGCATAACTACTCAGAAGTAAATTCCATTGACTTCAATGGGATTTACTGCCAGGTAAGTGGGTATGGGAATTGCAGCCTGGGATTTAGATGTTGTGGGTTGTATCTTAAATTTAGGGTGAAATCTGAACCAACTTTCCAGCACTGGCATAGCTGTGCCAATGGGGCATGGGCTGCATCCTGCAGTTAGGGGGCAGTCAGGGAAGTCTTGAGAGTCCCCTGGACTGCAAGGAGATCCAATCGGTCAATCCTCCAGGAAGTCAAGCCTGATTGCTCCCTGGAAGGACAAATCCTGAAGCTGAAGCTCAAGTACTTTGGCCACCTCATGAGAAGAGAGGACTCTTTAGAAAAGACCCTCATGCTGGGAAAGATTGAAGGCAAAAGGAGAAGGGGGCGGCAGAGGATGAGATGGTTAGATAGTGTCACCGAAGCAATGAGCATGAAATTGGGCGAACTCCGGAAGCTAGTGGAGGACAGGGAGGCCTGGCGTGCTGTGGTCGATGGGGTCGCGAAGAGTCGGACACGACTTAGCGACTGAACAACAACAAAGGGAAGCTAAGGGAATGCTTGTTCCCTTATCTCAGAGCTGTACTGCTTTTACCCCGATGCTGGAAAGTTGGTTAGAATTGCACCCATAGTCTTAACTAAGTCTTAACTAAGACTAAATCCAACTGAAATCAGTGGGGCTTAAGTCATGGCTAACTTGCTTTGATGAGGGGAGTGTCACAGATAGGGGCCCTTGTGGAACATAGATCCAGGGTGCACCCCTATACAAGGGCCCATCTGGGACCAGTGGCGTACCCAGCCGAAGCTCCGCCCCGGCCAGGTCAATGATCGCCGCCCCCCAGATGCTGGCTTCCTGCTTCTGGTGCCTCCCCTGCCACACCGCCCCTGCCATACCATGCTCCATTTCAGAGCATTATGAGCCCAGGGGCAGGGGGCGGGCCAAACGCCACTCACCTTCGCACCTGCGGCAGTACGAGCAGCGGCTCGAGCAAGCGGGCAAGCCGTGGTGGCTGCTCCACTGCTGCTCAGGTCCCTATAATCCCCTGCACCTCCCGCAAGGCCCCCCACTGCCTGGGGCAGATCTGACCTGGTGGGAACCGCTACATGAGTCCTGGCAATGCAAAACTAGGAAATACAGAGTCACCACATGTTCTATATCAGGATTGGCCAAACCACTGCTTGTGAGCCACACGCAGCTCTCTGACATATAATGTGCGGCTCTTGAAAATACATTAGCTGAGCTCCTTTGCAGCACAATTAATACAAAAGCAAAAAAAAAAAATGTCTGGGTATAAACAGGAGAGTCCACTGGATTCAAACATAAGCTGAATGTTCATGGTGAGTAAATACATTTAAGAATTCAAATGCGTTATAAATATTGCGGCTCTCAAACATCTGAAGTTTATCATATGTGGCTCTTACGATAAGCAAGTTTGGCCACCCCTGTATTATGCGCTAGTTTTATGTGCTCCTGCAACTGATGTGGCAGTCAGTGGGTTTTCTCCCAGGGCCTCTGCAATAATGCAGGAACATGTCAGAAAGACCCCAGTCGGCTGGTATGGAAAGCAAGGAGCAAAAGGTCTTGGGAAAAAGCCAACAGCTATTCCTCCTCTTCCACCTAAGGGTGGGAGCAAAAGGGAGGAGCTATGCTACTGGAGATGCTACTACTTTCTGTGCTGGAAGGAAATGGGGATATTGCATGGATTTCCAGATTCCAGCCCTGTTCCTTAGCCATAAAACCCTATTTCAGGGGTTCTCAAACTTTTTAGACCAGGACTTTTTAGAATGGCACTCACGTTGGGACCCACCGGAAGTGATGTCATTAATCTGGAAGTGATGTCATAGCAGGAAGTGACATCATCAAGCAGAAAGTGCCGTCAGTGTGATATAATCAAATGACACTCTTAGATTGCAAACTGGCATTATTGGACTGAAGCAATTGCACAACCATGAAAAATCTCTGACAGAAAGCAAGATGAGGACAAAATATTCAGTAAAAGCACTAAACTAAAAACAAAATTGAAGAAACCCTCACTTGAAAATTTAAACTGTTAACACTCATAAAAGGAATATAGCAAGGCCTATAACTTCCAAGATGGCCGCTCCCAGCTTTCCATGGCCCACCTGGCATCAGGTTGCGACCCACCAAGTGGGTCCCAACCCATAGTTTGAATAGCACTGCTCTATTTTATCAGAACAAGATTTTTTTCCCCTTTGGATCTCATGCTACCAAGAGAGGAGCATAGCCCACAGCTCCTTAAGAACACTTTAAAGGAGTCACTAAAGAGCTCTAATATTTTGAGAAGCTTCACATTTTCATATAACCCACTTGACACAGAAAATTATCACACACTCTTTTTACTGAGTGTTCCGGAAATGCAGGCAAAAAACAAAAAAAGCACAACTACCAAAAAATGCAGTTGCGCAAACAGAGGCTGGCCTTTTATTTCCCCACCCTGTTTTCTGCTGAGATGAACAAATACAAAGCGTTGCTACTTGGATGGCTGCAGGGAATTCGGATGCTGCTTTAGAAATTAGGTTGACAGAACTGATCTGCTTTGATGAGCAAAAAGGCAGGTCTAGGTGGGTTTATGCTTTTTAAGGCGCAGTCCTAACATGCACTGGTAATAATAATACTTAGTATTTATATACCACCTTTCTGGGTCATTAGATTGCTCTTTTGACTTTATTCAAGGTGGTTTACATAGGCAGGCATTTCTAAACCCAAAGGGTTTTTACAATCACAAATAAGTTCTAATCTTACAAGAACTGCTACATTCAGATGACACTTTCAAGTCCAGCCTTCTTTCTTAGCCGCACGATTGCCTTCCTGCGGCTGATAAATGACTTTTTGCTCTCACCAAGAAACAGCTGGCCCGACACAACTCCCTTTCTCACAGGCAGCCGGACACAGCTCAGATCTTATCAGCCACATTCTTGAGGTCTGCAGCTCACGGAAACTTTCGGTGATCTTGAACTGGCAACCTTCGGATCTTATCTTATCTTCGGCATGACTGTGGCTTTTACCCTCTTGGCTAGACGTCCTGCCCAGTCAGGCTGTACAGTCAGAGGCCTGCGCCAATGCAGGTTAGGTGCAGGCTGGAGGTCACTGTGGAGTAAGGGGATATTGTCCCCTTACCCCTTGTCAGGCCCCAGCCTGCCCTATACTTAGATCTGCACCAGTTATTTAGTTGGCACAAATCTTAGCAGCCCGTGTAAGGCTGTTCCGGGGTGGGGGACAGGGATTAGGACATGGCTTGTGCTGCCACCCCTCATTCCATCCCCCTCCAAAGTCTGATCTGCTTCCTGTTCTGCCCTTCCCCATTCCCAGAAGGCCCTCCTGCCATCCCCTCCCACTCCCTGCGCCACTCAATGCAATCTTACCTCCTCCGGCCGGTGCAGGGGCTGATCCGGCAAGCCAGTGCAGACCTCCATGCCTTAGGACACGTTTGCAACACTCAAGAGCCGCTGGCTCAAATCGTAGTTTGGATTGTGCTGCCCAGAACGCTGTGCTGGATTGGACCATAGGATGTTTAGATGTTTGTCCCCTGCTTTGCATGAATAACCGAAAGCCTTGGAGATGAATGCATTTATTCTAGCATAAACGTTCGTGCTTTCCATAGTGGGAAGCTCACAAGCAGAGAAAGGAAGCCACAGCCTGCATCCTAGGACCTGGTTTTCAGCAGCACATTGCATCTGGAACCTGGAAGTCGCTCAGGTGGTAGATTGTGAGCCACTTACCTTCTGTGGAGTTAACTATTGGCCCATCTCACTCAATAGTGTTGTCATTGCTTAGCAGTCGCTCCCCTGGGCTAATGGATAGGCTTTTTCCCTGCCTTACATTGGAAATGTGCATGATTGAACTTGGGCCATTATGCAAGCTGTTGGCCTCTGAGCTCTTCAGGGCAAGGTAGACAGCATCCTTTTGCTAGGTGGCCTGCAGAGGAAAGAAGGCAAAAGCGTTTATTATCTATGAATGTGCGATCCAAAAGGATTTCCAGGAACTCAACCCTAGCGGATAATGAGAACTGACTCTATATTCAGCAGAATACAAGAATAAGGAGTTAAGTGTCTGTGAGCTGCCTGAGGCTGCCTGAGATAGTTGCCCCAGGTGGCAGATAGGCAGGAGATCCATCCATCCATCCATCCATCCATCCATCCATCCATCCATCCATCCATTGATCCTCCTGCTCTGTGGATTTGAAAAGGAAGAAGGAAATGGAAAGGTAGGTGGTGGAGAGGTGAATAGATCATGCCCGAAGTGCCATTATGCTATGTTGCCATAGTGCTGCCATGGTTTGAAAAACTTCACCAAATGAATTTTTTTTATAGCGGTCCAAGAAGCATCATGTCAGTGTCTTCTTTAGCATGTATCTCTAGTAGCTTGCACATAAAAGGATAATTAAAATACACCTAGACTGAAATACCGCAACCCATTCTTGTGCTCAAATTAGCCTTGGGAGACGACATGTTATGTCCTCTGCAAATCTTACCACAGTGTCCCTTGGTGTTAGTAATGGTGCCTGTCACATCTATTTATGCAATACTTTATTTTTTTTAAAAAAATGAGCGCCCTGCATTTATAATTTAAAAAAAAATGTCATGGTTGATCACGTAATAAACTGGTCTCATGAGAATTAAGTTGTCTCAAAATGAAGATGCTAGCAGACAGAAATCTTGCTTCCTTTTGCAAGGGACTAACATGGGTTATGAACATCTACCCTTTATAGAATGTTTATCACAGCTGGATCCACTTCTTTGACCAAATGCGCAGTCCTAACCTGGATACCATAAAGTATGTCTGGACCACTCTCAGGGCGCAATCCTAACCAGCAGTCATGCTGGCACAGTTAGGCCAGCAAAGTTTGGCAGCACAAGGGACACCATATGTTTGGATCACTCTCAGAATCAGAGAGGTCAGTATACAGACATGCATCATCCCCCCTGACTCTAAGTGTGGTCCAAACATGCTTTACGGTGGCCCTTGTGCCAGCCAAACTTTGCTGGCCTAACTGTGCTGGCCTAACTCCAGGTTAGGATTGTGCTCTGAAGAATTGTTGCACAGACAGACAGAGAGTCCCCCTGGCTTCTAGCAGTAGCATCCATACGTATCAGCCTCTATCAATAGCTGTTGATAGATTTGTTTTCCATTATGTCTCATCCCCTTTTGAAAACATTAAACCAGTTTTGTGGTAGTGAGTTCCAAAACTTAATTGTGTATTGTGTTAAAGAAGTACTCGCTTTTGTTTGCCCTGAATCTCCTGCCAATTAATTGCATGGGGTGACTCAAAATTCTAGAATTATGAGTGAGAAAAAGAATGTCTCTCTGCTTACTTCCTCCAAATCGTTTCATAAACCACTTTGCATGCTAGTTAATTTTTTAGTTAAAAGTCCCTAAATGCTTTCGCTTTTCCTTGTTGCAGAGGTGCTGTAATCCTTTAATATTTTGACAGATCCTTTTGTGCATCTTTTCCATCTCTTCCACTTGCTTTCAACTGCAAGCTTGGTTGTTGTTCAGTCGCTAAGTCGTGTCTGACTCTTCGCGACCCCATAGACCACAGCACACCAGGCCTCTCTGTCCTCCACTAGCTTCCGGAGTTCGCCCAATTTCGTGTTCATTGCTTCGGTGACACTATCTAACCATCTCATCCTCTGCCGCCCCCTTCTCCTTTTGCTTTCAATCTTTCCCAGCATGAGGGTCTTTTCTAAAGAGTCCTCTCTTCTCCTGAGGTAGCCAAAGTATTTGAGCTTCAGCTTCAGGATTTGTCCTTCCAGGGAGCAATCAGGCTTGACTTCCTGTAAGATTGACCGATTGGATCTCCTTGCAGTCCAGGGGACTCTCAAGAGTCTTCTCCAACACCATAATTCAAAAGCATCTATTCTTTGACGCTCTGCCTTTCTTATGGTCCAGCTCTCACATCCATACATTGCTACTGGGAAAACCATCACTTTGACTATGCGAACCTTTGTTGGCAGGGTGATGTCTCGGCTTTTTATTAAGTTGTCTAGGTTCGCCATAGCTTTTCTCCCAAGAAGTAAACGTCTTTTAATTTCATGGCTGCAGTCACCATCTGCGGTGATCTTGGAGCCCAGGAAAATAAAGTCTGTTACTGCTTCCATTTCTTCCCCTTCTGTTTGCCAGGAAGTGATGGGAGTAGTTGCCATGATCTTAGTTTTTTTGATGTTGAACTTCAAGCCAATTTTTGCACTTTCCTCTTTCACCCTCATCAGAAGTTTCTTTAGGTCTTCCTCACTTTCTGCCATTAGAGTGGTATCGTCTGCATATCTGAGGTTGTTGATATTTCTCCCAGCAATCTTGACTCCAGCTTGTGAATCACCCAGCCCTGCCTTCCTTATGATGTACTCTGCATATAAGTTAAATAAGCAGGGTGACAGTTTACAGCCTTGTACTCCTTTTCCAATTTGAAACCAATCAGTTGTTCCATGTCCAGTTCTAACTGTTGCTTCCTGGCCCACATACAGGTTTCTCATAAAAGGTGATCTGGCACTCCCATCTCTTCAAGAACTTGCCACAGTTTGTTGTGATCCACACAATCAAAGGCATAGTCAATGAAGCAGAAGTAGATGTTTTTCTGGAACTCTCTTGCTTTCTCCGTGATCCAGCGAATGTTGGCAATTTGATCTCTAGTTCCCCTGCCTCTTCGGAAACCAGCTTGTACATCTATCTGGTAGTTCTCGATTCACATACTGCTGAAGCCTAGCTTGTAGGATTTTGAGCATCACCTTGCTAGCATGTGAAATGAGTGCAATGGTGCGGTAGTTCGAGCAATCTTTAGCATTGCCCTTCTTTGGGATTGGAAGGTAATCTGATCTCTTCCAGTCTTGTGGCCACTGCTGGGTTTTCCAAATTTGCTGGAGTATGGAGTGCAGCACTTTGACAGCATCATCTTTTAAGGTTTTGAGTAACTCAGCTGGAATGTTGTCACCTCCACTCGTTTTGTTGTTAGTGATGCTTTCTAAAGCCCACTTAACTTCACACTCCAGGATGTCAGGTTCGAGCTCAGTGACCGCACCATTGTGGTTATCAGGAACATTGAGATCAGCCTTATAGAGTTCCTCTGTGTGTTCTTGCCACCTCTTCTTAATCTCATCTGCTTCTGTTAGGTCCTTGCCATTCTTGTCCTTTATTGTGCCTACCTTAGCATGAAATTGTCCTTTGACATCTCCAATTTTCTTGAAAAGATCTCTAGTCTTTCCCATTCTATTGTTTTCCTCTATTTCTTTGCATTGCTCATAGAAACGGTCACCTTCTTCCTCTGCAGCATCAGTGGTTGGGGCGTAGACTTGGACTACTGTGATGTTGAAAGGTTTGCCTTGGATCCGAATGGAAATCATTCTATCATTTTTGAGGTTATACCCCAGTACTGCTGTTCTCACTCTCTTGTTCACTATGAAGGCTACTCCATTTCTTCTAAGGGATTCCTGCCCACAATAGTAGATGTAATGGTCATCTGAATTAAATTCTCCTATTCCTGTCCATTTTAGTTCACTAATCCCCATGATATCGATGTTCAGTCTTGACATCTCGCGTTTGACCACATCTAGCTTACCTTGATTCATAGATCTGACGTTCCAGGTTCCTATGCAGTATTGTTCTTTGCAGCATCGTACTTTCCTTTCACTTCCAGACACATCCACAGCTGAGCTTCCTTTCGGTTTTGGCCCAGCTACTTCACCCTTTCTGGAACTACTAGTACTCCTGTTCTGCTCTTCCCCAGTAGCATAATGGACACCTTCCGACCTGAGGGGCTTATCTTCCAGTGGCAAGCTTGGTTACCATGTTATTATTTACCACATTTGCATGCCATTTTTCCTTCATAGATCTTCCAGCACCATCCATGAAGTTATGCAGTTGATAAGGCTGCGAGTTGCTGCCTGCAGCTGGGGAAAGCCACCCTTTCCTTTAAATTTCCTGTTTAGGACTGGCCGGCCCACAAGTCTGATTGAGAAGAAATATGGAGGAAAGTGGTGGGCTGTGAATCAGAGGTGCTCTAGCCCATCACTCTCTTTTCCTCACTTTCTCTTCCACTATGACCCTCACTTTCTGTTGAATCCAGGAAGTGGGCGAGAAGAGGTGGAATGACAGATAAGCGTAAGTCAAATGACAGATAAGTGATAAGGGGGTGGAAGCTTTTGGTGCACTGCAGCAGGAGACAAGGCCAAGTTGAATCTTCTTTGGCTTTTCTACCTCCACCCCCAGCATGCTGTCATTTAAACCCCTTCCCCACTGTGCAGGACCCAGAGACTGCCTGCCTCCCAACAGCCCAGAGTCCTCATTGGGACTTGGGCACAAGCCAGAAAGAACTCTTGAGTCAGACTGTATTGAGTCAAGCCATACTCTCATACTGAGAGCCCAAGCCAGTGCATGTCTACTCAGAAGCAAGTCCCATTATAATCAATGGGGCTTACTCCCAGGCAAGTGTGGATAGAACTGCAGCCTGAGTCAGACCATTTGTCTGTCCAGGATTATCTATCCCAGTGGTTCCCAAACTGTGGGTTCCCGAACTGCAGGACCCACCAGTGTGGTATGAGACAATTTCAGGTGGGTTGCAAAGCACCATATTGAAAATATGGGAAGATGGGACGCTGGAAAGGGAGAGGGGTGTGTGGTTGTGTTGCTTGTGTTGCTTGTGTTGCTTGTGTTGTGATTGTAAATAGGCTTTTCTGATTCACTTTGCTATTGGAAAATGATGAGAAAAAGCCCAACTTGTTGCTGCATTATCAGGAAAGCAGCAGGCTCTGGTGTCACAATGATGGCACTTCCAGCCATGACACCACTTCTGCTGGGTCCTGGACAGATGGTCATTCTAAAAAGTGGGTCCTGGTGCTATTGAGAACCTCTAGTCTACCCTGACTAACAGTAGCTCTTCAGGATTTTGGATGGGAGTGTTTCCTTGCCCTATCTGGAAATGCCAGAGATTGAACCTGGGACCTTCTGTTTGCAAAGTGGATACTCTACAGCTGAGCTGTGACCCCTTCCCCAAATGCAATAGGGACATCAAAGGTACAAAGCCAGCCTCTGTGGTCCACTGGTTAGAGTTCTAGATTAGAACTAGAAGACCCAGATTCAAATTCCCATGCCATGAAGCTATGAGGTGCACAGGGTGACCTTGATTTGTTCACTGTCTCTCAGCCTAGTCTATCCTACAGGGTTGGTGTGAAGTTAGTTCCTTGGGGGAAAGATGGGATTAAAATGAAGCAATAATACATGTGGTTACCTGGGTTTCCTGAAACGATTCAACTGGTCAACAAGAGGCTGTAATACAGTAATTGTCATCCTTTGTTATAATTGTGTTTCTGAGCAGCCTGATTTTGTAATATACCAAGGCTCCAGTGTTGCAGCAGAACCGCATCGGCTGCGTAGCATGGCTAATTCACTTCCTCTGTAGGTCTGCAGCAGCCCACAGAATGTGTACGATGACTTTCAAATTACAGTTTCTTTTTAAAAAAGATATTTTGTTACTTGTGACAGCTCAATTTCATGAATCTGCTTCCCCGCCCCTGCAAAGTGCTTGCTGGGGGAGGGGCAGTGGCGTCATTCACCC